>OX336398.1:111053522-111613522 GCA_946902985.2 Meconema thalassinum
GGGGCCTCAGCTGAGTTCGGCATTACTTCCACTTACTTGTGCCGGGGTCGTCTCTGTCATCTTTTCTATCGACCTCCATTGCTTGGTCAACTCTTGTTCTTTTCCGACCCCGACGGTATTTGGGTATCCGAGGCATAGGGAGTCTTTTACTTTCCCGCCTTAATAGGCCCTTGTCTCATCTTTTCTGATCCCTCATTCTTCGAGGGGTCAGACCTCTTCTGATCTCTTCCTATCTCCTGCCTTCTGCTCAAGGCCCTTAAGATTGCAGGGTGTATGTAGCCTCACCACATCTGGTGCACCCTAAAGGGCTTACGGCTGGTGAGTTCGGGAGTTAGTGACCCCGAGGGATTCCTGAGCTGGATTCGGTTTTTCCTCCCTTGTACCATTGCCTCTGGGGTCGACCCTCTCCTCTTTCCCCTTTCCAATCTGCCTTTCATGCCTCTTCTTCCTTCCAAGTCCCTCAATCCTCATTCGTTGAGGGTTGAGGGCATTTCTTTTCCTCCCGTCCTTTATTTGCCTTATTCTCCTTTTGTTTTCCATTTCTTCTTCAAGTATGTAAGTGTGTATTACAGTTGTAGTTTACATTCTCATGTTTCACTATCACCTAAACCATTAGGGGCCGATAACCTAGATGTTAGGCCCCTTAAAGCAGCAACTATCATCATCATCTAATCACTACGCTACTGGGTGGACCCCATTCGCTATTAGTGTTATGGCTTTTAACTTGATGATGCGGAAGGGTGTCATTACACTGATCTACTATCACAAGGTGCCGTTACCTTGGATACGGCTGTCTCGTTACATTAAAGGACTGACCTTTAGGTGGTCTTAGAATCGAGTCGCTTCGCGTGTTGAAGGAACCCCACCCTACCATACGATAAGTCGGGGAACTGCGTCCAGTCACGATAACCCAATGACACCGCTCTATTTTCTCCAGAGGAGTCGTCCACAGTATGGTTCTCAAACCTTAACCATCTTACGAGATAAAATACACTTATTTTTTATAAACATACAGTACGCGGAATTTATTAATTAATACGTGGGTTGGCGATCACGGGACCCCAGCTGAGTTCGGCATTGCTTCCACTTACTTGTGCCGGGCTCCTCTCCGTCTTCTTTCCTGTCGACCTCCCTTGGTCAACTGTTGTTCTTTTCCGACCCCGACGGTGTTAGGGTGTCCGAGGCCTAGGGAGTCTTTCACTTTCCCGCCTTAATTGGCCCTTGTCTCATCTTTCCTGATCCCTCCTTCTTCGAGGGGTCAGACCTCTTGTTTTCTTTTCATTATATTTCCTTTTCTCTTTAAGATTCCCGCACTGTTTTTTTGTTAATTGGACCCTCGTGTATCTAAATTCCCTTCAGCGATTTTTTTCAGCTACAATACATTTTGTAGGTATTTTTAGCCTATTTTCAATTTTGAAAAAATAGGCTTATGAGATCACCTTTTGTCCGTGTGTGTGTGCGTGTGTGTGTGTGTGATTCGTGTGTGTGCCCCCCCCCCTAATAAAATCTAAACGGCAGGAGCGATTTCAATGAAACTCGGAAAGTTCATAGCACTATTCCCGGCGACCTCGACCGTGCCCTTCAAATTTTGTTACGACTCACCAATCCAACATGGCGGCTGGGCGAAATATTTCACCAGCATTCAATATCTCCGAAACTATTACCGATATTACCCTGACATTTTCTATGGTGATAGAGGGAACTACTATAAGTTCACTTATGTGACTTTTGAAAACCTGGTAACTACAAAACCAACATGGAGGCCAAGTGAATTTGCGACTTTTAAATAGACGTTTCTCGCGATTTGACCAACCAAATGCAATGAAACTTGGTACAGTATATGGTTATATACATTGTAATGCACCGACATCTAACTTCGTTCAATTGTTTACATAATCACAAGATGGCGGATGTGCGAAATATTTCACCGGCATTCTATATCTCTGAAACTATTAGCGGTATCTCCCTAAAATTTTGTACGGAGATAAAGGGAACTACTGGAAGTCCATCTATAAGACTTTCAAAAACCGGTTAACTACAAAACGAACATGGCGGCCAAGCGAATTTGAAAATTTTAAATAGACCTTTCTCGCGATTTAATGTTCCAAGCTCACTGAAACCTGGTACAGGAAATATTTATACACATTGTAATCCACTGGTATATAATTAAGTTCAATTGTTTACATAACCTCAAGATGGCGGCAGTGCGAATTTTAAAATTAAGTTTGTATTTCTTGTGATGTAGTCAAGCGATCGAAGTGAAAGTTTGAATAATGAACCTAGGCAATAATTTTCCTTTAATGGTACATGACTCTATGGCCTATACATTTAACAATCCAACATGGCGACCATCCGAAATATTTAGACGATACTGAATATCTACGAATCTATTTTAGCAATCAAACTGCTTTTTTTTTAATGTTCATAGGGGCTATGAACTTAAGTTCACCTATAGGACTTTAAATAACCTGGTGATCACAAATCCAACATGGAGGTGACGCGAATTATAAATATTCACATGGAGGTTTCTCGCAATTTAACCATCCGAGTGCAGTGAAACTTGGTACAGTAAATCCTTATACGAATGTTAATCCACTGGCATCTAATTTATTTCAATTGTTTCCATAACCTCAAGATGGCAGCTGTGAAAAATTTTAAAATTTCCTTGTTTTTTCTTGTCTCCTAATTATGCGATTGAAATTTGAATACTACACGTTCACAATAATCTGCATGTAACAGTACATAACTCTAGGACCTACATATAAAAAATCCAGCATGGCGACCATCCGAAATATTTAGTCGGTTCTTAATATCTACGAATCTATTACAGCAATCAAACAGAAATTGTGTATGTTGATAGTGGCAATTAACATAAGTAGGATATATGAAAATAGGCTGTATAGTTCTTCACGGAACTACTTGTTTAATCAACGTTGCATTTTGTAAGTTTTTTCGATCTGAATTGCATTTCGCGATTGTTTCCAACCTCAATTTCATTTTGTAAAGATTGACAATCTAAATTGCTATATAGTATGTCTTTCAATGTAGGAGCAGGTCATTTTAGTGAGTATTTTGAATTTCAATTGCATTTTGTAAGTATTTTAAACCAAAACCGCATTTCGCAAGAATTTTTAATCTCAATTGCATTTTGTATGGTGGGCATTTTGCAAGTATTTTGATTCTCAATTGCATTTTTTGGGTATTTTGGATCTAAATTACATTTTGTCAAGTATTTTCAATCTAAATTGCATTTTGTAAGTATTGTCAATCCAAATGAGTAGTTTGAATCTACCGTACATTTTGTAACGATTTTCAATTTCAATTGCATTTTGTAAGTATTTTGAATTTCAGTTGTACTTTGTGAATATATTTGGATTGGAAATAGGATCTTTCAATCTGAATTGCATTGTGTATTTTCAATTTCAATTACATTTTGTAAGTATTTTGAACCTCAATTGCATTTTGTACGTATTTTCGATCTCATTGGCATTTTGTAAGTATTTTGAATTTCAATTGCATTTTGTAAGTATTTCGACTCTGCATAGCATTTTGTACGTATTTTGAACCTAGCCTACATTTTGTGCGTATTTTTCAATCTATTTCTTTTGAGAATCTTTTCGTTCTAAATTCCCTTTTGTAAGAACATTTTGTGAGTTGTTTCAATCTGAGTTCCATTTTGTAAGTATTTTCCGTCTCACTTAATTTTCGTTCTGGTTTCCATTTCATTGTCATGTTTCCTATCTCCCAGATCATTAGGGGCCGATAACCTAGATGTTAGGCCCCTTAAAACAACAATTATCATCATCATAACTTGCCCCGGTGGGTGAGTGGATAGCGTGTCGGTCTACTAACCCCAAGATTGCAGGTTCGCTGCTGGCCGTGGTAAGTGATTTTTGAAAGGCGGAAAAAATGCGACACGCATGTCATACGATGTTGGCATGTCAAAGAACCCATTTGAATTCAGTAGGCCGTGTTCATAATGGCAAAATTAATCTCGGGATTTTCCGCCAACACAAAGTTCCTCATTTCTCTACTAGAAAGCGCTATGGTGTTCAAGGAGCTTAGATATCTAACCTCCTTGACTATCATAGTGATTCAAGAAACAACGAAATTCGACATGTAAGCTACCCTCTAGGTGTCAAATTACAAAGCTTGCACCCGGCACTCGAGGCCAGACGATATTATTATTATCATCATCATCATCATTATTAATTAATATTTTAACTTTCAGTTTGTCAACACAACATAATTCAAATTACCGGAATATTTGAAAAACAAGTAGTTCCGTGAAGAACTATACAGCCTATTTTCATATATATCCTACTTATGTTAATCGCCACTATCAACATACAACATTTAAGTTTGATTGAAATAGATTCGTAGATATTGAGAACCGTCTAATATTTCGAATGGTCGCCAAGCTGGATTTTTATATATGTAGGTCTTAGAGTTATGTACTATTACATGACGATTATTGTGTAGGTGTAGTATTCAAACTTCAATCGTATGATTAGGACACAAGAAGTAAAAACGAGATTTTTTTAAATTTTGCACAGCTGCCATCTTCTGGTTATGAAAACAATGGAAATAAATTATATGCCAATGGATTAACATTTGTATAGCCTAAGCATTTACCGTACCGAGTTTCACTGCATTTTCTTTTTACAAAGTTACATCTTTTTATTCATTTATCTGTTTACATAGACAGCTACAATCACTAATCATTGATCTCCGGACTACAATTCTCTCCGCGAGGAAAAAAACACAACAACACAAAACACAAGAACAAAACAGCAAGAATCATAATAGCACACATAATTTTAGAATTTATATAAAAGGTTGCCAAAAGCAGTGTTGATACACGGTTTACTCCAAAGTGCAATCAGTGGGGGCCACATCGCACAGTTACACAATAATGCCAACAGGAACAGTAGCGGGGAAGCTGCTTGGACCTCTCTTCATAACATTGACAGAACCAAAAGGTGTGTTTGGTAAAGGGTGAAAGAAACTATGCTTGCACATGACAATATTTACGTTGTTCCCACAAAATCTGGCAAAATGGGATTCGCACAATTGGAGAATTGGTTTCATAATGTTTTCTAACAGCATGTACCGTCTGGCAATGTGGCACTCCTTTTGTATTCCTTTTCTGGACATAAATCGTTAGAAAGTGAAGAGCGCATACGACGCATGATCATCCCTCCTGGGGCCACAGCCTATTGTCAACCATTCGATGTATACGGCTTTAGGGTCTGGAAAAGCTTTGTCCGTAGATTTTGGAACACCGTTCGGTTATTGAATTTTGACATCAATTTGGCCCAGAGAATTACAATTGTGAAAATGCAGTCTCTGGCCACCAATTGTCGTCCTTTAGTTTTACTTCAATGTGACAATACGCATGGTACCGAAGTCAGTATCTGTCCTACAATTCCGAACGGTTTGAACACCCTGTGCCATATTGTTTCGATATCAGTGCAATAAAATATAGTACTTGCACTCGCCCGTGTCTTATACGATGAGGATGGTGTAAAAGCAGTTTGTTTTTCCAACATTATTACCACGAACATCACTGTTGTCTGAATTATGCGAAATAGTTTGGTCTCTTACTCACTTGTGTGACCATTGGTTCAGTTTACTCTGTGTTGTAATTATATGTATCGGTGATGCCTTATATTGCATGATTAATAATAAAGCACGACGTGCAATATATTGTAAAGATGTAACATTAATGTCCCAAGCCGCAGCGCAGCTTGTGAGCGCGAGTTCGGGAGGTCAGTCGTTTAGAACGTGATCTTTTGAGCCACCAATCAGGAGTGAGGCACACTCCCGCTTGACCAGCGCGCACAGTTCAAAATTGTTGTACTTACTGCCGTCTACGGTGGGTATGAGTTAATTTCCGAAATATTTTTCTTCACGGTTCGCCTAGTTGGGCTCACGCAACGCATCTGCTAAGTTCCAGCAGGATCCGCGATTCCCCGGTTCAGAGACTTCCCTTGTTAGTCGAATTTTGTATTAGGACCATGAGAGTAATTTAGAACTTGATTAGGACTTTTTTATATTTTCTTTCAGGGCAGAATAGTATCGGACTAGCCGTTTGCAACTCTCATGCTAGGCTAGGGATCTATTCTGAATAAAATGTATTCGTGATTTTAACATAAGACTGACCTCTCTTTTCTTGTTTAGTTTTGTTATCGATGCATTCCTCTGAGCTGGTCAAGGATCGAGTGCAGACGTTATGCTACACCAGCCCATGAATGTGTCGTCCCCTATACTTGTGTGTTAACTGGAAGTGGGTCTCGGAAGGGTCATTTGAAACCGGTGGCTCCCCGAAACCTTCGGCCAGCGGGCACAATATATAGTGAGTACATAAAGGACACAGTTCACCTCCTATTGCCGACATGGACAAATCTGTTTAACAAATGCATAGAGACGGCCTCCATACCCGAGAGGTGGAGACATTCAATAATAAAAGTACTGTACAAAGGAAACGGAGACCCAAATGACACTAACACATACAGATGCATTGCTCTTGAAAGTATTCCTTTCAAATTACTCACAAAAACAATTACAGAGAGAATAAGAGATGAAATAGATGAACATCTCCCAGACACTCAATTCGGGTTCAGGAAGGGAAGATCAACTATGACCGCAACAAAACTACTACTTCACTCTTTCTAGTGAGGAAAGGTAAAGAAAAGTATTACACAGTTCTCATAGACTTTACCAAATCATTTGATCTCATAAACCGAGAACTTGTGATACAGAAACTAGAAGAAACCCTAGGTAGACAACATGTATGGACACAAACTATAAAATCAATACTCTTATGGAACAAACTAATCATTTCAGACAATATTTCATTATCAGAACAATTATTGCAAACAAACGTAATACTTCAGGGTGATCCAATTAGCCCTTTACTTTTCATTCTGGCAACAGAAGAAATCATGAGAATAGCTCAAAGAGAGGACGTAGTGTCATACGCGTACGCTGATGATATAGTAATTGGCTCTAAAGACGTCACAAAACTCCAAAACACATTAACGGAAATGGAACAATGGTGCTCCGAACACAAGTTTGAAATCAACGTTTCAAAAACAGTAATGATGGTGTAGAAAAGGAGGGAAGGTTCCAGCAGCGACATATATTTTCATCAAGAGGAGGAAAATAAACATCGTAAAGGAATTCAAATATTTGGGTATCGCGCTCCAAACAAGTGCTAAATGATTCACATATCATGTGATAGAGAAATCAACGCAGGCAGTACGGGCAATGCATGAAATTAGATACTTGAGAATCCTCAGCTTAGAGACAGCAATGGCTCTGTTCAGAAATAAAATCATGCCTATTCTAATATATGGCATTGAAGTCATTTGGCAATACCTAACAGAAAAGAACCTTTCCTCACTAGAAAGAGTGAAGGCATAATTCATTAAAAAAAAACAATCGGAGTGTCAAAAACTACCAGGTCACGATTCGTCTACCTCCTGGCACGAGAATCATTTCTTATAGACGACCTTAGACACTATTTACCTCTACCAAATACCAGAGCCTCGGAACAGCTACTAACATCATTGAAGAAAAAACGAGAAGACATACTGCACCATTATTCCTAAAGGTCTTAAGTACAGATATGGATACAGTATTTTGAAACGCCCTGTAACCTTCAAACTAGCCACTGAAGTCTATCATAACAGCTGGTCTACAGCAAGCAAAAGTTCTGCTTTCAAGAATGGATCGGTAGAGTTCGTATTTCCGACGAGAAGCCCGAAGGTCATCGATAATAATCATGTTGACATTGTCTAACATTATATCGATCGATTCACCTGAGAACGATTAATACAAATTAATGTATATTTAGCGCTATATGTAAGCAGTTACATATGTCTATATGTATATTTCCATGGCAGAAAGATATTACAAAGCAAGTATGAAAAACAGAAGAAGATCTGTTAAGTCACTAGTGATTATACTTCGACTGCGATATATTTTATATCGACTCGTGGCGTATAGAGGAGTGGGGGGAAGCGGTTGTCTTGCTCAAGCGACCTCGTGTGGAGAGCTAGTACTTGAGAAACCGACAGCGTGCAGTTATAAGCCTGGCAATAATGAAATTGAAATCGCAAGTTAACGGGATTTTCAAAACGTGTGAGCGCGCCGAAGGTTATACGCTGGTTCGTTCAGCATTCTACGTGGAGTAGAGATTTGCTTAATGGGGATCAGACATGGTTTTAAACATGTAATACGTTTATCTTTGCGACCGTGTGTCGACAGCCACTAACGGGCTATGCGGAAGAATACATTCGTAATCCCGGCCACCAGCTCGGCTGTATTATGTCTTAACACTCTGCTTGTAAACCTTCTTGGAAATGCAGCCTAGACTTGATTCAAACTTTTCACAGTGGCAATACTTCTTTAAAAAAAGCACATTCTTAAGCAAGGTGTCAGAGGGAAGGAATACAATGAAGCCTATATCCATTACGATGGTAGGCTAGATTACAATAGGAATACTGCATTAGCAGAGTGGTAGCGGGAACAGTTTGTAGCAACGTTCATTTACTATGAAGTGTACAAGCGAGTTTCGTAATGCAAGGGACCGCGTGGACACGTGTGAACTTGGTCACATTCGCATCCTTGTATTGGAACTATTTAGCAGCTGTTCGAATTCACTCTCGCTTCGTGACGAGTTGATAAACTGTTTGCGGTTCAGCCATTGGCATTCTAATGCGTGTGGAAAGATATCGCCAGGATATATTGGGACCATTTCGACCGGCCGGGAGTTGTTCGAGCCTAGGAGGACTATGGTTCGTTCTCTGGAGACCCAGTTGGAGTCCGACATGTTTTGTGTTGGTCTGGAGCCTAGTATGGCCAACGATATCCTTTTTTTTTTCCTCATCCAGATTCGCCAAAGGTATAGATCACTTCATCTTGTTACAGTAGTGTAGCCTGGACAAGTGAACAATCACACATTGCCATATTTGATTTTGTAGATTAAATGGTTGAGTAGAAAGTGTGGGTTCGATGCCTATCTCGAAGCTGACCTTCTATGATGCCAGGATTTTGACTCATAAAAATGAGTGCATCCTTTTTGTATTTTGATTGATAAATTCAAAATTTCAATAGTATTTTACAGTATTTAAACTGATATGCTCATCCTTATTTGTCGAGAAGTCACTGTAGGTGGAAGATCTCCAGACTTTTGTGTAAGAATATTTTAGTAACGCAATTTTCATTAAAGCGGCGTTGAGAACTCTGACTGAGTTTTACATATTCTAGTGTATTGTTCTTTAAGCACTTTCGTGTGGATTATCGTATTCTTTGAGGAGAATTTTTCTTTCCGTATTATTATTACGATATTAGGAAGTTTTCGGATCCTGTTATTCTGAATGTTACTTCGAGTCTTTAGACTTTTTTTCCTTCAGTTTATTAACAGATTTAACTTGTATTTTCTGAGCGTGATTTTCGAAGTGGATTGACTAATGGGTCATTAGTCGCTTAGCCTTTGTAGTTAACCTAGATCCATTCTGTAGGACTAATCCATCGACATTTTCGCGTTCGGGAAATTCAGGGAAGATCTTATTTTGAGATTGGATTTATTTTTATAAATCGCTTTTACAACCTCAGTTTGAGTGGTTGGGAGTGTTATACTTTTCTTCTCTTATGAAGTTAACACTGGATTATATTGATATCATTGCCTTTGGTGCAATAGTTTTTCTCTATTAAGAGGGTATTTGAACGACATCCAAATTTGCGAGGATAATCCCAGGAATGACTTACTATAAGTCATACGTTTAATAATTATGAATAATGTAATACATCAATGTAAGGCAAGTTTTCTAAGAATGGGTGGAGTATTTCTGGAATCCACTAGGCTTTATTGGTAATCTGTTACAGAATCAAATTATTTTTCTGAGCACGAGTTCAGGCTTTTATTATAAACAGCTGATTTTCATAATTGTGGATTTATAACAGTAAGGCTCCAATTATAGGTGCATGTTCGATTTTAAGAGGCATGTATTAGGAATAATGCTCTTGTGTTTAAGTATTTTGATACAGTGCTTTGCGAAGCAAATTTTCTTGTTGAAGATTGAGCCACGTGTGCCAATCAGGAATAGATTGAATGGGGTTTCAACCCAGAGAGGCGTTGTTTTTAACCTAGTATGGTTAATATTCTGTCATAGGTGACTTTATCGCTGTTGTTATCGTAAAGTAATGCCTGTGTGAAGATTAATATTTTTCTGAGCATTATTATTAAGAATCTTGAGTGGATATCCAGTTCAATATTTCCAGTAAAATTATTATATCGACTTTGCTATAACATGTATGTTTAACAAGGATCACCGATATCTATTTAATGCTGAATCTATGATTAATTTTTGCTTAACTTAACTGTTCGGCAGAAATACCCTGAAATTAGAAATGAAAAAATTAAACAATTTTAAGCAGAAGTGAATGTCGTGACATTAAGTCAGTGGGAGGAGAATAATCGAAATTATTTTAGAATTTTGTATAAATTTGTATATTCTGTAAATATGCCATATGAATTTCATCGTTAAATAACAAGACCATATAATGCTATTGAAAATGTTGTGTAAAATTATTGGTTATAATCAGGGTATTTTTGTGTAAGATGTTCATTCAGTTAATGAACCGAAATGAATCTAATTTATTCAATTCATATATATTTTTTTTGTGTGTGCTTATCCACTGCCATCGTAATGTCCAGGCCGTCAGGCAGCGGCCATTACCACGTGATCAGCTGATCGACAGAGTCGGAGATGTAACGGTCATTTGCTTAAATATGTATCGTTTGTTGTGTGCTGTTTATACATTTTAATTAGTGCCCGAGTGAAAAGCAATACGTAAGAACGCTACTACTTACGTCATCCAGAATGAGGATTATTCCGTTTGTTTCCTGAAGCAAATGTTCATTCCGTAGGTAGGTTATTAGCCTATAAGCCTATCTTTAAAAAGTTTGAGATGCAGGCATGTTGCATGTTGTGGTTCAGTTAGAAACTTTGCATCGCTTATTTTCGACTAATGCAGGCTTTTTGGATGGTAATACTGTTCATTGTAACAATTATTCCTGCCCAGGTCCCTGGCATGCCGAAAAGTTGTTGTATTACCGGTTGCGAAAGCAACTAGTATGATGGAGATGATTAGGTTTTCTGTCTTGTTTTTTCTTTCCCGCCGACGAAAATTTAAGAAAGCAATGGAAACTTAAAATTCCTAGAAAAGATTTGCGCATTACAGGGAACACAAGAATGTCTGTGCATTGATTACAGTTAAAGATAGGTTACCTTGTGCAGCATGAGCCACGAGTAGGTAGTTCAGAATGTGATCTGTTGAATAGCCTAGAATTTATGTAGACATGTAGGCCTATAGTAGATAGATAGGCTACATTAGTTATTAATTTTTCTGTCCTGTAGCTTACTCCATGAGAGGTTAAACTCTAGTGCTGGTATCACAACAGTAGCTCAATACTGACTGAAATTATGACACTTAGATTAGGATATTCGGTAAAACTTTTGGAGAGGTATTCCTTTGTATAAAATTTTAAGTAAAACTTTTTTTAACTACTGAAATTAACGATTAACATTTTTCTGGTGGTCAAGTAGTACCGCAGTGAATTGGTACATACAAATTTATGCGAAGAAGTGGGTCTTGAACCTTATTTTTCTGACAGGAGGCCATAGTGTTTTTATACTTAATTATGTTTATTCGAAGAATATCCTGTTTTGTGAACGTCATTCATTTTTGTGAGAAGAAATGAAGTTGGACAACATTGATAGCATTAGTTTTTTTTTTTTTTTTTTTGTGGAATCCTCAGTAAAGTGACATTGACCTTTTGAAATTTAACCATTTTTCTGACAGGCCAAGGGGGATAACTGTTATATTGTACAAGAGATGCTTATTTGAAGAAGATCCTCATTAAAGTAACAGTGGCTTTTGGCCCCAATTACTTTGGTTAGTGCATAAATATACAAAAATTCAAAAGTATATTTTTATATCTGGATTTTGTTGGTATTGTTTAGAGAGGAGGAATAATTTTCCTACCTTTGTTTTACTGACTGTCAAGAATGGCCGATTTCTTGCTTAGCCTTTTTTCTCATGCAAGCTCAGAAGTGAATAGCTAGTATTTTTGTAATGTTATTCTGTTTTACTGGTGAGTAAGGATACTGGCAGTTTTTGTGCGTGAGATCCAGAAAGGAAGTTACCTTCTCCGTTGATTTATTTCTGATGAACAAGGTCTAGAAATGAATATTTCTGTTGCTACCGTATATAATGATATTTGGGGGCAGAGTGTTCAAGAAGGCAGTAAGGGGTGGTGGGGGCTGGTTATCTAAAAGAAAGGAAAATAAAATAAAATACAGAATTAGAGATGAACATAATTTGGTATCTTATCCTTGCAAGAGAGATTCTGTAGTTTTCCCGAATGTTATAACTTAAGCTCAGTTCGAGGGTTTTTCTGGCAGTAGGCACAGAAAAGTGTACCTGTCTATGTAATATTTATGTGGGTACATAGATTTATTTTATTAACAAACTGTTCCTGCAAATTGTTTTGTGTATTGAAATATTCGAATATTTCCTTCCTTCAATCCCGAGTTTAGCCATATGCGATTTATCGACGTTGTGGTACATCTTGAGTAACTGTTTCAATGCCTCTTTTTATTGATATAACATTTACAGGACGTCAAAATGCTGAAATTTTGTCCTGTTTGTGTGCGTCAACGTCCTAGTAAGTTCACAGACGATGTACCATTTTGTTCACTCGTAAAATGCCCGCTACAACGGCAGGATTCGAACTAGCGGAGCGATAATTAGGCCTATTTAGTGGTTACTTATCTAACTGCCAGTGAACTCCAAATAGTATTAACATTTTCCTATAAATATGAATTTATATTCGCTTTGGAGTGACTGCGAGTGAAAGGAGCCGTCTGACTTGTTGCGGCGGCTGTACCGACCCTAAGCGTGACGTCACTACAGGAACCTTGCGGCCTGGACATAACGATGGCAATGGCTTATCCTATGGGATCGATTTTTTTTTGAAAGAACTAAAAGTTAGTTGAGATAATGGGTAATTCATTTTGGAAGCCTTTCCCATATTTCATAGCTGAAAGACAATCCAGTATAATTAATGAGATTTTGATTGGTCGTGGTATCGACAAAATTTATATTTCTTGTCATGTTTATTCTTGCAATAAACTAATTTATTATTTGGTTTTAATTATTGCGTGATGCTTTATAGAGGTGATGGAAGGGTGTATTAAGGGGGCCATCGCTGGGTATTTTAGGGTTTACCACACCTTTGAGATTCAATCTTCCTTTTGAAGAATTCTTTTGTTTTGAGCTAGTTTTTTTTCTTTCTTTGAGCCTTGGTCAGTCTTAATACATCCTGTTAGGTATTCGAGTGGCCCTATTATACCTGTGTCTGTTGGTAGAACTTGGTTTTTTTTTGAGCCGGGGAATTTTCAGGTTCTACGATCCAGCTGTTATCCAGGGATTCAACAGGTATTGGTAGGTAAAAGGGTACAATACCTCAAGAATTTTATGGAACCGGTGCCATGATTGACCGGACGTGGACAACAGCCAACTTTGAGTTGAGGCATATGTTTACACGTCTGGCTGTCCATGGTTTTCACCACCTTATTTGCGTTAGGAAATATTTCCATGAACCTACAGTGACGTGTGTATGCCAACTATGTGGACAACCATGTGATCGCTACCACTTACAGCTCTGTAGGAAAAGGACAAAGTCAATCAAAGTCTATGCAACTCAAAGTGTCAGAGTGCAATTTTAGTGTACGTTTTTATACTTTATATTCAATGGCTATTTGGCTGCAATAAAATTATTATAAGGTGCGTTCAAAAAGTAACGAACTGGAGGCACAATTACAGAAACCAGTACCTGTATGTTGGAAGTATTGGGCCTGGCTGTTGAGGCACTTGTCCCATTGTGACACGAGGCGGTGAATGGCTGTCTCATAAAATTCCCTGGGCTGCGATGTGAACCATAGTCCGGTGGCTTAACGCCATATATTCAACCAATTGTGCAAATCGAGGTAAAAGCGATTTTATTTTTAGTTACGTTAAGAGGTCCATAAGGAACGTTTTCAGCCACGGAGGCATTCTGTACACCCCCTAGTTCATATTTTACAGCCCCCAAACATGTGATGGGGCGCGTACCCTTATGTTATGGGATAAAAATTCCTAATTATTTCTTTATGGGCAAAATTTACAAAATTAGTAACATTTCCTTGGTTGATGCATATCATTTTCAAGGTATTTTGGGGGGTAGAATTCATTTCTGGGTTAGTTTTTGTTCTAGGGGGTAAGGGATAGGGGCGGTGAATCGTTGGGGGTGGAACTACGGGGGCGATGCACACAATGATAGCAAACTGGTGCTTATAACGATTCATTTCCAAGGTTTTCGGGGGTGTAAAATTCATTTCTGGGGTAGTTTTTGTTCTAGGAGGTACGGTTGGGGGCTGTCAATATTTGGGGTGGTGCTACAGGGGGCGGTGGGTCAAAAACCGTAAAAATTGGTTGATGCATATCATTTTCAAGGTATTTTGGGGCGCAGAATATATTTTTGGGTTTGTTTTTGTTATAGGAGGTATGGGGTGGGGCCAGTGAATCCCCCGGGGAGGGACTACGAGGGCGGTGCAGACACTGAGCGAAAAGATCTGCTTATAACGACTCATTTCCAAAGTTTTTGGGGGTGTAGAATTTATTTCCGAGGTCAGTTTGTAATTAGGTGATCAAGAGCGGTGGTTTAAAGGATGCTGATGCAAAAATATTAGGCTTGACGGTTGTGTTGTTAAGTATTATTTATTCTTTAGATAATTTGTTTAATTAAAAATACCAAGCAGTAAAATCAAAATTTCTGACGATAACTACTTCTTCGAAAATACTATGTACACAAATCGAAGTTTCTGGTAAAGGATCACGACGAAATTCTCCAGTGCAGGTACAATTTTCTGTACTTCTGCTGGAGTGAGGGGTTGAGACATGGATATGAAAACTTTGTCGCCTGCTGGAAAAGCTTTCCAGGCTGCCCAGAAACATCGCTTTCCCTTGCTCCTGAGGGACAACCTCGTATCGCAACCTGTGAAGGCGAGAAACGCCAGCAGCCTAGCACACTTCACCGGTCCTATGTGATGTGCAATAGCACGGATGTCCAGCAATCGTGCCTAATCCAACGCCCAGCTGTTCACATCCATGGAGATTATCCACCAAGGCAGTAGCCAACACGACGACGTCGGTGTCTACTGTCCTGATCATGATTCTACTGCATTCTTGTCTTGCACCGTCTGCGGCATGTAGAAGCAATCTGCTGTCAGCTTCTTCGTGATTGCAAGGCATCAATCCTGATAAATCGCTTTGGACATTGTAAAGAACATTTTCTTAAAGCGTAACGACAACATTTCGGGAAAATGCTGTCATGCTGATGTAATTAGGAAGATACGCGAACAACTCTTGTTTATTCGCATCGCATCTCAAAAGTCTGACTATTTTTTCGGAACTCTCAAAAAGTCTGACTATTTTTTCGTGGTTCCATTTTTTGGCCAACACCCTGTCCTCTTTTCATTCATAAAGCAGACTTCTATGGTGTACTGACGCATTCGTCGAACACTACATCAATCCTTCGCGCTTTCGAATACGCTTGACTGTTCATGTAAGAAAGGAACTTCCTCCCATAATCGGCAAAGGTGCTTCCAGGATCTGGGAGGATGTAATTGTCTGCGGCGGCACCATTAATCACCACCATATCGAAGTCGAGGCACTGCTGCGCTGGATTTTCTTCGTCAGGTACCAAGCATGGCAAGAGGTCTGCTTTCTTTCCAAATCAAAGTTCACCATTTTCAGAGAGTGCTGAAGGATAAGTGTGATTTTCGTGGCTGGAAAAGACTTCTAGATTGCCCTGACGAGTCTGACATGCTATGCACTGTCTTGAAAATAGGTTACGATCTTCTTTAACCGAGACAAGCTGTCGTTCCTTCGAAGATGAAGTCCTTGCGAGAATCCTGCTGTACAACTCGGTGCGGTTGTGCAAAAGTAGGTCTTCCTTGCACTTCCCTTTGCAAATGTAGTGGTTGCGAGACGTGACGTATTGGTAAGGTTCTTAATTATTACTGAAACCTTCTCTTGTTCTTTCAAGAAATACGACATTTTGTCAACTTCTCTTCTTTTCAGGGCACCAGTAACTTCGATTTGTGTACATAGTATTTTCGAAGAAGTAGTTATCGTCAGAAATTTTGATTTTACTGCATGGTATTTTGATTAAACAAATTATCCAAAGAATAAATAATACTTAACAACACCACCGTCAAGCCTAATATTTTTGCATCAGCATCCTTTAAACCACCGCTCTCGGTCACCTAAATACAAAATGACCTCGGAAATGAATTCTACACCCCTAAAAACTTTGGAAATGAGTCGTTATAAGCAGATCTTTTCTGTCAGTGTCTGCACCGTCCTCGTAGTCCCACCCCGGGGGATTCACTGGCCCCACCCCATACCTCCTATAACAAAAACAAACCCACAAATATATTCTGCGCCCCAAAATACATTGAAAATAATATGCATCAACCAAGTTTTACGGTTTTTGACCCCCAGCCCCCTGTAACACCGCCCCCAATATTGACAGCCCCCAACCCTACCCCTTAGAACATTTTTTTATTTATTTATTTTATTTTATTTATCGTATGGCTTTTATGCCGGGAGTGTCCGAGGACATGTTCGGCTCGCCTGAGTCTCTGTAGCTGCTTCCAGCGGACACCCTAAAGGGTGAGCTACAGGTTCCGTTCCTTAGAACAAGAACTACCCCAGAAATGAATTCTACACCCTCGAAACCCTTGGAAATGAATCGTTATAAGCACCAGTTTGCTATCATTGTGGGCACCGCCCCCGTAGTTACGCCCCCTCCCCCCAACATTCACTGTCCCCTCCCCTTACCCCCCATAACAAAAACCAACCCTGAAATGAATTCTACGCCCCAAAATACCTTAAAAATGATATGCATCAACCCAGTTTTATGGGTTTTGAGCCTCCGTCCGCTGTAGCACCGCCCCCTGCCCCAACAAGGAAAATGACCCCAAAAAGGCATTCCATGCCCTCAAGAACATCGGAAAAGATACTAATTTTATTAATTATGCCCATAACATTAATTACGAATTTCTAACCCATAAAATAAGGGTACGCGCCCCATCACATATTTGGGGGGCTGTAAAAAATTAACCAAGGGGTGTACAGAATGCCTCCGTGGATGAAAACGTCCCTTATAGACCCTTTACGTAACTAAAAAATAAAATCGCTTTTACCTCAATTTGCACAATATTCCCTTAATCCACCGGACTACCAGTTCCGCACGTACAGCTGGACGTCGGCGTCCGAGGTGAATCGTTGACCCCGCAGAGCCCTTTTCAAGGGTCCAAACATGGCGTAATCACAGGGAGAGAGGTCTGGACTATATGGAGGGTGGCCGAGAACCTCCCATTTGAATTTCTGCAGGAGTGCCGCGACTGTGTTGGCCGTATGAGGTCGTGAATTGTCGTGGAGCGACCATGGCGGCTATGGCATTCACTGTCACTCGGCGGTCCTGGGTAATTAGTGCATCAACCTGCTGGACGCTGTCATCGGTAATGCAGGGGGGTGCCCCAGACCAGGCACCATCGGCTAACGACACCCGTCCTTCCCTGAAGCGCTTGTGCCACGCCTTGACCCTTGCCAGGGACATGCAGTGTTCGCCGTACAATTGTGACATTCGGCGATGAATGTCCGTTCCCCCTACTCCTTCCGCTGTCAGAAACCGAACAACACATCTTTGCTCTTCGGTTGACGCCTCCATGTCACTGTTTGCAATGTGACTGGCAGCATTGAACGATTGATGCATGCTGCTGCTCGCTTTGTATCTTCACGTGACTTGCACGCGTGCCGTCTAACGACGGGTTGTGGCCTTCCACGCTCTGGTCGGAACCACACCTCGTTACACACGCCACGATTATCCGATGTGGTCACCGGTTTGCGCATTCCAGCCTCCGGCTCGTTACTTTTTGAACGCACCTTATATTATTATATTTGTAATGCGGAACTTTCTTTCCTTTTTAGTGTTCAATCAAACTAAAAACAAAGATGTTCAACGACCTAAAATGATTGTGATAGGAAAAGATACCTTAAGTCAATAAAATCCAATATTTGGGTTCACTGTACTGGTTTCGGTTATATTATAACCTTCTTCAGCAAATAGGATAGGAATGAAGTTGCTAGATTGCATATAATTTTATAAAAAATATGAGTTCAAAAATATTTCCAAAAACTTTAACTATCTAAAAGCTTAACAAAACTCTAAAAATAAAAATAAAAACAACAACAAAAAACAGATCTGATTTTAATATTCAAATAATCTGAAAATTATTTAAAATTTATGAATGTAGGTATGCTAGAACTTACTACGATGTTTCAGCAGTACTTGTGAAAGCAACACACACTTTTCGTAGAAATAATTTCTTCACAGCACACCCCTTCCTCATGATCATATAATCTTACAAGGAATAAGGTGACAAGCTACCTCTTTCCCCCTCAACCTTGAGTCCAAGAATAGAACAACTCGCAGGGCGAAAGTCAACCTCAATTGTCTTGCCTGCCTTGCCTGAGATAGGGGGTGGCAAAACTTGCATATACCATAAGTAACATCAGTCCAAATTACACGCCGGTCCAAATTACACGCACTTCCCCTACTTACCTTCTCTGGTATCCTATCTTGACCTCGATTGCGCCTGAACACATGATTCAAATGTTGGTGTTCTTTTTTTAAAATTTTCGTGTAGTTGCTGCTTTTCTGACACATATTAGATTTATTTTTTTACTGTGGTTTGAGTAAATGTATGCAAGGATTTTTTTAGGAATAAACAATCCTAATAACTTTTTTTAATGACAAATGTTAGCTTACCGTTATTAGGTTTAGTGTTGCCACTTTTAGAGTAATTATCCCAATTAGCAATTATCTCAAAGGGAGACATAATATTTACTCGGGGATAGTTAAATAAATTGAATAATTTTACTTCTAGAACCTTGCAACTCTGAAATATATTGCATCAAGATATCTGTGCCGTGCTGTAATGCGGCGTTGTGCTGGTAACATTGGGATAATAACCTGATTTTAGGCATATCAAAATACACTCCTTCAAGACTGGCTTATGAGCTTGCAAAAACGTGCTTCCTCATAGAATACTTGAGGTTCCGACAACAGCTGCCAGCGACCAACCAAGAGTCAGACCTACTTCGGGACAGACAAAGCAAGAGATCGAACATCTGGCTCGATTTCTATACAACAGATGCGATGCTGGTAGGAACTGGACGGGAGTAAACAAGGACCTACGAAGCGCCATAATTAGGCTGTCAGTGCACGGTTTCCGTCACAAAATATGCACGAGAAACAGTTTTCACGATCCCTCACCAGTGTGTGTATGCATCCTCTGCGGGAAGGCCTGTGAGCGCTAATATTTCACTGTGTGCCAAAAGAGTACAAAATCACTGAAGGAATACAGCAAAGAATAATTATATTTACATGCACTTGTAATCTAAAATGTTAGTCGTTCGAGTGCAATAAAGTTTTATAAATCTGATATGTATATTACCCTAAATAAGTTACTAACAGTGTAACGTTACCATTTCATCTTGTACTTTGTTGTTGATGAGGGAATTGAATATGGATTTCAGAAAATTAGCTTTGTCAAGGTAGAAAATTGGAACTACCCTTAAGGGATTTTCGTACACTACCACAAAATGTTCATTGTATTACTGCAACTATTTTAGAGGATTTTATTTTCAATTGTGGCCCACATGTACACATTTATAGGGTGTTTTAAGGACACTTTAAATATGTAAAACAAGCCATTGTTGCAACCTAGTTTTAAAATCAAATTTCTCTTATTTCCGATTGGTCAATGGTTTATAATTTTACACTAAACAAAGATCTAACCTTTCTAAGCCACCTGCTAACAATAAATTCGAAATATTATCGTCTGATTTTGTACAGGGTGTTCAATAACTAGGTCACAGAAAACAATTCCAGTATATACATTTCTCAACTTGGGTACACTTTTCCTGAAACTTTCTAGTCAAGGATACTTAATTTTTTCCTGGGATGTGAAGAACATGTGGCTTGACAAAATGAAAGGGATTGTTTTTTCTAGAAGAATTATTTTGAGCCCCTAAAAATTAACAAACTCAAAAAAATAATTTTGCCTCATTAAAATGTTTGCTTTTTTATTTATAAATTGAAAAGATAAATATTATTTTAAATATATTTCGGTTCATTCTATAAAACTATATGGTTACCAACACACTACAAAAGATCAGGCCTGTAACTTACGTAGTTCCTGAGAAAAGTGTATCAGAATCTCTAAAATCTTAAATTGCGGGATTGTTTTCTGTGACCTTGTTTTTGAACACCCTGTACAAAATCAGACAATAATATTTCATATTTATTGTTAGCAGGTGGTTGAGAAAGGTTAGATCTTTGTTTAGTGTAAAATTGACAACCATAGACCAAACGGAAATAACAGAAATTTGTTTTTAAAACTTGCTCATTTGTCTAAACTAAGCCATTGTCACAACTCAGAGTCCTTAATGAAGCAAGAAAAAAGAAGATTTTGTATGATGCGATCGTCTGTTTTCCATAATGTTGTTGTTTTATTTATGAAAAAAAAGTCCCCTCCTCAATATCCCCAGAAATATTTTCACACCTCATTAAGGGAGAGGTTTTATTCTGGACGATGAACCACCGTGAGATTAATAGTTATATTTATATACTCTGATGGCCATAATTATTGAAAAGTATAATACATTTCCACAATACTTTTGTAAGACACAGCCATCAATGGTATTGATAAACTGTGAAAATGTAAAGTTTATATGTGCCTTGATTACCTCACAATGAAGGCTTTAATTAAGGTCTTACATTGTTGATCTACACTAGCAGAGTAATAAATAGGTTAAAAGTTCCGCCTAATCAATACTTTTTTTTTTAAATACGATCACTATATGGTCATTGGTGGGGCATGTTTCAAGGCCTAATTGTTTTTGGCCCCTTCATCAGCCGATATGAATGAATTAATAAATGTCAAAGACACAAGATAAATGTATAGCGAAAGGTCGATTCACACTATACATTACGTAACCTTTCCGTTTCCTTTCGATCACATCTCCGTACATGAACGTTTACTGTACATTAAATGAGTACATGAGTACATACACCTTCCATGAGCCTTGCGTTTCCCGACAGGATTGTTTCACAGCAATGTTTATGGAACGTATGCGGACATGTATTGACAGTGTGACTTCCATTGCGTGTCTGGGCGTGATTTGGCGCTCCCTCTGATTTTAAGCTGGGTTAGGTTTGGTTACAGTTTGCGGTTACACTCACCAAAAGGAAATAGTGAATTCGAGAAACATGCGTTAGTAAATTTATCGGGATTTTAAAATTTACAATATTCCGTCATAACCTAAAGTAATTTATATCTTTTATTTTCAACATCGCCTGAAACAGTACCTCATGGAATTTACATACACATAAAGATAATCATCATCTTCATTTCCCTTTTTCCAGTTGACACTGGGTGGGGGCAAATATGGTTCCTCTCCACTTTGTTCTGTCGTTCCACCATTCCTCTTCCGACACGGTGTTCCAATCCAAGTTCCGTTTTCTAATTCTATTCTTCACCGAGTCCATCCACTGCATTCTTGGTCGTCCTCGTCCTCTCTTCCCTGTCATCCATCGTTCCAGTGCTCGTCTTGGCAGCCTTACTTCATTCATCCGTTTGACATGTCCAAACCATCTCAATCTGTTTTGCTCCAGTTTGTCATTTAGTTTCTGTACTCCCAGTTCTTTCCGTATATCTTCATTTCTCACTCTGTTCCTCCTCGTTTTCTGGACCATACTTCTCAGGAATCTCATCTCAGCTGCTTGTACTCTGCTCTCATCCCTCTTAGTCATTGTCCAAGTTTCTGCTGCATATGTCATTGGAACATAATATGCTTTGTACTTAACTTCTTTAGCCTTAATTGGTATATCTTTGTTCCATACTAGTCCCTGTACCTGTTGGTAGAAAGCACTCCCGAGTTCTATTCTTCTGCTAATTTCCAAATCTAGTATTCCAACTTCAGTTCACTTCCCAAGTATTTGAAGTGTTTCACTACTTCCAATTCCTTATCTCCTACTTTGATTACTCCTTTTCCTTCTTTCTTATCTCTACTCATCACCACTGTTTTACTCTTCTCCACATTTATCTTCAATCCCCATTGCTCAATCTTTTCATTTATTACGTCTAACCGTTCTTGCACCTCCATCTCATCCTCGCCCCAGATAACAACGTCGTCTGCAAACAACATTACCTTCATCTTTGCCCTACTATATTCTTTCATTGCTGCCTTCATGATGTCATCCATCTCCATTACGAACAATAATGGTACCAACACACTTCCTTGCTTTAGTCCAGTGTCAATTTTAAACCATTCCGATGTCCCGACTCTAGTCTTCACACTACTGTAGCAATCCATGCACATTCCTTTTATCATGTCTCTCAGTTCCTTGCCTATCCCCCTATTTGTTAAGCTTTCCCAAACTTTTGTTCTAGGGATGCTATCATAGGCCTTTTCTAGATCAATAAAAGTCATTACCATATCCTTCCCATATTCCCAACTCTTTTCAATGTTCTGTCTCAGAATGAAAATTGGTTCCACTGTTGACCTGCCCCCTCTAAATCCAAACTGCTCCTCCTCTATTTGGCTTTCTACCTTTACTCTAATTCTTTTTTCTAGGATTCTTTCCATTACTTTGGCAACATGCGATATGATGTTTTTGTTTTGTTCGTGTGGCCTCCTGAGAGGCCGAGTGCAGGTGTTTCTACTCGACGCCCGTGGGCGACCTGCTCGTCGGGATGCGAGATGGAATGGATGAAGATGAATGAAACTGGGCAAGGATGTGGGAGGAAGCAGCCGTGGCCTGTCAGAAGGTACTGTCCCAGCATTTGCCTGGTGTTGAAAATTGGAAACCACGGAAAACCATTTCAAGGACGGCCGACGGTGGGGCTCGAACCCACGCGTCTACCGAGTCAGCAGAGAGCTTGGCCCGATTGCCTAACGCTGCGCTTTAGACAGCGTAGCCACTACTGGATATGATGGTGATTTCCTCGGTAGTTACCACATACCTTCCTGTCTCCTTTCTTGAATATTGGCAATAATATTCCCTTTTTCCGGGCTTCAGGTACTTTCTTCTCTCTCCACACACTCCTGGGAAGTCTGTATGTCCACTGCAGTCCCACTACTGGTCCTGCCGCCTTGATCATTTCCATTGCCACTTCATCGATTCCCACAGCTTTCCCTATCTTCATCTTCCTAACTGCCCATTCCTCTTCTGCCATAGTAATGTCTGGTTCTTCTTCTATTTCTTCCTCCACGGTCTGGCGAAACGGCGTGACGGTGTTGAGGCAAGGGACGAAACAATGGCAGTGACACACATTTACTGCAAAATAAGCAAGTTGACATGAAATCTCTTCTAACTGGAAAAATGTATCTTCTTCTGTTGGCTCCTGGAATAAAGTAGCATATTCTCATTCTGTATTTCGCTCTTTTAACATATCATGGACCCACTTTCTTCGTTTCCTCTTTCTTTTCTAAAATAATAGCACATAGAACTAAATCTTTGCTTGACCACATTCTGTCACTAAGTCCCAAAGCTGACGCATATTGCGGTGACACTTGAACGGTACTGTAATTTACTGTATTGTGTGAATACAACAACTATTAACGCAAGGGATATGGAAAGGATACGGAATGGTTACGTAATGCATAGTGTGAATCGACCTTAACACTAAAACGTCCTTTGTAATGAAGGATGGGAAATTGAACGACTAAATCAACACAATATTATGTACAATTTCCCATCCTAATCCTTCTTTACAAGGGACTTTTTAGTGTTATGCTATGCATTTATCTTGTGTCTTGACATTTATTAATTCATTTATATCGGCTGATGAAGGAGCCAAAAATAATTAGGCCTTGAAACATGTCCCACCAATGACCACACAGTGATCTTTATTTAATAAAAAGTATTGATTGGGCAGATTTTTTAAACCTATTTGTTACTCAATTAGTCTATCAATACGGAACCAGAATGAACCTGTTAGGTAATTTAAATTTGGTTCCTAACTGTGTGTTGACAAAATGTTAAGTAAATTAGATGGTAACTAATTAAGTATTAGGGTGTCAAGTTCCTTAACTACCCGACTACGGTACTTCAGCAATTTGTTAGGGTTTGAAAAGGCCTCCAACAATTTGTTAGATAATTGAAAAGGACCTTAACAATGTGTTGTGTTGAATTTACCCTAATTGTGTGTTTTTGGGGCGAGCCGGGAGTCTGTAGTGTTAAGTGCAAGAGGGATCTGAGTACAGGGACTACAAATAGGCTACTGGCTGCGAGTGTGCGAGCTTAGCGCTGACGCGTGCTTATGACGCTATAGGGAACAATGACCGTACCTTAAGCGGTCAGCAAGGCGTAGTAGTTTAGAATTTATAGGCGAAAAAACTAGCGTTTACACAAGGTTTGAAGAAATGCAATGGAATAACCTGAAATAATGTGAAATGCTTTTAAGTTGCTATTTGTCAGACAGACTCGCTATTTGAATAATAGGGGAGTGAAATTATAATAATGGATGTGGCGATTACAAATTTTACGGGTTTGGATTTGAGCAAGAAGATGTTTTGGGAAACCCAAAAGTACACTTATAGTACAGGACAGCTGCGCAGAAAAAAAAAACCTTTTGTTCCAAAAACTGTGCTATGGTTGGCTTTTTGTAAATCGTTAGAAAAGCACAAAAAAAGCTTAACCCTGAATTATAGAATAATTTGCACGATCATTTTGTCGGAAAACTAAAAAAAAAAAAAAAACATTGAAAAGCGTTTTTCTTTGAATCGGCGTATTTTAAAGAAAAGTTTTTTTAACAAAAAATGTAGAAGACATTGTCACCTACAATTCGTCTCATTGAGGTCTTGTCATTGAGGTCTTGTCATACGTTTTGAAATGCGGAAGCTAAGTGCCGCCAACGTTTCCAGAAAAGTGTTTTTTTCACTTTTTGTCCTAGAAAAATGTGTTGTTTACAAAAGAGCGAATCAGAAATTTGTTACTCTCAAAATTGTCTACAACATTTATTGAAACATTTTTTCCTCCGCCTTACCGTTCCAAAGTTATAGTCTGCCGAAGTGTGAAAATTGGTCTGTTCAGATGGCACAAAGGTTAATATGTGTACAGTTATGATTGATACGTTGCGATTGAAATAGATATGATTGTTTGAGCTAATTAACAAACACAGCCCGCGTCCTGTTTGACCGAGCCTTAGGCAGCTGTCCGACACTGGTCCCTGTCTAAATTATGCCCACCGCTCTCTCCGCAGTAACAATAGTAGCCTTGACTACGCAGCGTTGCATTTGCTGCGCTATAACTTTGGAACGGTAAGTCCGAGGAAACAAACGTTTAAATAAATGTTGCAGATAATTTTGAGAGGAACAAATTTCTGATTCACTCTTTTTTCTAGGACAAAAAGTGAAAAAACACTTTTTTGGAAATTTGGGCGCCACCTAGCTTCTGCATTTCAAAACGTATGACATGACCTCAATGAGACGAATTGTAGGTGACAATGTCCTCTACATTTTTTGTTTAAAAATGTTTTCTTTTAAATACGTCGATTGAGAGAAAAACGCTTTTCAATGTTTTTTTGAGTTTTCCGACAAAATGATCGTGCAAATTATTCTAAAATTCAGAGTTAAACGTTTTTTGTGCTTTTCTAACGATTTAGCTATACGCTAAATAAATAAATGATTTACAAAAAGCCAACCATAGCACAGTTTTTGGAACGAAACCATTCCAACTGTATTTTACAATTACCGACTCTGCTGGACGGTCTGGCGAACCGGCGTGACGGTGTTGAGACAAGTGACGAAACAGTGACAGTGACTCCTAGGGTGGCAGACTATTTATTGGGCTTGTTGGTGCAGCGTCAGGATTCAGCAAATTCCTTAGGGGTTATAGCCCGTATGAGGAAGTGGAAGGTAGCTGGCCAGGCCTGGAGAATAATGACCTGATTGTTAGACGGTGTAGTTGTTGTTGATTCCTGTAGTCTTGGATGTGAAATGAG
The DNA here is from genome assembly GCA_946902985.2 of Meconema thalassinum. Taxonomy (NCBI): domain Eukaryota; kingdom Metazoa; phylum Arthropoda; class Insecta; order Orthoptera; family Tettigoniidae; genus Meconema; species Meconema thalassinum. The sequence goes on from OX336398.1 coordinate 111,079,718, forward strand.
GGGTGAAAGGTGTTGAGATGGGGCTGATGGGGGGGTAGTTGTGCCCTCAGGGTATAACAAACCTTTTAAGTTCTACAATAGCAGGTCAGACGGTTTATTTTCAATACATCAGTCGTATCAAGAACATTTTGTAGGACAATTGTAATAACTTACATTGTTTCTAAGAACGAACTCTCCTTTATTTTTTGAAACAATATTTTGATACATCGGTTTTGTATTAACATCTATTTTTTTCCTTTTGTTCATGTAAGCGTATTAACAAGTGACTGTACATGTATATATATATAACTTAATGTAAATAGAACTATCCTTCTCATGATCATATTAGCTGCACCATCATACATTTCGTTCACCTAGGAGGCCATCTTTTCACTTAACAACTCATTTATACACAATAAATACACACTTTTCATGGAATATATACAGTTGTTTTTGGGAATTATCACTCTGCCATTACATTTTCTTGTTAGAATATATTCTTTCCTTAAATATATAATATTATACAGTATATATGGAAGCCAGAATTTGTTTTTGTGCACAGTTAAGTTTCTCTGTTCTAAAAAACATATTCCCAAATGGCTTCCTAAGTTATTACGATATGCCTGCATAGTAATTCGTTCATACAACTAACTTCAGTATATGTTTTTTTAATGATAGGTATAGTGAAAATGTAATTCCAGAGTGACAATTGTACGTAAAGATAAATTTACAAGTATATGTATATATATTATGTAATATATAAAGGTTATACATAGAATTATTAATATATATGTGTGTATAAGATAACCATCTTGTTTTAAATAAAAACAGTTTCTTTCTTAATATTTATAATAATATACACGAAAAATTAAAACATTTTTCGGACTCGTCCAGATGTCTTTTTTTTTTGTGTATGGTATATTTTATTCTTAAAAGATCATATGTATATTTTAAGAGTCTAAATCTTTGTTTTACCGCTAGTCCTAAAGCATTCCTATAGTTTTTTGTACATATATATGTATATAAAGGGACAAGGTAGGAGTTTGCTTGGAATTCTTTTATTGGATTAAGGGGGGTGAGAAGGGTAGGACGCTATTGCAGAGTGGGTCAAAAGAAGTGAACGATTTTTGTGCTTCAATTTTTAAATAACCAGTTATTTTTGTTACGTCTTATGAGATTGAATTGTATCGATTCCAAATTTTTATACTTTTCAAATTACATACAGTATTTTGGGGAGGAGGAGGGGGTGCAATGCAACAACATAATTTTCATTTTTTGTATTATATATTTTGTGTGTGTGTAAAATATCTTCATCCATGGTTTTAGGAACATTTAGTACGTTTACATGTCGAACTAAAAACGATTTCTTATTCTGGACAATACCCTGGAATCGGTTTCATTATTCCAGTATTTTCTGAGAGTTATTTAGTTTATTACAACTTCTGGATGGATTAGATTTTCTTCACAAAGATTTTATTTTGTTTCCACCTTATTAACAGCATTAATTTTGTTTTTAATTAAAACATCACTGTGTACATATTTCGAGTTTTCTTAACTCTTCTACGGCACATTAAAATATGCACTCGCAACATTTAAGAAATAAATAAGTGCTGAAGGGTAGTGTTTTAATTATAAACAAAATATATCGTATTCATAAGATGGAAACAAAATAAATTCTTTTCAAAGGAAATCTAATTGTAAATCAATACAGATTCTCAAACATAAACCAACATGGCTTATTTTATAGCATTCTATTCTGGACGAATGACACAGCTGATAACTTTAGTGCATGCCAACCCTCAACTACTGTCATGCCTTTCATAAGATTACCTTTTTGTGCAGTTTGCTTCGACATTGCTGTGAACGCAAGTATTCATCTTTGATAGTTTTCTTCATCAGTTACTAAGAGAATTCAGTCTCAACAAGGTCTGAATTGAGCTGAAAAAATACATCTGCTCACAAAAGATCATAATGTATTGTTGAAGTATCAGGTAAAGAATAAGTGCCTTAATGCACAAAATTATCCCTTAGAGTACTCTTGAAATATTCCCCTCCGAGTTTCTTTTTGTACTTCTTATGAAGGTAACTTTCAAAAAGTGCTGCTGATCCACAGTTAAAATAACTATATATTTTTAAAGTGGTTTGCGTTCTACAACTTTTATGAAATATTAGAACCCATATTCAAATTGTTATACAGCAACATGTTTGTAATACTTCTGGTATTCTTTTATGCGTGATTTAGACAGTGACATTTTGTTTCGTTTTCTATGACAAATAATATAGGTCTACAAAAATACTTTTGAAAAGCTGCATAGATGTTTTCCCTTGTTGTACTGAATCTGAAAATGACTGATATTTTCTTCTATCAAGTTCAGGTTTCTTGCTAAAGTAGAGATAATTTATTGAATCAACACGCGTTGGATCATTTTTTAAGTAATTGAAACCCAATTATATTTGTCATCGATAAAAATAATTGAACAGTTTATTGATTGAACAATCTTCAATATTCACTCTGTTGGCCTGTGTAACAGTAGAGCACAGTACAATCCAATTCTTAAAGTGTTCAAACGATACTCTTAAAGCATTCCCCTCCATGTTTCTTTTCTGTGATCCTCATCATCATTTCATTTTAGAAATAACTTGAATACGAATTTTCAAATCAGGAATACCTCAGGAAGTTTTTTGTCCGTTTAAACATTTAACAACTCTGCACCAAAATTACAACTTTGCAAGAAAACCTGACGTGCTGGAATGCCTTTAGTATTTTTTCCCGAATTCAGCATAGTTGAAACATCCTATGCATTTTTTGTTTGTTACAGACCTGTGTAATCAGAGATAAAAGCTGAGGGTTAACTTCCAATACGAAATTCATTAGTTTTTACATGCTCCTTAATTCTGACTGAAAACAATCTGCCGTATCGATCGCGAAACTCGATTCAAACAGAGTACTGTTTACATGATTTTATTGAAAAACGATTCCAGATTGACATAGAAACGTACCTATAATGTTTTCGGCATCTTCCTATAATTTAGATGGTTTAAAAAGTTCTTCTTAGTATAACAAATAACCCTTCACTTATTTTAATCCAACCTTTCTATTTTATTATTAATAATATCAATAATATATGTATTGGAATACAAGATTTTTTTAAACTTTCATTTCACTTTAGTAGTAGTATTCTAGATACGAGGCACTGATGACAAAGCTCACTTTTTTCATTTAGTTAACAAAAGAATAGTATAGTTCAAATTATTTATAGAGTGTCTTGCATTAAATCTAGGCGTTCATCTGCTGTATTTCTCTTCAGTGTCTAAAAATATTATTATAATCTGTTAATCACGTGAAGAAGCTGCCTACTTTTCTGTTTCAGTGATATTTTTTTTCTTAAAAAGTTTAATAATGCATCATTACCTATGTTCTAGAATGTTTTGAATTTTTAAGTTTTTAATGACTTGTGTAGGTTCATTTATTTGCTAAATAAGATAGTTAAACAAAAAGTGCAATTATGCAAATGATATTTTGATTTTAGTTTTGGATTGTTGATGCTAAACAAAATACTGAAATTTTGTTGTGATTTTTTTGTGACAATAATTATTCTACGCATAACCCTGCATTTTATTGAAATAGTTATTTAATAACTAAATGTCATCGCTTCTTACGAATGTGTTCATTTCGTGGGGGGTAAAATAAATGATTAAATTACAGATTTTTTGTTATTGTGTGATACAGTACTGCCAAAATGTGAGATTTTTTAAATTAGTGTTAAGGCTGATGGATTAGCTGAACAGGATAGTGAGTTAAACGAGCAAATATGCAAATGAAATTATAATATTGGATTGTTGATGCTTGATAAACAACTATTATACGTGTATTTTAAATTGTGTTCTGAAGCTATTGTAACAATAATCATTATTTTTGTTATATTCCTACTCATTATGCATTCTTTGGTGAAATAGTCATTTAGTAACTAAATTTCGCTTGTTATGAATGTGTTCAGTTCATGGATTTATAGATTTTATTTTCTTCCCTGTTACAATACTGCCAAAAAAAAAGGTGTGATATTGGTTAGCGTTTAGACTGATGGATTTGCTGAACAGGAGAGTTAAATAAAAATGCAATTATACGAATTATATTTTGATGTTAGTTTTTGGATTGTTGATTTTTAACAGACTACTGTTATAAGGATATTGAAATAGAATTCTGAATTTTTTGTGACAAGAATCATGTAGTAATAATACTACGTATCGTATTTAATTTAATATCTAAATTTTGTTTCGTACGAATGTGTGAAATGCATTATTAATTCAGATGACAGGTTGTTTAATTCTACGTTACAGTCCTGCCAAATATTGTGTTTTTTGTTCGTGTGTAGGATAATATCAGATATCAAGCAAATTTTTAAACTGAATTTGTTAAGCAAAATATTGTGTAAATAATTTTTTGATTTAAAGTTTTGAATTGTTGAAGCTAGACAAACTAATGTTATACGCATAATGTTATTGTGTTTTGATTTTTTTTAGGCAAGCAACGTTTGCTAATATTCCTACGTATTGCCCTTAAATGTTTGTGAAATAGCAATAAGGTACTAATAATGTAATAAGTACATTTTGATTCTTACAAAATGCGTACATGTTGTGGAGAAAAGCATTTATACAAATGATTAAATGACAAGTTTGTTTTGTTTCGTGTCACAGTACTGCCAACGTGTGTTTTTTGTGAGTTATTAAAGTTTGTTACAAAGAAATTGTGATATTTTTCTTTGCATATTTTTTTTATTTTGTGAATTTTGTTGAATTTGGTAAAGAGAATTATGTGGGGCTAATGAATACTCGTTATTGTTTGAAGGGGAAATGGCTTTCTTCAGTGTGGATTATGTAATGCATTGGTTTTTTGTTTTGTTTTGTGTGTAGTGATAAATCCGAGGTAGACCTTGCACCATTAGTTGTTTTCATCTACCACACCATGGGTTTTGTATCCGAACTTTTGTTAACAGAAATATACTGTAAGAACAATATGTGAAAATTTTGAAATTCAATTAACACGCGAAAAGAAAATGTTAGTGGATTCCGAAATATTTTTGTAATTCACTCCAGAGGTATGGAACGTAGGTTTTTGAACAGCACCATGGTGATGATATTTCATAAACATCAATTAAAATCTTAACAATAAACAACAATCTAGAACATTTCCTTTACTGAGAAAAAAATAAATATTTTATAGCCTTTTAGTTTTACAATGTATTTAGAGATAGTTGTGAATTTTATCTTGCTCATACTAAGTTAAGATTTCTAGCACCCTTTATTCAGAACGATTTTTGAAATATTTTTATATGTTGTTAATCAGCATATACCGGTAAGCTTTTATATGTACATAATCATAATAATCATAACATTATTGTATTTTCAGTTTCTTTAAAGACTGTCTTATAAGAAACCCTTCTATAACTTTCTGAATACGTTTTTGCATAGTAACCATATAATTCAGTGATACTATACTGGTCTTATACAATATTATGTAATAGTAATGTTTTCTTTAATATATAATATATGTTTGGAAAATTTGTTTCATTTTTAAAAATAGCATTTTTTGGTGTTTGTTTTGTGTATACTTCTATTGAGTATATTATGGTCAAGGTAGTCTTTATTTTCAATGATAAGGGCTGAGGAAACATTGAGATATTATAGGGCCTAGAAAGGGTGAAGGGTATTTGGATAAAGAGGGGAGACATTCAATATTATTTCTCAGTTATAACACCGTAAGTATGTAGAAACAACAAGAGATGAATATTACATTCATATACATGACATTCAAGACATTATTAAAAAAGATCAGGTTTTGTCAATAACAATTTGTTCATAAAGAATTATCTTTGAATTGTTACTGCGTGTAATTTTTTTTATAGTGAAAAGTTTGTCTTGTGATTGGTGGCTTTTTGTTTTAAATTGTGTCCTTATTTGGTTTGATTTGATTGATTGATTTGATGTCGGTTTACTTAAAATTTGCAGCGCTTTTTGTCTGGAGGAATTTTATCTTGATTTTTTTTAAATTCAACGTTTTTTTTCAGAATCTATTTTTTAGCCATCATTCTGGTAGTGATGTTTGTACGAAGATATTTTTGTAAGTAAATCTGTATTAGTTCACATATCGAAGATATACATATCAAGCGGTTTCATACAAACACACCATAGTCCTTCACAAAATACTCAACATATCTTCAACTACAGTGTTCATAGGAATTATTTGTACCTATCATTTTGGTAGTGATGTTTGTACGAAGATAATTTTGTGAGTAAATCTTTATTAGTTCACATATCCTTGATATAGAAATCAAAGGGTTTCATTCTTTAGCGAACACAGATTCATTCACTAAATATTCAATACACTCGTATCCCCAACTATCTATATATTTAAAACACTAAGGCGATTTTTGTTAACGCGAGATTGAGGGAACGGTAGAACCTATTCACTTCGTAGAGCAATCTGTCGAAAGCTCTAGGCCTGTAGATTTGCAGAGTGTCTTTAAAATAAACAAATATGTTACCATATATATTTTCAAATTTATAAACAAAACTGCAAAATTATTGGCTCAAGCGCATGCGCAGAATCACCTTGGTTAATGACAGACATGGCGGATGTCTACCGCGTTTTAATGTAATAGTTATTTATAAGAATTATAATAAAGGAGGGGAATATTGATTATGAAGTTTCCACGATATAAACAGGAATAGAATATTATAAAAGACGGGAAATGTAGAACGTATACTGACTGTTGAGTGTGAATATTGTTAAAGTAACTTAATATTGCGCTCTTCCACCAGTGATTCGGTAGCTCAGACGGGAGCGCTGAAGATTCTTAATTTATGCATCGCGCAATGGAAGCAGTTCGAATCCCACCTCCGACAAATATTTTTATTTCCCAATTGTTCTTTCTGGCTATTGGTAATACATTGTCTTAACATATTTTACTTTTATTATTCCCGTAAAGTAAGGAATTCTCCACGATTTACATTGCCATATACTTTTGAATTATTAAATAAAAGATGGCCACAATTGCTTTCGCCATGAGAGACAATTGACGAATATAATTCTTTTGATGGACTCAGACATCATGGTCACTCAGCCCTGTCTACTTTGGTGTGTGTGTAAAATTTTCTCTGATAACCTGTGTTATTGTGATGGCTGTACTGATGTGTGCATTTGTAATTAAAGTGGGGAATGGGAAATTGACGACCGAGGCTTTAAGTTAGGAACTATACCGGTATTTACCTGCAGTGGAAGTGGCAAACCACGGAAAACCACATCCCAGATTGTTGAGATAGGAATCGAACCTTGCCCTTTTTAGTTTTGCTTCAAGAATGCGTCCCGTTCCAGCCCTCAGACCAGAATTACATTTCTAGAGAAATGGCGGATAAAGGATCCACCGTATCGTAGTGTGATCTTTGTTTTTGAGAATTAAAAAGAGGGGATTGAAGAACTTCAACAGGCGTTTGAGTTCGTTTGTTGTTTAAGTAACTTAATATTGCTTTGGAATTCTGTTGACTGGGTGGCTCAGGGGTAACATTGCGAGCCCAAGAATGAATTTTGCATAGTCGAAGGAGTTCGCATCTTACCTCAGACATGTATTTTTAATTCCTAATTATTCTTTCTGGCTATTGGTAATTCATTGTCTTAACATATTTTACTTTCGTTATTCCCGTACAGTAAGGAATTCTCCACGATTTACATTGCTATATACTTTTAAATTATTAAATAAAAGATGGCCACAATCGCTTTCGCCATGAGAGACAATTGACGAATATAATTCTTTTGATGGACTCAGACATCATGGTCACTCAGCCCTGTCTGCTTTGGTGTGTGTGTGTGTGTGTGTGTGTGTGTAAAATTTTCTCTGATAACCTGTGTTATTGTGATGGCTGTACTGATGTGTGCATTTGTAATTCAAGTGGGGAATGGAGAATTGACGACCGAGGCTTTAAGTTAGGAACTATCCCGGTATTTACCTGCGGTGGACGTGGCAAACCATGGAAAACCACATCCTAGATTGTTGAGATAGGAATCTAACCTTGCTCTCCTTAGTTTTGCCTCAAGAGTGCGCCCCGTTCCAGCCCTCAGACCAGAATTAAATTTCTTGGCAAACCAGAGATCGAACCCGGAATCCGGGGCGATAGCTCAGAATGTAGCCTTAAGATTGGGCTTCCCTGTGTTAATACGATTTTTGACAAGCACTGAACATATAGTCTAACTCTTAAACTCCCTCCATTACGGTGGCTGTCGAAGTGAGTCTATGCTTATTCTAGTAGTTGGCGAAGTATGCTCCCTTGCTTAATTTACTGTCATGGAAATGCAAAGGATTGTACCTACAACAGGTGATGAAAATTGCTTATTTAGAGCAGTTTCGTACTGTTTATTCCAAAATGCAGAACGTCATCCTGAGCTGCGTTTGCAAGCAAATTGCAAATATTGTTGCTGGCATGAATAATTATAAGGATTTTATTATTGGCGATCAGTATCATCGCATTCACATCAGCAACAAACTTGAGAATGAAAGTATCTGAACTTCATTGTATAAGTGAATATTATTGTTTATTGATTATTTGTTTAGAGTACATAACAATTGTAACATTTTTAATGAAATATGAAACGCAACATCGAGATCATCTTGCATACTTTTTTTATGATGATACTTCAAAAGGGTGAGCAAACAATTAAATATCCGACGTCTCTGTAATATGTAACTTCAAGATAGATTCAATTCATTAATGTTTATTTCCTTTTAAATTAATTGCCGCATTGAGTAATTTTAAATTCAATTGTGTGACTATCACTATTCTGTTTTATTAATATTTTGTTCTTGAGTCAATAAATTCATTTTCTTTAACGTAATGCCTATTTCTTTCATAGTGGTTAGTAAATACTATAGGCAAATTAAATACTCCTTAAATAAGTACTGAAATGGTTAGTTAACTCAGTTACACTACGGCCCGGGTAAGTGGTCTCGAACTCTACTGCTGATAGCCGAGGTTAATTCACAAATTTCGATTCACTGTCTTAAATAGGAATCTGGCGCTCAACAACAACTTATTATATTATACTATCGCAGGTAAGGTCACACCACAGTGTATATTATTTATTCTTATTATGTTTGTTTTTATTGAACCACAATAGATAACACCACGTTTAACGACTCATCAAAAATGTTACACAATGAGTCTAACCACGCTGTTGATTTTGGCAATGGAAGTATTATTTGCCATTTAATATTTGGCGGCTGCGTTGATGCAGACCACTATAGTGTTATTGAATATGACGTTAATTTGGAGAGAAATGCTATAATAAATATACCCATTTGACGAAAAAGAATATTAGCCACAAAAAAGTGGGAAATCGGAGAAAAATACGAAGCCACTTTTAAAATCTAATATAAATATACCATTTCAGAAACAATTCAAGATATTATGCCGTACAGTGTAGTGTCCTTGACGAACAAATGTAAACATTGTTCTGCACTGTATTTCTGTAGCGAGAAATCTACACTTGGTTACTTTGACCTTTGGTGTTGTAATGGCAAAATTGATCTTACTAAATATAAAATATTTGACCGACTGCAACAATTTTTCACTGGAAATGGTATCTCAAGGAATTTAAGAGAGAATAATCGGCAGTACAACAAATGCTTTGTCCTTGGTTTCATTTGGTGCCAATGTCACTGTGCCACATGCATACGGTCCATATTGTTTTAAAATGTTTGGAATTACACATCATCACATTTCTTCATTAATGTATATTCCAAAATTATAAGCTTCGGTTCTTGCGGCCAGTTGTATATATTAGACTCCGCAGAATTCTTGAATTCCTTGGAATTAAGTGATTTGCTTCCACATACTCCAAACGATTGACCCATAGTTATGCTCCTTAGAAATCTGAAGTTTCCTAAGGGCTCCTAAATGCTACCATATATGTACGAAAATTGCTTGAATTTGGAAATAATTATTGCAGTTAAAATTAGGCGGAGAGATCTAACCCTTCGACTTGATTCCATATTAATTATAAGAAATATGCATGAAAATGCTTGGATTTGGAAATAAGTGCAGTTAAAATTAGGCAGAGAGGTCTAATCCTTCGACTTGATTTAACACCATCGGATAAAACAATCATTTTGTTTTAAGAGGCAACATTTTCCGATTCGCTTGGCATACTTTATCACAATCAATAAAGCTCATGGGGGAACTCTGGAACGTATAGGTCTCAATTTGCCTCATCAAGTGTTCAATCATGGCCAGCAGTATGTTGCAATGTATAGAGTGCAATCTTTTGACGCCCTTAAAGTTTCAATAGTGCCAAAAAATAATTGTACAAAGAACGTATAAGAAAATTCTTCAGTAAATATTTTCTTATTGACCGTCATGTATTGACTAGTTTATTCTTGAATTTTGGCAGAAGTGAACATATTTCTCGAGCGTTTACTATAGCAAAAAATAAATAAATAATGACGCGATTGGTTTTATTGGCTTATCAGAAATATGCCTCAATATTCTCAGAAGCATAGGAGAAACTGGAGGTTTTTATTGAGTAATCTAGTTGCAAAACTTGTTAATGAGAATAACTTGGATTAATTTTTCTCATATTTAAATAGAGACAGTCCATATGTGCTGTAGATTTTCAGAGAAAACTCCTACTCGAAGCATGGAATAGACACTTTTTGATGCAAATTGACACAGATGGACTAAGTGCTTTAAATGTAAGAAATGTGCATCCAAGTGCTTCTGATTTACAAGTGGATTAAACAGTTTTGCAACACTGAATCATCCAGTTGCAAAACTCGTTATGTCCATTTATTTCTCAAAATGAGTTAAGACCACTATTTTATGTAGCTTATCGAGATACACATTCCAGTCTTGTAATAATGGTGTAAACTCTGCTTTATCTCCTGTTAAAATCTGATGAAGGATTGGAACTGCTGGAGAATTTGCTATGTCCAGTGTGTGTTATGTCCTACCCAACAAAAGATTTATACAACTCGTTGTGTTTCATCGTAAGATATTTTATTATTACTGTGCTAAATGTAAAAGAACCTATAAAATCTCTCTAAAGTGGAGAGAACATTGCGTTGGTTGCCTGATGATTGTCCACCGAAAACTCAACCATATCCGGTCGATAATAATATCGTATGGCCTCGGAGCCGGGTGCAAGCTTTGTAATTTGACACCCAGAGGGTAGCTTGCATGTCGAATTTCGTTGTTCCTTGAATCACTATGAAAGTCAAGGAGTTTAGATATCTATTCTCCTTGAACACTATAGCGCTTTCTAGTAGAGAAATGAGGAACTTTGTGTTGGCGGAAACTCCCAAGATTAATTTTGCAACTATGAACACGGCCTACTGAATTCAAATGGGTTCTTTGACATGCCAACATAGTATGACATGCGTGTCGTATTTTTGCCGCCTTTCAAAAAAAAAAGCACATACCACGGCCAGGAGCGAACCTGCAATCTTGGGGTTAGTAGACCGACACGCTATCCACCTACCCACCGTGGCAAGCTATCCGGTCGATTAGATCAGCGGTTTGCCTTTTCTAGTACTACGAGCGCTAATGTGAGTCAATGCAGTATCACTTAAGCCCTTATAACTACTTCCCATGTGAAGATTTTTCATAAAAGATCAAAAAAATGCATGTGGGTATTGAGCCAAGAAAGACATTATAGAAAGAATTATGGAAATAAGTTAATTTGACTAGGATTTGAATCAAAAAGAACCCGAGTAAAGGAACAAGTGATTTTAGGCTGTTTTCCTGGAACCACGTTTAGTGTCTTTTTTTTAGTTTGATAGAGCTCTCCAAGACTCACAATTTGAAACCTTTCCGGGCCCTTTAGCCCTTCAACTTTTGGAACAATTTTTTTGAGAAAATTGCTTAATTTTACGTTTTTGCTTAGATGGGTACCCCTACTTTGTTTTCCAGAACATGTTTTCAACGTTAAAAAGATTCTGAACGTGAGCTCTACTCTGGATACCCTCCTGATCTGGTTTAAGACAAAGAAAACGAGTTCCTTGAATCAAACAGGCTGTGATCCTATTACCTTGACAACACAACTGGCAAAGCCCACTGTAATAGCGGGAAGAAAACTCGTAACTTGAATCAAACTGGCTGTGATCCTAGCGATACAGCTGCCTTGGCAACAAAACTGGCAAAGCACCCTGTACGAGCGGGAAGAAAACGCGAATGTTGAATCAAACAGGCCGTGATCCTAGTGATACTTGGCAACACAACTGGCAAAGCCCCCTGTACGAGCGGGAAGAAAACGCGAATGTTGAATCAAACTGGCCGTGATCCTAGCAATACTGTTACCTTGGCAACACAACTGGCAAAGCCCCCTGTACGAGCGGGAAGAAAACGCGAATGTTGAATCAAACAGGCCGTGATCCTAGCGATGAAGTTACCTTGACAACTTAACTGGCAAAGCCCCCAGTACGAGCGGGAAGAAAACGCGTATCTTGAATCAAACAGGCCGTGATCCTAGTGATATAGTTAGCTTGACAACTTAACTGGCAAAGCCCCCTGTACGAGCGGGAAGAAAACGCGTATCTTGAATCAAACAGGCCGTGATCCTAGTGATATAGTTACCTTGACAACTTAACTGGCAAAGCCCCCTGTACGAGCGGGAAGAAAACGCGTATCTTGAATCAAACAGGCCGTGATCCTTGTGATATAGTTACCTTGACAACTTAACTGGAAAAGCCCCCTGTACGAGCGGAAAGAAAACGCGTATCTTGAATCAAACAGGCCGTGATCCTAGCGATACAGTTACCTTGACAACTTAACTGGCAAAGCCCACTTAGTACAGTACAGCTGCACAGAAGAAAAACCTTTTGTTCCAAAAACTGTGCTATTGTTGGCTTTTTGTAAATCGTTAAAAAGCACAAAAAAAGCTTAACTCTGAATTTTAGAATAATTTGCACGATCATTTTGTCGGAAAACTCAAAAAAAAAAAAAAAAATGAAAGGCTTTTTTCTCTGAATCGATGTATTTTAAAGAAAAGTTTTTTTAACAAAAAATGTAGAGGACATTGTCACCTACAATTCGTCTCATTGAGGTCATGTCAAACGATTTGAAATGCAGAAGCAAGGTGGCGCCAAAGTTTCCAAAAAAGTGTTTTTTCACTTGTTGTCCTAGAAAAATGTTTTGTTTACAAAAGAGCGAATCCGAAATTTGTTCCTCTCAAAATTGTATACAATATTTATTCAAACATTTTTTTCCTCCGCCTTGCCGTTCCAAAGTTATAGTCTGCCGAAGTGTGAAAATTGTACTATTCAGATGGCACAAAGGTTAATATGTGTACAGTTATGATTGATACGTTGCGATTGAAATAGATATGATTGTTTGAGCTAATTAACAAACAAAGCCCGCGTCCTGTTTGACCGAGCCTTAGGCAGCTGTCCGACACCGGTCCCTGTCTAAATTATGCCCACCGCTCTCTCCGCAGTAACAATAGTAGCCTTGACTACGCAGCGTTGCATTTGTTGCGCTATAACTTTGGAACGGTAAGTCGGAGGAAACAAACGTTTAAATAAATGTTGCCGACAATTTTGAGAGAAATACATTTCTGATTCACTCTTTTGTGAAAAAACTATTTTTTCTAGGACAAAAAGTGAAAAAAAACAACACTTTTTTGAAACTTTGGCGCCACCTAGCTTCTGCATTTCAAAACGTATGACATGACCTCAATGAGACAAATTGTAGGTGACTATGTCCTCTACATTTTTCGTTAAAAAAACTTTTCTTTAAAATACGTCGATTCAGAGAATAATGCTTTTCAATATTTCTTTTTGAGTTTTCCGACAAAATGATCGTGCAAATTATTCTAAAATTCAGAGTTAAGCTTTTTTTGTGCTTTTCTAACGATTTACAAAAAGCCAACCATAGCACAGTTTTTGGAAGAAAACCATTCCAGCTGTAATGTACTAACTGTACGAGCGGGAAGAAAACGCGTATCTTGAATCAAACAGGCCGTGATCCTAGCGATACTGTTACCTTGGCAATACAACTGGCAAAGCCCCCTGTACGAGCGGGTATTGATGTTACGACCGGATGCTGTTGAATTTTATCGCACGGATCTGAATGCCTAGCTAGGCAGTTGAGAATTCCCAAACACCTCTATAATCCGATCCGGAAACAGCCCCTCTTCATTTTGAGTACCAATAATGCATTTTATTTCGTTTAGTGGAAGGGCGGTAACTTATATAAAGCTTTGACAAGCGAACAAAGAACGTCCTTTCACGCAGTAAATGGCAATGCATATAATGAAACAGCAACCGTTAAGATTTATGGCCATTTCTAGCACATCATTAGTATATATGCACCTTTACGACACGATCGATCGAGTCCTTCCTCTTCCTTTTTTTTTTTTTATACAGCAATCGATTTCTATAACGATGTATCGTACTGTGACATAACGCCATTGAAAGCGTTTTATGCTGAAATTCACCGAAAAATGTGATTAAACAATCTGTAGACAGGAGTAGTAACAGTGTAACCTGGAGGTTTAGGTTTGATTCTCGGCTTTGGTGAGAAATGTTAATTCTGATGTGAGGGCTGGACCGCGGTATACTCAGCCTCGTGAGGAAAAACTGAGAAGAGGCGGAAATGGCTTTCCGAGGTTACGTCCTTCCCCCCACCCGCTCCCATTTCAACTCCAGACAAATGCTGGGATGGTATCTAACTTAAGGCCACGGCCGCTTCCTACCCAAATCCTACATCAATTACAAATACACACACTAGTGCTGGCATCAGTGACACACCCAAATACACGGGGCTACATGACCATGACCACAAGATAATATCGGCCGATTTTTTAGCCTACTTTTCACATTTTTCAAAAACGAGGAAAGAATAGACGTATGAGATCGACCCGTGCAAATGTGTGTCTGTGTGTCCCCCCTATCAACTCCTAAATGGCTACTACAATCTTAACCAAATTTGGTATGAGTAAAGATCTATACCTGAATATCTCAATACCATATTTGAAAATTATATCAGGGCTACCAACTGCTGAAAATCCGCAATTGAAATTTGAACTCCATGTTGGATATCATGGAAGGTATGCATGGGGGCTATTCCAAAATTGGCACACTTATAGACAATAATATTTCAGTTTAATTTCCGGGAGGCCATACATGACAGTGTTGCCAAAATGATTCGAAGCCTGTTGATAGGTCCAATATTTAAATGCATATAACTTCTACACTATCAATTGGATTTCAACCAAATTTCGTATGTATAGAGATATTTGTAACGGTTTACCCAGAGTAAGCTTAAAAGGCGCAAAATAGCCAGTGATTGACGAGCATTTATGCAGGAAAGAAATCTCTTGACATCAAATATCGTTGTAGGTATCAGAAAGTCATTTCATAGTATGTATGTACTATGTGTACATAAACAGATATGACTGAGCGTATTCTTAAGAACCACCAGGGCTGCCAACTGTTAATAAATGCTCTCTCTTTTTTTATATCCAAATACCAATATATCAGAAAGTATGCAAGCCGACCGCTTTAAACTATGCACACGTATAGTACCTGACATTCTAGATTAATTTGGAGTAACTAATATACGTCAGTGCTGCGAACATGATTCGAAGCCTGCTGATAGGTCCAATTTTAAAATATACATAACTTCTATACTAACAAGTGGATTTCATCCAAAATTGGCATAACAATAGATCATAATATTTCAAATTATTTCTGACCAACACATGCATGACATTGTTGCCAACATGATTTTATGCGCTGATAGATCCAATGTCAAACTGCACGTAACGTCAATTTTGTATTCTGTACCTTAAAAGATGGAACTAAGAATATATTCAGTCACCAGGGCAGCCAACTGTAGTGCTCTATTAGGCTACATTATGCCAGGTATATTTCGAACTAATTAGAAATTTAGATATTAGCAACCTAATTTCGTCATTATTCTAGATAGGTTCATATAGATTAATCATTGGCAGGAATCTTAAATTTTAAGAAAAGTAGGATCTTTATTTCGTCACGGAACGTCTTGTTTTTCTTTATGGAATAAATGAACTGATGTTTAGTGGTGAATGTAAGGTGACTCTGACTAGAGTACAGACGTCTCAATAACATAGGTTAACAGACACACATCCAAGTAGACGGGACAACATGACAGGGTGTCGACTACTCTGGAAAACAGGGAATACTCGGGGAATTTTTAAATCCTGGAAAACTCAGGGAATTATCAGGGTATTTTAATGACACTCAGGGAATTTTAGTTTTGCAAGGTCCAACCTTCAATAATTGGAAATTAAGCATTTAAATTTTGATGGGGGAAAAGTATATTCTGATGATGCTTGTTGTAGATGTATGTTCGTACTGACGTTAAATCAGTAAGCTCTCATTTCTTGCAAGTAGAGCACACAAATTACATGTGTAGACTGTGTTTTTGTATATAAATGTGTAACTATAATTTCTGAGAGCATTACTATTGACGACCTACTTTCAATACTCGCAAGTACAATAGTTTTTCTTGATGAAACATGTAGAAATTGGCAAAAAAATATTCTTTTTTCTTTTTATCATTTCTAATGATCTTGTCGACTTCGTCGTTACGCTTGAGTCTAACGTTATGCGTTACGGTTACGACGTGCATGACGTCATCATGTTGTTCAGTGCATATGCACCGAGTCTGAGTTTACTGCTGGGGTCTGCAGTTATGCGATACGGAGACGGCGAGTGCGTGACATCAGACAGGAATACAGGGTGACTCCTAAAGAAGTGTGCAAGATGTCAGACAGGAATACAGGGTGACTCATAAAGAGATGTACACGATGTCAGATAAGAATACAGGGTGACCCTTAACGAGGTGTACAAGATGTCAGACAAGAATACAGGGTGACTCCTAAAGAGATATACAAGACGTCAGATAAGAATACAGGGTGACTCCTGAAGAGGTGTACACGATGCCAGACAGGAATACAGGGTGACTCCTAAAGAGGTGTACACGATGCCAGATAAGAATACAGGGTGACTCCTAAATATATATACAAGATGCCAGATAAGAATACAGGGTGACTCCTAAATATATATACAAGATGCCAGATAAGAATACAGGGTGACTCCTAAATATATATACAAGATGTCAGACAAGAATACAGGGTGACTCCTAAATATATATACAAGATGCCAGATAAGAATACAGGGTGATTCCTGAAGAGGTGTACACGATGCCAGACAGGAATACAGGGTGACTCCTAAAGAGATATACAAGACGTCGGATAAGAATACAGGGTGACTCCTGAAGAGGTGTACACGATGCCAGACAGGAATACAGGGTGACTCCTAAAGAGGTGTACAAGATGTCAGACAAGAATACAGGGTGACTCCTAAAGAGATATACAAGACGTCAGATAAGACTACAGGGTGACTCCTAAAGAGGTGTACAAGATGCCAGATAAGAATACAGGGTGACTCCTAAATATATATACAAGATGCCAGATAAGAATACAAGGTGACTCCTAAATATATATACAAGATGTCAGACAAGAATACAGGGTGACTCCTAAAGAGGTGTACAAGAAGCCAGATAAGAATACAGGGTGACTCCTAAATATATATACAAGATGTCAGACAAGAATACAGGGTGACTCCTAAAGAGATATACAAGACGTCAGATAAGACTACAGGGTGACTCCTAAAGAGGTGTACAAGATGTCAGACAAGAATACAGGGTGACTCCTAAATATATATACAAGATGCCAGATAAGAATACAAGGTGACTCCTGAAGAGGTGTACAAGATGCCAGATAAGAATACAGGGTGACTCCTAAATATATATACAAGATGCCAGATAAGAATACAGGGTGACTCCTGAAGAGGTGTACACGATGCCAGACAGGAATACAGAGTGACTCCTAAAGAGGTGTACAAGATGTCAGACAAGAATACAGGGTGACTCCTAAAGAGATATACAAGACGTCAGATAAGACTACAGGGTGACTCCTAAAGAGGTGTACAAGATGCCAGATAAGAATACAGGGTGACTCCTAAATATATATACAAGATGCCAGATAAGAATACAAGGTGACTTTTAAAGAGGTGTACAAGATGGCAGAGAAGAATACAGGGTGACTCCTAAAGAGGTACACAAGATGTCAGACAAGAATACAGGGTTACTCCTAAAGAGGTGTACAAGATGTCAGACAAGAATACAGGGTGACTCCTAAAGAGGTGTACAAGATGTCACACAAGAATACAGGGTGACTCCTAAAGAGGTGTACAATATGCCAGATAAGAATACAGGGTGCCTCCTAAAGAGGTGTGCAGGATGTCAGAGGAAAATACAGGGTGACACTTAACGAGGTGTACAGTATGTTAGATTCAATTCAAATACAAGGCGACCCTTAAAGAGGTTTGCAAGATATCAGATTCAAATAATGGGTGACCCTTAAAAAGTTGTAAAATATGTCAGACTCTAATACAGGGTGACCCTTAAAGAGGTGCCCGCGCGGGAAGCCTAAGTTAATGGATAATGGAATCTGTTGAAAGAGTCCTGGGAGAAGCCCGCCTGGGTCTTTCTAACATGTGTAGCATTTGTAGCATGTGTCATTTGAAATGATATCAAGTCTAGTCTCTCAAACTGACTGTATCTTTTCTTTTCCAACTTTATCATGCTACACTTTATTGTTCGAGCACTTTTTGAAATGCTCTTTAAGTACAAACTCTGCTTTATATATTCATCATGGCCGCTTCTGTTACTCAGGGAATTTTCTTATTTATCCTGGAAAAATCAGGGAATTGTCAGGGAAATCTGTTAGTAGACACCCTGCATGACCACGATGTCGTGAATCAAGAATAACTACGAGGAATGAGACTGATGCAGTGGGCGAAAGGACACACTTGAGTGCTGGTAGCGACACAAATCCTTCTTGTGTGTGCTGTTCGTATTGACTTGGCTCGCTTTCGACAGCGAGTAATCTAATATGTGTGTGGGAGGAAGTGGATTGATCCGTGTAATGGCAGAGACACGGTAACTCGCAATGGAGAACACTCACTTGTAAGGGGCAGTTTCATGACTAAGGAACTGATTTTTATGTAACCTTATAGATAAAAAATTCAAGGAGAGTGTAATTTCAACTCTGTGATTTGCTGATGACATCGCCATCGTAGCCGACACACCATAGGATTTAAATTAGTTTTCAAATGGTTTGGATTCTGTCTTGAGGAAAGAATTCATGATGAAAATTAATAACTGTAAAACAATAATATTGGAATGCAGTCAAAAGAAATCAGAAAGCCTTATGGCTGTCGAATTGACAGGTGAAAAGCTAAAGGGAGTAGGTGACTTCTGTTACTTAGGAAGTAAAATAACCAGTGATGGACCAAGCAAAGAGGATGTAAAAAGGTAGGTTAGCATAGGCATGAAAATGATTTCTATAGAAAAGGAATCTGTTGACATCGAATATAGATTTAGATATTAGGAAGTCATTTTTGAAGGCCTTTGTCTGGAGCGTGGTGCTCTGTGGACTGTTGGAGCAGAATAGAGGAGAATTGAAGCGTTTGAAATGGAGTTAATTTAATGTAATATTTTTCAGAAAATTGTGTAAATTTTTTGTGAACTTTCATTTATTTACAACAATAGTTTAGTGCTTTTCAGTCGGTCAACACGAATGTACCCAAAAGAGCTGGGTTATTCCCTAATTATGAAATAAATTACATGAGATTAATAAATACACATGTAATTTATTTCAGGATTCGGGTATAACCCAACTCTTTTGGGTACATTCGTGTTGACCGACTGAAAAGCACTAAACTCTTGTTTACTAAGGCAACACTGAAAAAATGGCTTCAAACCCCACAACATTTATTTACATTCTAATGGATATCCATTTTCCCTTTGTATTTGTTAACTTAGTATATAAGATTCTTTTTATTTAATCCACGCTGACGAAGGTATCATTGTATACCGAAACATGTACGTTTTAATTTAATTATTAAACTTCTAGTTTTGGACAAGGCGGATTTTATAATTGGAGATTGTTATCAGTAAACACGGATACTATTTAATACTATATTCATAATGGCTAATGTCTATGTATTCTTTATTTGAGTCTAATAATTTTCACACCTCTGTAGTTTCAAGTACAAACACACAGAAGTACCCCGAGTTGATGACCACGATGTATAAATGAAGCAACAGAATTGGGATGATACTTCTATGCCGAAGATAGCGGGTGCAAACCCGGCCGAAGCCGTCGGATTTTTTAAGAGCGTTAAAAATCCCTCAGCATGCCTTCCTTCGGAGGGGAAGTAAAGCCGGCGGTCCCATGTCATAGATTTATGGCATGTTAGGGAACCTTCCACTAATTACACCTGTATGAAGCTAAATTGGATAGGTTAAGAATGTAAACAACGCTCTTAGGTTTCTACGTTCGTTGCCAAGAGTCGACTGCAGTGGCGTCTAGTAGCTGAGTTCTGAACTAAGCCTAGTAGTCGTTGACGGTGGCGTTTGGCGGCAAAAGTAGGAATTATTTGAAACATTCTAAGTTGCAGTCTATACTTAAATTAAAAAACAGATACACACACTTATACAGCCATCACAGTTAACACCGGTTATCAGACAGATTCTACACACACCCAAAGTACACGGGGCTACATGACCGCGTTGTCACAGCCCCTAAACTGAGGAACCAACCAACCAGAATTGGGATCAGATGACTTTAAAAGCTATTTGTCGCAGAAAGGAAATGCGTCCGAATACACTCTCTTGAAACAGTCGTAATGATTACGTAGCTCGTTGAAGCTGATAGACCACGAGCTGACGGAAATCAATACTTTGCTACGTGAAGCACGTTTCCAGTCCGACCCGCTGCCTTATTTGTGAGTCTAGACAACACGTTTTATCACACAACACACACTGTTTGTACAGAATGGGTGGGATAGTGGCTTCTATATTGACCACCTGTCAATTGGTTGCCTGAAACCTACACCTGTCCACAAACTACATTCCTTGGAAGGAATAGCCCCTCCTGAGGTACGCCGTGAGGTCATAGCACAAACGGAACGAAAAAGTCCGCAGTGGACCATGCTCACCCTCTTTTTGGTCACCAGCCTCCAAGAAGGCGGCTAAAATCAAGGAAACGTTTTCTGCAAACAACATCGATGCCTACTACAAAACACGTGGTTGCCAGGATACAGCTATGACAATAGTCTAATAATATCGTGCCGGGTGCAAGCTTTGTTATTTGACACTCAAAGGGTAGCTTGCATGCCGAATTTCGTTGTACCTTGAAGCACTATGAAAGTCAAGGAGGTTAGATATTTTAGCTCCTTGAACACCATAGCGCTTTCTAGTAGAGAAATGAGGAACTTTGTGTTAGCGGTAAATCCCGAGATTAATTTTGCCATTATGAACACGGCCTACCGCAAGCCTCCGTGCCTTAGGCGTTACCACGCCGGCCTCTCAACGCTGGGTCCGTGGTTCAAATCCCGGTCACTCCATATGAGATTTGTGCTGGACAAAACGGAGGCAGACAGGTTTTTCTCCGGGTACTCCGGTTTTCCCTGTCACAATTTCATTCCAGCAACACTCTCCACTATCATTTCATTTCATCTGTCATTCATTTAATCATCGCTCCAGGGGAGTGCGACAGGCTTCGGTAGCCGGCACAGTCCATATCCTCGCCGCTATATGGGGGCTTCATTCATTCCATCCCTGATTCAGTCGGTCGACTGGAAGCAGGCTGTGGATTTTCATTTTTCAACACGGCCTACTGAATTCAAATGGGTTCTTTGGCATGCCAACATGACATGGTGTAATTTTTGCCGCCTTTCAAAAATTACTTACCACGGCCAGGAGCGAACCTGCAAGCTTGGGGTTAGTAGACCGACACGTTGACCACTCACCCACCGTGGTAACCTTGGATAAAGGCCAAGAAAAAAGGCTTCGAGCAGGCCACAACAACAACTGGGAAACTTGGCGGTCACTAAACAGACTTCGGAGTGGTGTTGGGAGATGCAAAGTTAATCCACAAATGGGGATACCTACAGGAATCGGAACTCTGTGAGTGTGGGGAGAGACAGACCATGGTCCACCTGTGTTCCTGTGAACTGTGCTCGTGCTCTTGCACAACGCAGGAGTTAATGGGCGAAGAAAATCTAATTCAAGACATTGTTGTAAATATTATTATTATTGTATTATTCCTTTGTAATATTGTGTATCAACCCTCTTCTGACTCGAATAAAAAACAAGAAGTTCCGTGACGAACTAAAGAGCCTACTTTTCTTAAAATTTAAGATTCATGCCAATCTATATAGACCTATCTAGAAAAATAGCGAAATTAAGTTGGTAATATCGAAATTTCTAATTAGTTCGAAATATACCTGTAGCCTAATAGAACACTACAGTTGGCAGCCCTGGTGACTGAATATATTCTTAGTTCCATCTTTTAAGATACAGAATACAATATTTGGTTGATAGCATGGACGTTACATGCAGTTAGACATTGGATCTATCAGCGCGTAAAATCGTGTTGGCAACAATGTCACGCATAATCTGAAATATTATGATATCTTGCTGTGCCAATTTTGGATGAAATCCATTTGTTAGTATAGAAGTTACATCTATTTGAAAATTGGACCTATCAACAGGCTTAGAGTCATGTATATTAGTTTCTCATAATTAATCTAGAATGTTAGGTACTATACTCGTGCAAAGTTTAAAGCTGTTGGCTTACATACTTTCTGATATATTAATATTTGGGTAAAAAATAGAGACAGCATTTATTAACAGTTGGCAGCCCTGGTTGCTCTTGAGAATAAGCATAGTCATATCTGTTATGGTACACATAGCACATAGGAAATTTGGTTGAAATCCAATTGATATTATAGAAGTTACGTGTATTTAAAAATTGGTCTTATCAGCAGTCTTAGAATCATGTTGGTAGCACTGATATACATAAGTTACCCCAAATTAATTCAGAATGTCAGGTACTATACGTGTGCATAGTTTAAAGCTGTCGGCTTGCATACTTTCTGATATATTGGTATTTGGATAAAAGAATAGAGATAACATTTATTGACAGTTGGCAGCCCTGGTGGCTCGTACGAATACGCCCAGTCATATCTGTTTATGTACACATATTACATACAAAATTTGGTTGAAATCCAATTGATAGTATAGAAGTTATATGCATTTAAATTTAGACCTATCAGCAGGCTTAGAATCATTTTGGCAACACTGCCATGCATGGCCTCCGGGAAATTTAACTGAAATATTATTATCTATACGTGTGCCAATTTTGAAATAGCTCCCATTCATACCTTCTAAGATATCCAACATGGAGCTCAAATTTCAATTGCGATTTTTCAGCAGTTGGTAGCACTAACATCATTTTCAAATATGGCCGTGAGATATTCAGGTATAGATCTTTACTCCTACCAAATTTCGTTTCGATTCCTGCAGCCGTTTAGGAGTTGATAGGGGGGGACACACACACAGCCAGACAGACAGAAGGACAGACAGACAGACAGACACACATTTGCCCGATCTCATAAGACTACTTTTTCCTCATTTTTGCAAAATGTGAAAAGTAGGCTAAAAAGGACAGTTTATGCTTTCAAAGATGCTGATAGTTGAATCTTCAGCCAATTTTCGAAGATTTTTCATGCCGAAGTGCTAGTATTTCTAAAAATCAAATATTATGTACGTATCTGCTTGACTTAATGTGTTGGATAAAATTTAAAAATAAAAATGAAACTAAGAACATTAATAATTATAGTGTAAAAAGTATAAATAGAGAAATAAACAAAAATTACAATATTTAAATAATATAAAAATTAAAATAATAAATATAACTATCATCATCATCACCAGCTTCTAAAGGCTAAAAGCCTTGTCGTTGCAGCCATTTCTTACGGTCTTCAGCAGTTCTCTTCATATTGACATACGATTCACATTCCATTTCCTTGACAATGTTCTTGAGATATGATTGTCTTGGTCGTCCCCTTGGTTTCTTCCCAAAAATTTTTCCTTCAAAAATGACCTGGAGGAGAGTGTCATGTCTGAGTACGTGTCCCATGAATTTTGATTTCCTTTTCTTGATGGTGTTCAACAGGCATCGATTCTCCTGAATTTGGTTCAGAACAAACTCATTTCTCTTTCTTTCCACCCAGCTTGTTCGGGTCATTCGTCTCCAAAACCACATTTCAGCTGCCTCAAGTTTTGATTCTTCTCTTTTCCCCAGTGTCCATGTTTCACAACCATAGGTCAACACACTCCAAACAAAGGTCTTCAGAAATGACTTCCTCATCTTCAAGTTGAGGCGCTCATTGAGCAGCAAATTTTTCTTATTTGAAAGGCTTTCTTCGCCAACACTATTCTTTTCTTAATTTCTGAGATGCATCTGTTGTCATAATTAATCACACTTCCCAAATAGCAAAATTCCGTTACTTGTTCAATGGCATTATCATTTAACATTATATTAGCTAAAATATAAATATAAAAACATTAAAATAATTGTAAAATTCAATTCACAATATTAATATGGATGCGTAAAAGCTCGGAAGAACTATATGCATTAACTGAACGATTCTCTTCAGTCGCACGCAAACCGGCGTTTGAAATTTTATGGACGAGTGGATGATTCACGTCTGACTAAGAAAATATTTCCTATTATCAGTGGGAATTGACAAACCAAAATTCGCTGCCTAGTAGATACACAAATGCACCTTACTGAAGTCGACATTGATCCAATGACTACAACAAGGACTATATACAGACAAAAGATCAACACCCACAAATTTCCACCCAAGAATCCTTCCGAGAAAAGCTTGAAACTCCAAAACTCATGGACTCAAGAGAGACGGCAGGCCCAGAGTGAAAGAATGAGGAAATTTTGGGCAAATAAGAAGTTCAAAATGATGAATTCCAGTGCTATTAAATGGTTCGACATGCTCCTTAGGGGGATGAATGATCGAATGATCGTGTGGCCTCCGAAGAGGCCGAGTGCAGGTCTTTCTAGTTGACGCCCGTGGGCGACCTGAGCGTCGTAATGAGGATGGAGTAATGATGAAGATGTCACATACACCCAGTTCCCGAGCCACGGGAATTAACTCCAGGAGATTAAAATCCCTGATAGCCGGGAATCGAAACCGGAGCACTTCGGGCCAAAGCCTAGCACGGTAACCATTTAGCCACGGAGCTGGACCTTAGGGGGCTGAACGAATATAATAATTAAATTTAAAAAAATCAATATTAAATCTATAAGAACATAAAATAAAAACAAGATGTTCAGCAAAGAACATATAGCCTACTTTCTCCTAAATGTATGGGTATCTTTATGTTCGACCCCCACTATTATGTGTCAGGAAACTGTATCATAATGATGGTCATTATAACACTCTTTTTCATTATGATACAGTTTCTCCAGCCAATCAGAACTCGTTCATTGACCAATTAGGTAACGATACCTACTCGCGTGCGCTCAAAATCCAACATGTCTATATAAATTACCGAAAGTGCACCGTCCATAATGTTCTCGTAAATAAACTGGTTAATATGAGACACTGTACCTTAATATCCTTAAATCCAATTTCTACACAGCGGGTTGTTTTCAAACGATTTCCGTGACATTTTTACTGAATACTGATGCTCAATCTGCACATACGGCATTGAAGTTCACAGAGCGCATGCGTCGGTCGGTCAGTGAGCTTGGACATCAGAGATATCCTACCCTGCGCAGCACCCGATCACAAAATTCTAGTGACAATCTCAACAGATATTTATGAATATTTATGTTAAAACATATAATAAAGTTGTAATTATCGTCGAACATAAACAGTCGTATGCAACTCGCCTATAATGGTAATTAAGACACTAGTATGGAAATTATAAAACTCGCATACGCTCGTTTTATAAAAAATACTCGTGTCTTAATTATAGCCATTATAGGCTCGTTGCATAATGTACTATTATCTTGTACGCCTATGCACTGCCATCGTAATGTACTACGATGGCAGTGTTCTGTGGGTGTTGAATGAGTAGGCATTTTAAAGTAGCCAAGAGGGAGGCGATCCAGCTGGCAGTGTTTAAAGGTATTCGGAGCGCGATCGTGGCTAATAGTTGAACTACCAGTATTAAAAAATTGCCATACTTCAGGAAGCCAGCTCAGGCATTTACACAGCGTTATGTTTGGAGCAATATTACCCACATAACCCACAAGAGGACAGCACCGTACAGAGGCATTAAGAAGGCTGTGGTTAATGACAACGTGTATCTAGTTCTTCTATTCTCCTTTTTCTAATGTCTTCTGTTTATGTGCGATGCTGGGACTGTGATTTTATTAATATACGAGTGTATACTTTATCCTCTCCTTTGAGCTAAATGACATTTTATTCAGTATCTGTGGAAAAAAGCTCGTGCACATCATTTGTAAAAGAATTCAAGAAAAAAAAATCTAACTGTAGCAGTACTCGATCCCCAGTCAACTGCGTGTCAGACTAACATGCTAGCCCAGAGCTAACCGTATCCATGACGTCAGGTGTTCTTAACTGACATATTAGATACAAACTGTTGGCAAATAATGACTTTAAATAAACGATTTCTTCACAGCAGTACATCTTCATTAAAGATCATTTCATACAAAGTTTATATTATTGTATCAGTACGGTATATCACATACAACATACTAAAACTACTGAAATATAAGACAGGCACATGAGGACAGCTGCCATCTTGTCGTGTGACACAACGGCTCAGCTCTTTTAAGCCACTCATACTGTATAATATTATAATATTAAATTATAATAAATAACGGATCACGACCTTCAGGATAGCTTAAACCCCCCTAGACTCGATAATCGGAATTGGTGGGTGTTAAGCTATTTATTAAAATGGTTGCATAATTCACACGGCCGCCATCCTGAAATGGCATGGCCGATGACCTTGAATTTTGGGTGAAAGACGCGTCCTATATAAAGGTATGTTGTCACCAAATTTGGTAGAGATCGGATGATTAGTTTAGCCGTAATTTGATTTTCGTTTTGAACATTTGAGTGGCCGCCATTCTGTTTTGGTAAAGATGGCGGCGATATAAAGTATGACACTGAGGTGTCCTTTACTAGTGCTACCTCTGTACCAAATTTCGTTCAATTCGGTTTCACCGTGTTCGAATTGATAGGGGGGGACAGACATTCAGAGTACACACACTCACACACACACAGACACACACACACACACACATACATACACACACACACACAGACATACACACACACACACACACAGACTCACACACACACATACACACACACAGACAGACACACTTTTTTCGCCCTGTGTTGATCTCATAAGTCTACTTTCATTTTTTGCAAAAATCGAAAGTAGGCTAATTAACAAGTAGTTCCGTGAAGACCTAAATCCTATTTTCATATATCCTACTTATATCAATTGCCACTATCAACATAAAAAAAATCAGTTTGATTGCTGTAATAGATTCGTAGATATTGAGAACCGTTTAAATATTTCGGATGGTCACCATGTTGGATTGTTATATGTATAGGCCATAGAGTCATGTACCATTAAAGGAAAATTATTGCGTAGGTTCATTATTCAAACTTTCACTTCGATCGCATGATTACGACACAAGAAATAAAAACTTAATTTTAAAATTCGTACAGCCGCCATCATGAGGTTATGTAAACGATTGAACTAAATTAGATACCAGTGCATTACAATGTGTATAAACATTTGCTGTACAAAGTTTCATTGCGTTTGGATCATTAAATCGCGAGAGAAGTCTATTTAAAACTTTCAACTTCGCTTGGCCGCCATGTTCGTTTTGTAGTTAACCGGTTTTTGAAAGTCTCATAGATGGACTTCTAGTTGTGCCCTTTATCACCGTACAAAATGTCAGGGTGATACCGTTAACTTAATAGTTTCAGAGATATAAAATGCCGGTGAAATATTTCGCACAGCCGTCACCTTGAGGTTATGTAAACAATTGAACGAAGTTAGATGTCGGTGCATTACAATGTGTGTAAACATATACTGTACCACGTTTCATTGTGTTTGGTTGGTTAAATCGCGAGAAACGTCTATTTAAAAGTCGCTACTTAGCTTGGCCGCCATGTTTGTTTTGTAGTTACCAGATTTTCAAGTGTCACATAGCTGAACTTCTAGTAGTTCCCTTTATCACTGTACAAAATTCCAGGGTGATATCGGTAATAGTTTCGGAGATTTTGAATGCTGGTGAAATATTTCGCACAGCCGCCATGTTGGATTGGTGAGACGTAACACAATTTGAAGGGTACGGTCGGGGTCGCCCGATATAGTGCTATGAACTTACCGAGTTTCATTGAAATCGCTCCAGCCGTTTAGAAGTTATTAGGGGACACACACACACACACACACTCACGGACAAAAGGTGATCTCATAAGCCTATTTTTACATAAAATGAAAATAGGCTAAAAATAAATATACAATATAAACATTAAAAATAGAGAAACAAAAATAACATTAATATAATAATTAAAATGTAAAAACACATAAAAATAGAGAGTAGTTTTGCCCTATAAAGGTTTAAAGTGGCGATAACTTAGATATTGGTGAAACATATCACATTTCTCGTTTTTGATGTTTGGGGGGTTTCTCGTTCAACATATTGAATTATCATAGGAAGTTTCTTTGGAGCAAAAATATCAAAGAAGTAAAAATTGTGACATCATGAGATATGATGTAATAATAATAATAATAATAATAATAATAATTGAATGGACACAAAAAGGTAGTTGGTTTTTTCCTCAGTTTAGGGGCTGCGACAATGCGGTCATGTAGCCCCGTGTACTTTGGGTGTGTGTAGAATCTGTCTGATAACCGGAATTAGTTGTGATGGCTCTGTTTTTAATTCAAGTAATGACTGCTGACATTCTATTTTCAAGTAGTTCCAACTTTTGCTACTAAACGCCACCATCAACGAGCAACTAGTTCTGAACTTGGTTGCTAGATGCCACCGCAGTCGGCTCCTGGCAATGAACGTTGGAACTTAAGAGCGTTAGTCAAATCTAACCTATAATTTAGCTTCACACAAGTGTAATTAGTGGAAGATTCTTTTACGTAGGACATGGTACCGCAGGCTTTACTTCCCCTCCGAAGGAAGGCTTACTGAGGGATTTTAACGCTCTTAAAAAATCTGACGACTTCGGCCGGGTTCGAACCCGTGATCTTGGGCATAGAAGCTCAGCATGCTACCAACTACGTCACCAAAGCTGCCTGTTCCTAGTCTGGTTCTTATTCTTCTTGCTTTCGTTTCGGCCATCTACGGACCACGCTATTTCAACTGACCTTTTACATGTCTTTGCGCCTGGGCTTTAACGTTTGTCCAGTATTCCCGTATTCGTTTCCTATGCTGTTCTTTCCTAGCTTCAGCCAATGCTTTGCCAGTTTTAAGTTTTGGCTTTTCTTGGAAACCATGATGTTCTTTGGGTTTCGACTTTGGTGGAACACGTTTCTGGATATACTCCTGGGTTATCCCCACTTCACGCAGGTCCTTTTTTTTTTACCTCGGTGAACCACGCCTCTTTGGTTTTCTTCTTAAGAAAACAACTGAAGATGAAAAGTACACAGCCTGCCTCCAGTCTCCGACCGGGTCAGGAATGGAATGAATGAAGCCCCCATCTAGCGGCGGCGAGGATATGAACTGTGCCGGCTGCCGAGGCCTGACGCACTCCTCTGGGGCAATGATTAAATGCATGACAGATGAAATGATATGATAGTGGAGAGTGTTGCTGGAATGAAATTTTGACAGGAAAAACCGGAGTAACCGGAGAAAAACCTGTCTGCCTCCGTTTTGTCCAGCACAGATCTCACATGGAGTGACCGGGATTTGAACCACGGACCCAGCGGTGAGAGGCTGGCGTGCTGCCGCCTAAGCCACGGACAACTGAAGATGCTATTGCTAAACCTCATACGAGCAATGTGGCCATAGAAAACTATCCTTCTCTTACGAATGGTGTCCGTGATATTTTCTACATGTGAGTAGAGATTGTTCTTATGTTTAATTATTATTAATATTATTAACAACGAACCCCATATAAGCGGTGAAACAAGAAGTACCGTAGTGTTATATATCTTAATAATAAGTTATGCAATAAATCAGTCATGATTTTACCACAATCATGTAATTCTTGAAGCAGAAACAACGTTCTGATTTGAAGTTGAATCCAATGTATTTTTTTCTTTGAGTCACACTCGATATTTTAACGTTTCATCCTTTTAACATCGATTCACTATCCACCCACTTGGAAGCATTAAAACGAAGAGACGGATCAAGCATTGTTAAAACTGTATTAAGTTAAGGTGAAGTGGATATATTTTCTGTCTGTCATTTTCTTAATACCCTCCCACCCTTCCTTTTCCAATGTCTGGCTGCGAATTATCACGTGATGAACAAAAAGAAATAAAAACCAATTTTTATTTCCTCCCTTTTTTAATCCTCGTACTTGAGTTCACTGAGATTCTTATGAGTAGTAATTCCTTTTCTGTCAGCTAGATACAAGAAGAGAGATAGAATGAGAGAGAGGAGAATCAGTCAAACTAATGGATTAGAAAAGGAGGGCGCCATTGAGATTCGATATATATCGATATATCACCCGCCAGATGTTGTATAAGCTGCGAGTTCTTTTTTTTTTTTTTTTTTTTTTTGTGGAGAGTTTGTTCTCTTTTCTTTTTTATAATTTTCGCTCTTTGACTGATGATGATAGCGGCTGCGTAATGTTATGAAGTGTGAAACGAGGGGAAATCTTTCCTTGCGGATGGGATATGGCTCACCAGATAGGAGGGAGAGAGTGGGGGAGGGAGAAGAGGACCTTTATTTTGTACACCAAGCAGCAATTTAACCCTTTATAGGTCAGTGGTCTATATACAGGGTCTTTCATATAAAGTAAGAACGGCAAGCTGCAGTTTTGTTATTCGCTGTTGCGGTGGCCTTGGCCGAACTAATGGCGCGTCACGGCCCCTGCTTTAAGCGTGTGTACAATCCTGTATGCAATATTACGGAAGTGTCGTCCTTCCTGGGTTAGCCTATACAGGCATTGTATCTGGTAACCACATTCTGACTGACGCGACCGAGTTCTACCACTGTAATGTTTCTGATTTTTAATTTTATGCTTTTTATTGAGCACTGAGCCAGTAGTGTCAAACTTATTTACAATTACGTGAATCTGTGCTAGTGAAGGTGGCACTTCATCAGGAAATTGCTGAACAAATGCATCACGAGACCGCCGAGCCGACTCGTACTTAAAATAAGTTTTACATACAAAAATACGATGTTGTAATGACAACTGTCTCACGTTAACATCCGAGGTTCAGACTGGCGACTGAACACCTGCAGGTTTATTGCATGGTCGAGTACAGTATCTGCGCCTATGCGCGCGCTTTCAATACTACAGCAGGGGGCCGTGGCACGCCACAAGATCGGCCAAGGCCAATGTAGTAGCGGATAACTAAGCCGCCGCTCACCGTTCTTACTTTATATGAAAGACCCTGTATTAACCATCTACTATATAAGGACAATTATTTATATTGTCGATGATGTTGATGGTTGAATCTTTCAGCGATATACCAACACATTTTATTTTGGAAGTGTTAATATTACTGAAATCCAAATATTATCTCTTTATACTGTATATCATTGACCTAAAGTATATGAAACATTTTTTAAAATAACAATAATTAAAATTAAAGAGTCTTAAAAATGCCAGGCCATAAAAATTATAATAAAAAATAAATAAATTCATAAAAATTAAAATTATAATACTTTTATATCCTTAATTTTTGAACATAACAATGTTAAAGAAAGTAAAAATTAAAATTATTAATCAATATTCGGGCGAAACAATTAAAATTAATAAGTTTAAAAAATGATTATAAAATTAGAATTTAAAAATAAATACGCTTAAAAAATTAAAATTCTATTATTTTATAACCTTAATTTTAAGAACATTAAGATGTTAAAGAAAACAAAAATTTAAAAATTAAATTAATAATAATTAATGTTAGGGTAAAAATTAAAATTAAATCAGAATGTATGACTACCCCTTATTATTCCCGTTTTCCAACGGGGTCGGGGATGAGATGCGATGGAAGTCTTTGTGGCGATGATTTTTACGGCCGGATGCCCTTCCTGACGCCAACCTCAGGAGAGGAGTTAATGAGAGATGAAATGAATGATGGTGAATGAAACTGGGCAAGGATGTGGAAGGAAGCGGCCGTGGCCTGTCAGAAGGTACCGTCCCAGCATTTGCCTGGTGTTGAAAATGGGAAACCACGGAAAACCATTTCAAGGACGGCCGACGGTGGGGCTCGAACCCACGCGTCTACCGAGTCAGCAGAGAGCTTGGCCCCATGACCTAATGCTGCGCGTTAGCCAGCGTAGCCACTACTGTCGGTAAAAGTAAATCAGAATAAATACAAATAAAAGATCTGCAATAATATTCTGCCCTATAAAGGGTTAATACATTAATCGCTTTGTGTGTGTGTGTGTGGGGGGGGGGGATGGATGAGGAGGGGGGGTTGATCAGGGCCAATGAAAGGGAGGAGAAAATGGGGCCCGGGCGCCTTGAAGGGCCCAGAGCTATTGAATGTAGAGAACTGTTTTTAGTTTTCCCTTTGGGTCCACCAAGTACACAATAATAATCGCCATAACAATCCACACCCGTGGTTGGTTTAACGACGGAAGGAGGGGGAATGACGCATGCGCAGAGTGCCAACAAAGAGAGGGGAGCAGCAGACCGGCGTGCTCGAGTACAACTCACGATGGCAGACAGACGTGTACTGACAACGTGGTCGCCAATGGAAGTGCGTGTTGTTATCCGGTATGAATGTGCACGTGGGACTGGAGTGTATGGTGAAGTGGTCATGTCTCGCCAAATGGTTGATCGCTGGTGTTGTATGTTCAGTGAAGGACGGCAGAGTGAGGAGGATGGGCGTCCCTCCACATCCACGAATGTAAACAACATTGCTCGAGTACAGGACTTGGTGTTTGCGGATAGGAGCATAACCGTGTCAGACCACACTTGAGTATTGGTTGTGCCTGGACCCATCACATTCAGGACGTCACTTCCACCCCAATGCTGAGGTGGAGCAGACTGTCCGATAATTCCTTGCATCGCAGGGCACCGAGTGGTTTCTTCAAACTGATTGCAAGCAACGACAAGTGTCTCAATATTGATGACGAATATGTCATAACCAGTGATGGACGAAGCAAAGAGGATATAAAAAGTAGGTTAACTCAGGCGAGGAAAGCATTTCTGCAGAAAAGGAATCTGTTGACATCGAATATAGATTTAGGTATTAGGAAGTCATTTTTGAAGGCCTTTGTCTGGAGTGTGGCGCTCTATGGAAGTGAAACTTGGACTATAGGTGCAGCAGAAAAGAGGAGAATTGAAGCGTTTGAAATGTGGTGTTACAGGACAATGATGAAGATCAGATGGGTGGATAAGGTTACAAACGAAGAGGTATCAACACTAGTGGGAGATGAGAGATGTTTCTGGCGACTGGTAATGAAGAGAAGAGATAGGTTGGTAGGACACTTACTAAGACACCCAGGAATAGCAAGCTTAGTTATGGAAGGAAGGGTCGAGGACAAGAACTGTAGGGGTAGACCAAGGTTAGAATATGTTAGACAGATTGCCTCGGATGTAGAGTGTGGTAGCTATGTAGAGATGAAACGATTTGCTCAGGACAGGGATGCATGATGACTGCATCAAACCAGTCAAAAGACTGAAGACTCAAACAACAACAACAACTATTTCTAAAAATAGTGCAAGGTGTATAGTTCTTGGAGCCATGGCCTGGAATTGACCTAAGGTAAATTAGACTAATTTTTGTCTCCGTATTCGCAGATGAAGCCAGAATCACGAATCATTTTCTTACCCAAGGAACTTTTTTTGTGTGATTTATGCGGTCAATAAATTTTTGTTTGTAAATGAGGGTTGCTGTTTGCATTTCATTAACCTCGTTGCATTTTTAACAGAGCGTTTAATTTATTCATTGATAAGATGTGCTTGAGGTTTAGCGCAACGAATCTCTTATTTTGATGAAATCTAATTGGGAGAAACTCTTAAAAAGGGAATTGTCGAGATTATTAATACTCAATGTGCAATGATTATAGAATGTTCGTATTTAATCCAAAGTAATTTTTGGAGCGTAGCACATGTAAGAGCATTTTAGATTTATAGAAATAAGTGAAATTATTACAACTCGGAGATTTTATGACTACATTGTAATTTTAGCCGAATCTCCAGAGGATTTGAATGAGTTTCTTAATAGTATGGGCTGTGTAAAACAAATGTAATGGAATGCAGGTGGAATAAATGAGAAACCCCTATTGACATCGAATGTGCAGGTGAAGGCTAAAGGAAGTATGTGATTTCTGGTACTTGAGAAGCAAATAAGCATTGATGGGCGAAAAACAAAGAGGATATAACTAATTATTAGAAAATATCACTGCACAATCCCTGTAGATACTCTGCGTATTTCAGTTGAGTGATCTTAGAGATTTAGGAATTGTATTTATGTAAGGGATGATCATTTCTAATTGCGATCAATGATTTGTATTTTCTTACTGTAATATTACGGGGATTATTTGCATCCATATTAGGTCCGTATTAACGATTACTAATCTGACAAATGACAAAATTATCTTGATTTCCGCCCAATCTTTTATAAAAGTATCGATTGGACGGAAATGAAGATAATTTTGTTATTTGTCAGACTAGTGTAATCTAGTTACACTCCATACTGATGAGTGTTATCATATATTTAAGAATTACGAGTTTGCAAGGGATGCTCGTTTTGCATAATCATTAATGATTTGTGTTCATAATATGTCTGACACTTATTATTGTGATTTAAAAATTCCGAAATGGCTTGTGACAGTATTCTTGGCAAGACTGGGTAGAGCTCAGCTCGAAATAAGATATTGTTGGTTGCCTCAAACCTCTGTATATTTCTGTTCTGGTCATCATGCGTTCTTAGCTTCGCTGTTTTTCTAGACCACGTGAGAACTATACAAACTAAACTTTTTTTAAGAGCGAAATTTTGTATCTTTTTTTCGTGAAGGATCTGTGTTTTTTTGTACTGTTCCTGCTACCTGCATTATCTTTGATTGGTTATTCTCTACACTTATGTTTGTGCGAGATTTTAAATAACCCTCTTTCAGATCAGGTAACCATCCCGGTAATGACCTTAATACATTTCCATGAGATCAAGGGGAACAAAGGAAGGAAGAGGAACGATAAAACTAAATGGGGAAAGTCTAGATGTGGTTAAGAGTTTCAAGTATCGGGGAAGTGTGATCGCAGAGGATGAAGGATAAAGGAGGAAATTGGGAGGAGAATACAAAATGCAATCAATTTTTATGAGAGTGTAAGAGGTATTCTTTGGAACCGAGACATCCCAAAGAAATATAAATGGGTACTATATTCAACCTATTACGAACCTATACTAACATATGCAGCTGGAACACGGACTACTACAAAAAGAGAGGGGATAGAATACAAGCAGCGGAGATGAAATAGGCATAGAGGGCAAGACCAGAAGGGATAGAAATGAATAATAATAAAAAGGACAGGAATCTTGAAGCTGCAGAACAGAATAGAAACAACAAAGTTAACGTGGTATGGTTACATGATGAAGACGGAAGAGGAGAGAGTACCAAAGAAAGCTTTTTCCGAAAAGATGACAGGGAAGAGTCCATGAGGAAGACCCAGAAAGAGATGAACGGATACAGTCTGGGAGTGCATAGAAAAGAGGGAAAGAAAACCTGAAGATGTACGTAAAAAAGGAGAGGAATGGTGAAGAGACAGGCAAATCAAAGCCGAGACCAGTGTTTCCAACTGGCGGCCCGGAAAGGCTTTTATAAATAAAATGTTTTTTAAATCTTGAAAGAATATATTTCATTGCTCGTTTTAAGTATTTCTATTCGGCAAAAAATGAACAAAGTAATTTGATAAAGAAAAAAGAAATGATTGCGAACCGTTATACAATGCGCCGTATTACACAGTGTAGCGGGTCACTCCTCCCTCCCCTTTACTCACGGAATAATAACCCATATTTAATATTGATTCAAAGGAAACGTATTACTACCTAATTGTTTTCATAGCATTATTAATTTCAGTGTGTCTTTGTTTTTTTTTTTTGTCTCTGTTTGCCCTTTTTATATTAATTCAAATAAACTTACATTGTTG
Source organism: Meconema thalassinum (assembly GCA_946902985.2). Classification (NCBI taxonomy): domain Eukaryota; kingdom Metazoa; phylum Arthropoda; class Insecta; order Orthoptera; family Tettigoniidae; genus Meconema; species Meconema thalassinum. The sequence continues at coordinate 111,115,945 of OX336398.1, forward strand.
AGTGTTCTTCATCAAAATTAATTTTTTTCTTGGTATCTTTAATTTCACTCCTTTATGGAATTGGAGAGTGGTTTTTGAGCAATAAAATCGAATCCCGCTGACTGCTGGGGTAGGATTTTCAGTTGAAACATTCTGTGTTATCAGGAAGGGCATCCAGCCGTAAGTTTTATGGAAATTACCGTATTATTAAAGTGCGGCCCGCAACCATACCCAAGTTCCCATTATGGCCCTTACAATTTGTAACCACTGGTCTAGACTATTTTATAAGAGCTAGACTGTGGTGGTGAAAGTGCTTTCTAGAAATTAAGGTACAACCTAACAAATCGTATGTGCGTATCTTCAAAACATTCAAATGATTATTCGTGTTTCTTTTCACTATCGATGCCAGTGTTGCAGACTTCAGAGACAATTCACTAGATATGTTTTCTTTTACATACGGTATCGTATGTATTTTGGTGACAACATATTGAACTAATGGATAATAACTTGACGGTCGGTCAACACGTATTAAATATAAGGATCGACCTGAAAAAATTACCCATAAGATTAGAGGTTTGATTTCTTCTAATGAAGTTTTCTCCGATACGTGACAAGCGATTTCAGCGAACATATTTGAATAATTTTCAATGAACTATATACTAAGAGACATTTGACATTCATTTTTACAGAAAAAACTGAAATCATTTTAATTGCGACCATCATCATTTTGAACGATTCTTGTTGCTCCAAATGATGTCTTTTGGAAGCAAGAATTGAATTTACGAATGTTACGCAAAAACAATATTGATTGAGACGACCTGAGAAAGGAGTAGATATGTGATCTGAGAAAGAGGGAGTAATCTGTGAAACAAAAACATTCAACCATGATGGGAAATGTGCTTAATAAATGTTTTAACTTTTTTTAGCAATTGAGTTTACTGGAAGACACCTGTTAATACAGGTATTAAAATACGTGTTGACGCGACTAAAATGTAATCAATTAGTTGTTCATTAAATAACACTTGAGAAGGCTACAAAGCTTTTAATAGACAAAGTATTGTGAAATTAACCATTAAATATTATCCGTAATAATCTCAAATTATTAATTATTTTTTGTGGTCTTTCATTTATTTAAATTAATGACTTGTGGTAAGGATATCGATTTTCTTTTTGGTTTTTGTTAAGACAGTTTCTAAGATTTTTTCACGCTGATGAAGTTATCATTTATATAACGAAACATGTGTACGTGTTAATTTCATTATTTAAAATACTTTCTAGTATTTGACAAGGTGGCCTTTTTTAATTTGAGATTAAAGTATTGTGAATTAAGTAAAGTTTTAGTATGGATTTAACGATTTTGAGAAAACCTATTTAGTTAGAGAATTATTATTTTTCTTTTGATACTATATTAAAGAAAGCTTTCCACTGGATCCAATTAGCTCGGCACCCCATTTTGAACATAGAGGAGTGTTAGTTTGCAGTAATAACTAGTTTTTCTTTTCAGGTTAGGATGCTTAAATACTTGTTTTCCCGCCTAATGTAAATGGGCACAATTTGTGTTCACCAACTGGAAAGCTTTCTTTAGGAAACACTGAAAAATGGCTTCTATCACTTCAATTTTGATACTATAGGTATCTAGTGACTTTTGATTACTAACTAGTGATTTTCTGGACAGCCTGATCTCATCCTGTTGGCCATCTTATACTGTATGTTACCAAAGAACCGTCTAAAATTCCTCCAAGCGCTGCAGAGTTCTTGTTTTACTATCAAGTGAGTCAGTATTGTTCTGCGCAGATTTCCTCATGCGCATTGATTATATAGAGGATGTTTCACGGTAAGGTACAGATATTGAAGAGATGTAATCTATTAGTGCATCGTACGATACTGTAACTCTGAATTCACTCAAGGGACACAGGAGCTGAGTTATAATTTTCAATTTTCTCTTAACTATTGATGGATTGTTATGTAATTTTCTACACATCATCTTGAAATCAATTTATATTATGCTACTGACTCACACTTTTCTATAAGTTTCTGTGCTACTATTGTTATTATAAATTCAAATTTTGCAAATTTTCAAACTGCAAATTTTGCGTCAAACAAAATTCCAGATGTCGAGCGTAAAAAAAAAATTAAAAAAAACACAACAACTTGCCCTTGAAAAATATCGGTAATTTATCGTGAAACATCCTATTTATTTTTCGTTGTTTTTATGTCTATTTCACGTACAGTTCCTAATATTGTGCCTACCTTGCCTCCCATTTACCTGTTACTTTATACCAGAAATCATTCATCTACCTATGCATCTTATGGTTTAGTAAGAATATTCCTTGCTGATATTACTGAATGTACTGTAATTACCCCCAAACACACTTCAATAATTTCAGTGACAAAACTATATGTTGTTTAATTATTAACTAAATACCCTAAGAGTTCTTTTGTGTCCATTTTGTTGTTGAAATGACAGCCTTTAATATTAGCTTGATTTCCAACGGTACCATATTTCGCAAGACGCAATTTTAAGTTCTTTTTTTATATGTATTTATTTAATAGGTATAATTGTTATTTTTAATTCTATATAGTTTATTCATAATGTTTTTTTCTTAAATTTAAAATTATTTCATGGAACGTCTTTTGGCCACGAAAGGTGGTACCGGGAAACAAGCCAGAAGCCACCTCCTTAGTCAGATTTGAGTTTGATGTCTTGAGAGCAACCTGTTGAGCTCTTGCAGTTCGTGGATCTCGTAGTTGTTGTTGCCGTTGGAACCTCGTGGTTGTTTGGTCCTCGTTGGCTTGCCCGTATCGTCGGAGATGATGAGCGCACAGTTGCTGTTCGTATCGGAATCGGTGCCGTCGTTGAGGAGGTTCAGATGTCGTTGTGCTGCAGTGCTGACGTGTAGCGGTGTTGTCTGTAAACTATCCGGTGGTTGTAGAAGCAACAGAGCGTTGCCACCGCTTCCTGGCGGAGGGGATTGGTGACTGCCACCAGTGGTACCAACCTGCACCGAAACCAAACCTCCATTACTGTTCTCGTGGTGGTTCATGAGCAACGGTTGTAAATGGGGAGTGTTTCCAGCCCCACCACTGGGGGAATGTAACGTTGGACTGTTGGCACCACCAAGTTCTGTCAATGATAGTGTCGGTGGACGCAGTTCACCTTGTAAGATTTTGATTTTCTGGATCATCTCTTTGATTTCGTATCTTAGAATGCCTACGAAGCACAGTTTTAAGAACGCTATGACACAGTAACCCAAAACAAAGAGAACATCCGCACTTTGCCGTAACCATAGTAACAGACTGTCCTTACAGCCTATGGCGTAGATCTGTTCCTCCTGGAGTTTATTACACGATTCTTGCGTTAACACTGTGCTGGATGACATTGTTGGGATGGAAGATACTTTGCTGGTATCCGTAGGTACACGATTTAAATTAGATTCCGATGACACCACGTGACTAAGAGAACCATTTCCTGCTGCAACCGTTATTGTAGTGATGGTACTAGTAGACATTTTTGTGGTGGTACTAGTGGTAGCAGCAGAAGAAGAAGCCGTTGGAGTAGATGTTGTCGGTAACGACGACGACGATGATGATAAAGTTGTTGATGATGGAGTAGAAGAACTGGTAGTAGTTGCTGTGGTAGTTGTGGAAGATGTTGTCGATGTTCTTTGATGATGCAAATTCTGGAAGCCTTTCACTACATTTTGTTGTCTCTGTTGTTTTTGATGTTGCATTACAGGTCTTTTGTTTACACTTTCGCTACTATCTCCCGTCACACAACAACTATCAGGCACCACACCTCGATTGCTTCTCGTCACCACTGTAGCATCATTTGATGACCATAACCAATCAGAATTAGCACTCGTCGCAGTACTACCAACAACACCAGTTCTATTATTATGAACGCCACTGAAATCCTGAGCACCGTCGACGCCACAACATTGATAATCTCGCTGCAAAGCATCCCATAACGTGGTAAAATCAGCATCTACACCGTATTCCGCTGCAAGACGCTGCTTCAACGTTGGTCTCAAATCAGAGCATATCTTATCGAACCTGAACACCCAAACAATGCCAACAATGGCATCTCCGAACAGAAGGACTAACAGTAGTAACCAATATACGTTCAACAATCTCTCGTTTAATCGCAGTGCTCCTAAACAACCAACAACTTGTAATAATCCACTCTGTGTTGCTAGGGCTAGATATGCGTACAAGAAACTAGGTTGGTACAGGGATAATCCTGGCACTAGATACCGGCGAGGATCGGCCACCACGATCCTACCGGCGACTATGGCGAAACCCAAAACACTCAGCAAGAGAACGGCATTACACGTGTAAATCCAGAGCCGATAATACCGCATCGCCTTGGCATTACAGCTCACGCGAGATTTGGAGGGCGAAGTGAATTGTGATTGCAGAAGGTTTATTTGAGGCCGCACATTGAGCGGCGGCGTGCGATATGGTGGCGGTGGAGGCGTCGTGGCTATTTTCTCTTTTTCTGGTGTCGCCGTCGTCGTCGTTGTGGTGGTTGCGTTTAGCGGTGCCGTTGTGTTTGATGACTGGGGCTTGTAATGCTGCAACGGCGAATGCTGTAGGAGCATTACCGTCATTTGAATGTCGTGTTGGTAATGACTTGATCATTAGTGATATAAGGGCAGCATTAAGTACCCAATGTTAGCGGAATTGTATATAGAAATTCTTGACTCAGTTTTGGCCAATATTTTTGTTTGTTAATGTAGTTATTTCTTCGATTGTTGTGTTGGTAATGCTTTGATCATTAGTGATATCGGGGCAGTTTGATGATATAGTTATTTTTTCTCTTAACTTCACTGGTATATTGGCGTGATTTACACAGGACTTGCTTTTACTGTGTTCCAAATATTTGTTTGGTCTGAATTTTGCGCCGAATGCTAGCAACAAATTTTGACTCACTTACTGTCACTTGTTAATAATTTCTTTCTCTTCGCTTTGCTGATGAATTTTCTTTTCTAATTTCGCTGAGTTCCTTTTGGCCTGCGTATATTCTTTTGTTTGATTTTTTTCTAATATTGATAACCATATATATTATGGGAATAATTAATGTTTTATCTGAGGTATTTCATTTATAAATACCCTGTTTTTCTTTTTGGTCAAATTAGTTTTATTTAAGTCTCTAATTATTCTGGCCCTTGATTTCTCCTAAAATATGTATTTGATGCTACCAAACTTTTTGCGTGTAGCATTACTTATAACAATGTCTGCCTACTTGCTATTGTGACTTAAGTCTGACTTTGTGTAGCCGTGCTGTTTCTTTTCTTGTATCAGAACCGTGAACTTACAATTAAATACGTTTTTTTGGTTATCCAGTTCATACCATAGTTTTAAAACGTAAAAGGACGTTGAACTTCTTTGTGTTTGGACGATATTCTTGTCTTAGTTGTTATTCTGATTATATATATTATCTTGTTTGGACGATTGGGTTCTTGTTACTAAGAAAATGAGGTTCAAAATTTGTGGAATTTCACACGCACTTTTTTCATTTGAGTAATTATATTTCACTTGAAATGTAGTGAACAAAATCGTTTTTTTTTAAATATTTTGTCACACTAATGGACGCGTATGGTATGAATGGAGGACGGTATATCGTCAGTTATTTTGTATTGATGTTGCTATATATAATATATTTTAGTAATACTTTAGCTTTGTTGTTTGTTAAATTGCAGTGCTATATAACCTGATATTTTGTAGTTTTCTCAGAAAACAGTAAAAACTAAAGCTTTTTTTTTAATTTCCAGGAATGCCTTCTTTTTTTTCTTTAAAAGTCAGTTGTCATTTGATGGGTCATAAAAATGCTTGTAGAATTTTATGTGAATCGTCTCTTCTTCTTCTTCTACTTCTTCTCGAGTCAAGACAATGGTGTGTGTGTTTGAGACTGTTCGTTTTTATATGCCATTACATTATCGACTTCAATTTCTTTTTCAGTACATTATCTCTACAGTCTTTTGTATCTTTTTAGTGCTCTTTTTTCTTATATGAGGGAGGAAGAGGGTGCTGCGATTTCACTTTATTACTCTCCAATAAGAGTTTTTTTTGTTATAAGTTCAGGTTTTATGAGTGTGATGATAAAAAGTGGAGCAGAATAAGATAAAACCAATCTGGTAATTCACACTCTTTTATATATTGGAATGCTTCTTAGTATATTTAGAATAACGCTTTGTATTCGATCATTTCTTTGCATATAACTTCCATTTCTGTTATTTCCTTCCCTTATTCAAACTTAAGCTGTGATTTTAAAAAAAATCACTTTGTTATATTTTAGTTTTACTGTTTTGATGAAGGTTTGTTATACTTTTTGATGACTAAATTTTTATCACTATTTCTTGCTATAATTTGTTGTTGTATTTTTTTTCAAAACGTAGTCACTTCCACATCATACACACACACTAACACACGACAATCAAACGGCAGGAACGTTCATTCTTTTGTTTGTGTTCCTATCTTAGAATGATTTGTTGATTGCAAACTCGTATGCTGTCCATGCGCGTATGCGTTCAACTGTTAGCGGAAAACATATGTCAGTCGCGGTTGTATCCTAGCAACTGAAGTAGGAAGAGATGTGTTCGTATTTCTAATAATGTCGAGACCTTCAAATTGATATACCTTGACGCATCAGTTCTATAAATGCATACACAATGATGTGCTCTGTTTATTTCTAGTGCCTTTCTTTAAAAGCTGCTTCTTGGCTATTTCTGTTCCTCCCTTAGAGCTCCTTTGTGCTCTTGAGAAGATCTGTGTTCGCGCGCTAATAATGCGATGTCTAGTTAAGATATTTTGGCGCTTCTTCAACTCTCGTTTGTGTTGATACAAAGCAGAATACCTCCTCGTATTTTCTTTCTTCCATCATTTATCTTACACTTCTTTTTGTGACACCACGTTTTCTTATGAGTGTTAAGATGTAGTTTTTCTTTTCTTTGTGTGTGTTTAAGTTCTCTCACAAATGGACTGACATATTCTTTTTAAGATTATACGAAAATAAGGATATTTTTCTTCGTGACAAGTCTTCTTTCTTTATGTTGTGTATCCAAGCGATTTGTCTGTTACATTCATTTGTAATGAGCTTGTCATTACAGAGTTGTATTTTGCCTTTTCATGTATAAATGATTAGATTTCCACTTCTTTTATTCCTGTCTTCTTTATATCTCGTACGTATGTTGGTATTTTGAATATTTATTGTACTCGTTTTCGATGACAAGTCTTGTCAAAACGAGGTGTTTGATGACTTGGTTGTTCCTGTAGTAAAATCGATGTGCTGATATGGTAGCGTCCTTTGCTCATGTGTTGTTGAGAATAACGTGCACCTTTGATGAAATGCCGCCAGATGTCGTTTGTCGCTCTTGAGGATGGTACTTGAAGTTGTTGTACTCCTGCTCCATATCTGTAACAGAGGAAATAAAATAAAATAAATTAGTTCTGGAAATTCTAATTATTTACAAACAAACAAAAATCTTGCCCTTTTTCAATGTATTAGTATTATTATTATTACTAGCATTTCAATAGACGCAAAATTAAGGAACTATAAAACTGTGATTCTTCCAGTAGCAACCTACGTAGCCGAAGCAATGGTGATCGACGGTCATTCCAAAATTAAGGACATAGTAAAGCAGGAACGAAAAATTCTCAGAAAAAATTACGGGGTAGTCAATAAAAATGTCATTTGGATGAAGATGCCTCAGAATGAACTCTTATCATAAAGACCCATACTCTAACGGAAGACATCAAGAAAACGCCGAGCAAAGATTTACGCACACATATACAGGTTGGAAAACTCTAGAACATCAAAGAAACTACTCAACATCATATGAAAGAGTAAATTCGGCACGAAATGGCCGACATAGGTCCACAGGGATCTACAACAGCATAAAAAAATCTTGAGAACCACACCGAGTGCCGGAGCAAAATCAAAAATGCTTAAGTTTGAGCAAAGAACATCAAGACAACCTGAAAAAAAAATGGACAACTGAGCGGAAGAAGGAGCATTCCTACTGGATGAAGAAGTTTTGGGAAGAAAAGAGGGAGAACGCCTGAAGATGAAATCGTGAAACAAGTTCAATCGCTCTCCTAAAGGGGAACACTGATTAAATAAATAAATAAATAATTATTATTATTGAGTTTCCAAGACATAGAAGCATATTAGTGTTATAGTTGGACAAATACAGAAAATTTACTAAGTTACTTATATTACAATTTAATAACTAAGGCCCGGAAGTTCATGCAAGATCATATTTTGCATATTTATGTATATTTTGGTTATTTTGCCAGAATGCATCATCTTTTTTCTCCTTTGACTGTTTAACTGCATATCTACGATTGAGAAATACGTATATTCTAATTTCTTATTGTTTTGAAGCAATTTTTGTTACTTCATGTTCTTAATGCTGCCGTCCGTGCGCCATTTAAACCTACGCTGGGTAAACCGTTAAAATATCTACGGTAAATACTATGAGTGTACAAATTGTTCAGCATGAAAAGTTCTACAAAAACGTCCGGGACAGCATATCTATATCTTCAATACATCGCCCACTATAAGTGTTTTTACGTTTTCATTTATTCCAACAATCTCCATTTAGTGGAAATTTAAATTACTAGCTTCGAAGTGAGTTTATGAGCTACCTACCGAGTCTATTTCTCTAGATTTGGCCTGCTTCAAACTTTCGAGTCGTGTCGAGTTAAGACTTCAGAGAAGAGTATATGTGTTTGGAATTTCGCTGTTCACCTCGGCTTTTCTGCATTGCGTCTGGGACCTGCCGTCCGTGCGTCTTTTAAGCTTACGCTGGGTAAACCGTTATAGATAGATAGATAGATAGTTAGTAATAGGTTTATGTATCGGATATAAAAATTATTTATAACTGTTAACTTTTGAAGGTACGAACCCCATTAATGTAGGGACTGTTTGCAAAGGGGTGTCCGTACACTAGGGGGAGGGGGGTAGCTGGGTAGGAAGCACTGTCGAAGAACATCTTAGCTCAGCGCGTGTTCTGATAACATAAGTTGTTTTGTATAGTATGTGTATATTAAGGAAAGTCACGGTCTCTTGGCACTGTTTACAGGTAGTGCAGCTACATGTCGGAAAGCCATTAGGCTAGCAAGTCTACTTGGCCGAGTGCCCGTGACGTCACACAGCTGGCTACAGTCCAGACACGATGACGTATTGGTACACTCTCATCCCTCGTAATGGCCCATTACTAGTTGATTCTACACGCGATGAATGGGGGTTATCAATTATACAGTGCATAAGGTACCAACTGCAGTAAGGTTTACATGATGCACAGCGTGTTTGACATTCCACTACGCTGACGGAGGAAAATAATGTACGTCTATGTTTACAGTGATGTACTGTGTTAATGGCCTAGAAAATAGCGCGCATGGCTGTACAAGAAGATAGACAAAGTGAACACTAACGTCTGAGACCTTTGATCGTAAATATATACGGCAATAATACGGAAGAAATGGCTACCGAACGTGTTGCAACGCTGTGAAGAGGCGCGTGCTTGGGAAGCGTGGTACGGTAAATGCTTATACAAATTTTAATCCACTGACATCCCTCCCTATATTATTCTGCTAAGGTCCCATTCCAGTTTTGTACCGAAAATAAGGTCCCATTTTTTTTAGCGTATGGCTTTTTATGCCGGGAATGTCCGAGGACATGTTCGGCTCGCCAGTTTTGTAGCTACTTCGAGACGGACACCCAATGGGTGAGCTACAAGTACCGTTGGGGAGGAAAGTTTGGATGTAAGGACGAGTTGGAAGGTAGCGGCTGTGGCCTTTAGTTAGGGACCAACCCCGGCATTTGCCTGGAAGGAAGATGGGAAACCACAGAAGACCATCGTCAAGGTTGCCGTCAGGGGGATTCGAACCTCCTCGCCTCCCGGATGTGAGCGACTGCCAGCAGTCATGCCGTAACGACCACGGCTAACTCACCCGGTAAGGTCCCATTAGCACCAACCTACACATATGGGATATTTACAGGTTCAGCATAACCCAATGCGTAAGCGAAACGCACTCACTTACTCTTTAAATGCCTCACAATTAAATAAATTCCTTAAAACATGTATATTTACAATGAAATAATGAAGGAATGCAACACGGTAACCATGGTAACAGAATCTCACAGGTCCATCTATTTCTGTAAGACGCAATGCAATTTCAATTATTACATTACTGTGAAAGCTTCCAGACGGTTATAAGGTTATCACTGAACCAAATTAAGCTGTAAAATTCATCAATACATACTGTATGATGCGCTTAAGGGGGTCAAGAGGCTCTCTAGAATTTTTTCACGCAATTTTCACGTGTGAGTGTGGTACGAAAGGTATTTTTCACTCGACTATAAAGGGTCTCTGAAAACCACATTTAAAGGCCCTTAAATTAACAGTGTCTGTGATATTCCCAGAAAACTAACTTCGCTCTGATATACCTATGAAGGAATGACAAACCCCTAACCACTGCACCAGTAGCTGAATTGATAAAATCTGATTATTCATACCAAGGATAAATCAGTCATAGCATTCATGATTGAGATTTTGCTAAGTGTACTCTTTACAACTAGAATATTCGCGGGCGAAGCCGCGACGGGTAATGCTAGTCTAATTTAATTCAATTGTTTCATAACCACAAGATGGTGGCTGTGCGAAATTTTACAATCTCGTTTCTATTTTGTGTGTCCTATTCATGCGATTGATTTTTGAATAATACACCTAAGCAATAATCTTCATGTAATAGTACATAACTCTATGGCCTATCTTATTATATAATACGCTAAGGTGTATGTTTCACAAAACTCAAGCTCCTAAACCAGAGGGAGTTAGAAGGTGTGGTTTGTATCAAAATTTTCCAAATCGTCTCAATAGTACAGGAAAAATCTTGCATTTCTCGAAAAGTCAACGGAAATATATTTATTTCTTTATAAAGTGCTTTTAAACAATCAAACAAACAAGACGATAGCCCCTGGCAGAACTCTGTCGGGTAAAGCCCGCACAGCACTAGGTCCGGGCGGGTAGTCTATACACATGGGGCGCACACAACCCATTATACAGTACAAGAGTTTTCGCACGAATCCTCTAGTAAATATATATAAGAAACCAACATGGCGACCATCCGAAATATTTAGACGGTTCTCAATATCCACGAATCTACAGTATTACAGCAATCAAACAGATTTTTTTTTATGTTTCACTGCGTTCGGATGGTTAAATCTCGAGAAACGACCAATTAAATATTAAAATTTCGCGTTGCCGCCATGTTGGAGAAACTTTGTGCTGGCGGAAACTCCCGAGATTAATTTTGCCATTATGAACTCGGCGTACTGAATTCAAATGGCTTCTTTGACATGCCAGCATCGTATGACATGCGTATCGTATTTTTGCCGCCTTTCAAAAATCACTTACCACGGACAGGGGCGAACCTGCAATCTTGGGGTTAGTAGACCGACACGCTATCCACTCACCCACCGTGGCAAGCTTGTTGGATTTGTGATCACCAGGTTATTGAAAGTTCCTTAGGTGAACTTATGTTGATAGCTTTTATCAACATAAAAAATTTGAAAATCAATAATAATGACAATAATAATAATCAATAGACGATGGCATAACCATGAACTGTGTATGCATGTCCAAAAGATCTCTGATGTTGTGAGGAAAAGGAGAATTGCATTTTATGACCACTTGCTAAGGATGAAACCCACACGATTGGCGAACCGGATCTTTACCTATTTTAAAGATGAGAAGATCAAGCCAGCCTGGTTCGAAGAGGTAGAAACTGACCTGTGGAGATATTCAAGAACGCAACCCCATCAGGAATAAACTAAACGACCACCAGGGTTTTCAAGAAAAAACAAAGTTGACGACGGGAAAGATGTGGACGGTAGAAAGAAAAGGTCAACACCGACAACGTATGAACGATCACTGGGTAAAGATCAAAGCCCAGAGAAGACAGTTGAAATGACGTGGTCCTCAGTAGGCTGATACGATTAAAGGAGAATACTACTACTACTACTACTAGTACTACGAAGGTGGATCAAAAAGTTAGTTGCACTAACGCGCTGCAGCAGCGCGCTGTGTGTCGCAAACGTGGGTACAGCGGAGAAAGGGACAGACACTGCCCACACGTCTGATAGGCAGGTCGCTGCGGTGTCTCGTCTTGTAAGGTGTGAATAGCGGCCAAATGCAATGGCGCGTCGACTGTACGTTCACTCCAAATATGAGGTGCGTGCGAGAATCCGATTCTTATGGACCAAAAGGAAGAGTTGCACGATTAAAGAGAAGCGCCGAGGAAAATTGAGCGCCGGTGTGATTTTGTTGCACGATAACGCAACACCTCACAAGGTCCGCCAAACGAGCGAGCTGCTGCAGCGTTTCAAGTGGGAGGTCTGGCAACATCCACCCTACAGTCCCGACCTAGCGCCATGTGACTTTCATCTGTTCGGTAAGCTCAAATTGGAGCTCGGTGGTCGACGTTTCCAGACCGATGAGGAGGTGAAGGCCGCTGTCTCCGTGTGGTTGTAGAACGCTGGAGGAACTTTCTATGCATCCGGCATCGACAAGTTGGTTGTGCGTTCGCAGAAATGTTTGTAGTCTCTTGGAAACTATGTGGAAAAGTGACGTGACATTGTATGTCGTTATAGGCATGTTTCTGTTGAATAGGTGGTGTAATAAATGGCAATAACTGGCAAGTGCAACTTATTTTTTGATCTGCCCTCGTACTAGGCTACTACCAATAATAATAATAATGACAGAAGATCAAAGGAAACACGCCAGTAATCGCATGAAGGAATATTGGAGACAGACGGAACTTAGGACAAAGGAAAAGAAAAAGAAATGAAGTTGTTGCGTGATCATAAGTGGTCAGTTAGCATGAATATAATAATAATAATAATAATAATAATAACAATGCAGTAAAATTTGCCTTCAATGGAAACGAACTGGACTTGTATTTTCCGTTATAGATAGTTTTCCGATTAATAGAGATAGGCCGATGCCAAAGTAATTAAACCATGAGGATACAGAGAAAAAAATAGAATGGTGGACATTTCTTATTCAGAACTGTACTTAAAAATTTCTGCTACGAATTGATACATAACAATACTGTACAAGAAAAACGTACAATGAACACAAAGACAGGCATTTATTGGTTGATATCTCATTAAAGCGAGCATTGGGAAAGGCTTGGAGAACAGGAAACAGGAAAATAATCGTACACTTTGAAGTGTAAGTTGGAGAACAAAATGAGGAAGACCTGTACATTCCTTGTTAGCTACAGAATCAACTGTAACAGGAAACAAGGAAGGCTTTCACAAGAAGCCTGTACATTTTTTAAACTCTGCATACTGGGACTTGGAAAAATTCCGTTAAAATGCGTAGTTTCATTTCCGTTGATAGACGCAATTAACATAAGCTAGGCTGACATTGTGGGGTTTGAAGCAATTTTTTCAGTGTTGCCTTAGTAAACAAGAGTTTAGTGCTTTTCAGTCGGTCAACACGAATGTACCCAAAAGAGCTGGATAATGCCCTAATTCTGAAATAAATTACATGTATTTATTAATCTCATGTAATTTATTTCAGGATTAGGGCATAACCCAGCTCTTTTGGGTACCGGTACGTTCGTGTTGACCGACTGAAAAGCACTAAACTCTTGTTAAGCTAGGCTATTTAGTTCGTCACGGAACTACTTGTTGTTGATGGGATCGTCATTATGGTTGGTTCCTTAGTTTAGGGGCTGCGACAACGCGGTCATGTAGCCCCGTGTACTTTGGGTGTGTGTAGAATCTGTCTGATAACCGGTGTTAATTGTGATGGCTGTATTAGTGTGTGTTTCTGTTTTTTAATTCAAGTAAGGACTGCAACTTTGAATTTTTCAAATAGTTCCTACTTATGCCGCCAAACGCCACCGTCAACGACTACTAGGCCTAGTTCAGAACATAGCTACTAGACGCCACCGCAGTCGGCTCTTGGCAACGAACGTAGAAACCTAAGAGCGTTGTTTACATTCATAACCTATACAATTTAGCTTCACACAGGTGTCATTAGTGGAAGGTTTTTTAACATGCCATAAATCTATGACAGGGGACCACCGGCTTTACTTCCCCTCCGAAGGAAGGCATACTGAGGGATTTTTAACGCTCTTAAAAATCTGACGGTTTCGGCCACGTCATTTTTGTATTTTGTTTTTTGATGACAGAGACTATCTGTGGGTGTCACTGTATGTTTGGTAGTGTTTTGTAGAGCTATTTGTCTTGCATATTTGGATCTGATGATGCTCGCTTGACGAGTGATACATGTCATCCTGTATATAAATCTTAATCACATGCAATTTATTTAAGGTTATTTGCCTACTATCGATTTTTTCAAAAAATAAAAGTAGACTTATGAGATCTACACAGGGTGAAAAAGTGTGCGTCTGTCTGTGTGTGAGTGTGTATTGGGTCAGTGGGATTTGGTATGTCTGCCCCCCCCCCCCTCCCCTAATAAATTACGACCAAACTAATCATCGGATCTTTACCAAATTTGGTGACAACATACCTTCTTATAGGACGCGTCTTGTACCCAAATGACAAAATCATCATCCGTATCATTTCAGGATGGCGGCCGTGTGAATTATGCAAACTTTATAATCCATAACATGGGATCCACCAGTTCCGATTATCGAACCGTGAATCGTTTAAACTGTTCTGAAGTACGTGGCCCGTTCGAAATTAAAAGTTTATATTGTAATATTATGGTCCAGAAGGGGATTTAAAAAGCTGAGCCGTCTCGGTTACAGACAAGATGGCAGCTGATGTCTCGTTCTGACCTATATTTCTCTAATTTGAGTATGTTGGATGCAATATAGCCTTCGATGAACTTTGTATGAAATGAACTTTGTTTGAAATATACTCCAGTGAAGAAATCGTTTAGTCAAAGTCATTATTTGCCAAGACGTTGTATCTAAATTGATTGATAACATTAAACTTGGGAGGACATAATTAGGTCTGTGGTTACAGCGTTGGTCTCTCACCCGGCTGGGGTTCTAATCCTAACAGAGTTGTATTTTTTGCTTGATTTTTTTATATTTATTGTTTTTTAAGTACTGAAGCGTTATACAATTCAGCGTTATATTGTGCATTTTGCAATGGAAAATTACGAGGTTTATTCCAAAAGTAAGGTCCGATTCTCCGTAAATATTTGAAAGCGGCGCCAAGGGCAAAACACGCATGCGCGCCGACTCCTGGCATGCCTTGCTCGGCAAAAGCCGCCAGTAGCGTTGTTACTGTTGCTGTTGATAGTGTCAGTTCACAATGTTTAAGACAATTAATCAGCCCGCCGATTGTAAAGTAAGGGCAGTGTACAGAATTGTGCCTGAACATTTGAATTTTCGAAAATTGTCGTCTGGAGTGTTGTTGTTGCATGACAATGTCAGACCCCATACTGCGAATGATACGCAAACTCTAATCAAGAAATTTGGATGGGAACAGATGGACCACCCACCGTACAGTCCGGAATTGGCGCCAAGTGATTTCCACCTGTTCCGCTACCTAAAGGAGTTTCTTGGCGGCAAGCGCTTCGACACAGACGATGAAGAGAAAGAAGCTGATAAAGACTGGTTAGCTTCACAGGCGGCCGAGTTGTACGACTTAGGCATTCAAAAGCTTGTGGAACGATGTGACAAATGTGTAAATAAGTATGGAAATTATATAGAAAAATAGAGAAAGACGTAAGGAATGTCAATAAAACAATTGTTTTGGAAACAAGTTTTATTTTGGATGTTTTTTTTGACAGGACGTTAGTTTTGGAATAGCTCTCGTATATTTAATTGAAACAAAGTTCTCCAATGGAACTGCAGGAGTGACATCTACCCGCAACTACTTGAACTACAGTATGTGGGAGCTATCCACTGCCTACTAGATGAAGGCTGCGCTCTATACCGGCCAGTTAGTGAACCCATGCCAGCGGTGTTATTGAAAATGGCCTCTTGTTGCCGATAGAGCGCACTGCCAAGTATAGGCGCGATTAAAAATTAGGTGTTCAGTAGGTATATTAAATGTGTTTCACCCAGTGATACGTTTATACCAACGAAGTTTCAATTATTGTTAGTAGTCGGTGATAATATACTGAATTCCTACGTTGTTTGGAGTGTTAGCTGATGAAATTGCAAAATACAGGAGTAAATTATAAACCATGGTTTGAACGCCACTGCTCAAATGCAGTGTGCCAATTTGAATTCCGAATAGGAAGAAAATAGGAGGTGATAAGGACAAAGAGTTATAACAACATGGTGAAACCGAATTGAACGAAATTTGGTACAGTGGTAGAACTATCAAAGGGCACCTCAGTTCATGTTTTATATCGCCGCCATCTTGACGGAAACGTAATGGCGGCCACCCAAATGTTCAAAGCTTAAATCAAATTACGACTATCTTAATCACCCGTTCTCTACCATATTTTGCAAGAACATATATTTATATGGCGAGTGTCTTTTGACTAAACTGCAAGATCATCAGCCCAATAGTTTGCAGATGGCGGCCATGTATGTGTGCAAATCGATTCCCCCTATCAATTCAAACATGGTGTAACCGAATGGAACGAAATTTGGTACAGAGGTAGCACTAGCAAAGGGCACTCCAGTGTCATGTTTTATATCACCGCCATCTTGAAGGAAACGTAATGGTGGCCACCCAAATGTAAATGGCTTAAATCAAATTACGACCAACCTAATCATTTGATCTTTACCAAATTTTGCAACATCATATCTTTTTCTGGGAAGCATCTTTTGACTGAACTACAAGGTCATCAGCCCAATAGTTTGCAGATAGCGGCCATGTATGTGTGCAAGTCGATTCCCCATATCAATTCAAACACGGTGAAACCGAATTGAATGCAATTTTTTACAGAGGTAGCACTAGCAAAAGACACCTCATAATCATTTTTAATATCCGTACAGCACGTTGTATTTCAACAAGCTACTACAACCAACATTCAATTATACTCCTTGAAAAGTACAGAGTTATAACAATACCCATGCATTTAGGAGTAAGTAGGCTATATGTTCTTTACTGAACATATTGTTAGTATCCAAGATACAACTTCCGTGGAAATGATAGTAGTTCGAGTAATCATGTCACTCATGTACTTGTTTTAATAATAGATCATATTGTAATTCCCATAAAAATTGTAGTCCTTTTTAACGTACGATGTCGAAATGTAAATATTATATGTCAGAAAACTGCGTCATAATAAGGCTCATTACAACACTATTTTTCATTATGAAACAGTTCCTCCCACCAATCAGAGCTCAAGAACCAGTTGTGTGACCAATTAGGTAAGGGTAGCATCGCATCTGCGCTGACTTCCACGGCCTCATATTTTAAATTTCACTGCGTGGCAAGTGTCATAGCGGGGTATTTGAGGAGGCCATCGTCAAATAGAAGGCGTTCTCTGCGTCTCTTGCGCTCTATTCAGTACATAAAACTGGCGAAATCTCGACAGATATTTATGAATATTTATGTTCGAACATAAAAGAGTTATTATCGTCGACATAAATTCGCCTATAATGGTAATTAAGACACTCGTATGGAAATTATAAAACTCGCTTCGCTCGATTTATAAACATACTCGTGTTTTAATTATTGCCATTATAGGTTCGTTGCATAATGTACTAGTAATTTGGTTTCTTTTCAATAGATTTAATAATACATTAGGTAGATTATTTATTTGATTATTCTATTCTAATTTGTATTATTCGTCTGGTTATTAATTAATTAATTAATTTATTTATTTATCGTATGGCTTTTGGGGCCGGGAGTGTCCGAGGAAATGTTCGGCTCGTCAGAGGCTGTAGCTGCTTCAAGTGCACACCCATGGGGTGAGCTACAAGTTCCGTTCAATTTCAAGTAGTTCCAACTTTCGCTATCAGATGTCTCTAACACCTAGTGGTGAACGTCGGAACTTTGATAGAGCGTTTCAATTAAGTCTAAGTTCTGCAACATTAAATTAAATAGGTCATTTTCTGGGTGCTTAATGGTTTAAGTTTAGTTAGTGGAAGGATCTTTTACATACCATAAATCTATGACATGGGACCGCCGGCTTTACTTAGCCTCCGAAATCCGACAACTTTGGCCGGGTTTGCACCCGCGATTTTGGAGCATAGAAGCAGTTCAGCATTCTACCAACTACGCCAGCGATGGCGCTATTATTCGTCTGGTAAACGACATGTTTGCTAATTGGCCTTTTTTTTTAGATATGAGTGTACTTATATATTTTGTTATAATAGTTGTTAAGCTATGTTTAGTTTCTTACTACAAAACTTCAAGCCAGACCATTGTATACGCTACGTAAAGGGGCTCTTTAGCCGTAGTGGCATTTCTCTATGAATACATTCAAATTCAATTCAAACCTGGCTAGTCGAGAAGTGTAACACCAACGCCGCTATTTTCACGAATGACCTTACCGAACCCTGTGACAAAGTTACAGATACACGGCTCAACGAAAGTTTGGACTATCGTCATCAATTTTGTTGGTTGATTCCTCAGTTTAGGGGCTGCGACAACGCGGTCATGTAGCCCCGTGTACTTTGGGTGTGTGTAGAATCTGTCTGATAACCGGTGTTAATTGTGATGACTGTATTAGTGTGTGTCATCTGTTTCTTTTTTAAAATTCAAGTAAGGACTGCAGACTTTTGAATTTTTCAAATAGTTTCTACTTTTGCCACCAAACGCCACCGTCAACGACTACTAGTTCATAAATTAGTTACTAGACGCCACCGCAGTCGGCTCTTGGCAACGAATGTAGGGACCTAAGAGCGTTGTTTACATTCTTAACCTATACAATTTAGCTTCGCACAGGTTTAATTAGTGGAGGTTCTTTAACATGCCATAAATCTATGACATGGGACCGCCGGATTTACTTCCCCTCCGAAGGAAGGCATACTGAGGGATTTTTAACGCTCTTAAAAACTCCGACGACTTCGGTCGGGTTTGAACCCGCTATCTTGGGCATAGAAGCTCAGCATGCTACCGACTACGCCACCGAATCCGTTCATCAATTGTATGCTGACGCTGCCATAGATGAGTGGGACTTCTTACCCCAAGATACACTTGATGGTCGCATTTAGAGCATGCCTCCTCCATGTGCGGGGAGGACTACTAAAGACTGATATTGATTATCATGAGATACAGATATTCAATTTGTTTGTTTTCAAAAGGGACACTTAGAAGCGGGTTCGCTTTGTTTTGTACCGTTTCATTGTTATCTAACCACGATTGTTATTATTTTCAGTTATTTAAATTGCATTTTGAATATCAATTGCACTTTGTGAGTATTTTCGATCTAAAATGGGAGTGTTTCATTCTGAATTGCATTGTGTATTTTCAATTTCAATTGCATTTTGTAAGTATTTCGTCTCGGCATTGCATTTTGTACGTATTGTGAACCTAACCTACATTTTGTGCGTATTTTTCAATCTATTCCTTTTGTGGGTATTTTCGTTCTAAATTCCCTTTTGTAAGTATTACCGCTCCGCATTTTGTGAGTAGTTTCAGTATGAGTTCTTTTTCTTGTAAGTATTTTCCGTTTCACTTAATTTTCGTTGTGGTTTCCATTTCATTTTCATTTTCGCCATCACCCAGACCATTAGGGGCCGATAACCTAGATGTTAGGCCCCTTAAAACAACAATTATCATCATCATGATTATTTTCAGAAGGACTGATGTTTAGTTTGTTGATAAGTTATTGGGTTTACTATAAGAAGTCAGTGCAGTAAAATCTATGCTATTCCAATCTTTTGTTGAGCAGTGTAATAAAGGATCACTGTAATTGTAGCGGCTTCGGTGGCGTAGTTGGTAGCATGCTGAACTGCTGTGCCCAAGATAGTGGGTTCAAACCCGGCCGAAGTCGTCGGAGTTTTTAAGAGCGTTAAAATCCTTTAGTATGCCTTCCTTCGAAGGGGAAGTAAAGCCGGCGGTCCCATGTCATAGATTTATGGCATGCAAAAGATCCTTTCACAGACTAAACTTGTGTAAAGCAAAATTGTTAGGTTAGATTTCGTCAGAACGCTATATCAAGGTTCCAACGTTCACCACTAGGTATCATTGATATCTGGTGGCGAAAGTTGGAACTACTTGAAATTGAACGGAACTTGTAGCTCACCCTTTAGGGTGTCCGCTGGAAGCAGCTACAGACTCAGACGAGCCGAACATGTCCTCGGACACTCCCGGCACTAAAAGCCATACGATAAATAAATAAATAAATAAATAAATAAATAAATAAATAAATAAATTAATAAATAAATTAAATAAATAAATAAATAAATAAATAAATAAATAAATAAATAAATAAATAAATAAATAACTGTAATTGTAATCGTCAGTTCCCAAGTCTGGAAAGGACACAGTGTATTTTACCCTCTGCTACTGCCACTGTGTGAGCTAAAACCCTACAAATCGCACATTAAGTCACTAACAGGAAGGGGTCGTATGGTGTAATACTTCCAAGCTTCATTAGTGATGTTTCCCGGAGAGAGGAAGTCTCGTTGCTTGCTCGGCTGCCTGCCTGATAATTAGCCGGTGTGTTGGGGAGGTTAAGGAACCGTGACGTCATTAATAACCATCTGAAGGGTGCTCCGGCAAGACGCCATTGTTCAGGCACGATCCCTCTCTTTTTGTTGTCGCACGCCATTTGTGTGTGTGTGTTCAGTTGTGCTTAACACTGCTCAAATACATGAGTACTCGCGTGTTCCTGACTTCCTTCCCCCATCTCCTGACCTTCCATATAGCAATTGTGCACATCTATTCTCACCGCCATCTTTCTAGGCAACAGATCTAACCGCCATCTTTCTAGCCAAGAGATCTCACAGCCATCTTTCTAGCCAACTGCTTTTCTTACAGCAATTCGCAATGCCGTTCATACAACAATTCTAAGCGGCTTTCTTAGGACAACTCTCATCGTGTTCTTTCCATTCAACAAGTTCTCACAGCCTTCTATCAAAGCAACAAATTTTCACCGCCTCATTTTTAATTGTAAAATAAATCTCAACACTTCTTTCTATAATTCAACCCACCGACTTCTATCTATGTAACAAATTCTCATCGCCTTGCTATACACCTTCTTTCCAGTTGCTTACCGACGGGGGGATAAGGGTCCAAG
Organism: Meconema thalassinum; assembly: GCA_946902985.2. Lineage (NCBI taxonomy): Eukaryota > Metazoa > Arthropoda > Insecta > Orthoptera > Tettigoniidae > Meconema > Meconema thalassinum. The sequence continues at coordinate 111,137,073 of OX336398.1, forward strand.
ACCCCCGCCCCCTACCCCCCACATACATTTGTAACCCTCGGACACTCGCGCGGACTACATATGTAGCCCAGTGATTTAATTTATTGTAGCGCCAAGTGTCTATTTACACAGAATGCTTCAGTGACGAAGAAGTGTGTATTTGTTTAAGCCATAAGAATGTCTTTGTTTGAGCCATAGGAATGCATTTGTTTTGAGCCATAAGATTGTTTTTGTTTTAGCCATAAGAATGAATTTGTTGAGCCATAGGAATGCATTTGTTTGAGCCATAAGATTGTTTTTGTTTTAGCCATAAGAATGAATTTGTTGAGCCATAAGAATGCATTTGTTTGAGCCATAAGAATTTATATGTTTGAGCCTTAAGAATTTCTTTGTTGGAGCCTTAAGAATTTATTTGTTTGAAAGTCTTTATTAAAGCCTTAGGAATTTATCTGTTTGAGCCGTAAGTATATCTTTATTTGAGCCTTAGGATTGTCCGAGAATCCTTTATTAGTGGACAGCGTTATAGACTGCAGCTGGAACAATGAATTCTTCAGGGTCCTTTTATTGCCTGTCTGGACCACTTCGTGGGACAATGAGCACTTAAAATGCAGGCTACCTCAGAGAGAGAAGCTGGGGAAATGAACTCAAGGATGGTTCTTGTCGTAAAGTACAAGGTAGAGTCGACTGAAAATAGTCCACTTGCTTCTGGAGACATGGTTTTGACCCGGATGGAGCAAAATTAACTTAGTTATTTGGCAAGCTGTCTTCCTTTTTGGACAATTCCCGGAAGTGACGTCATAATAATTTCCGAAATTAGTCCCTAGGTGGACAGACTATTTTTAATATTTTAATATTCCCCCGACTAGTGGGTTGTGGGTTGGCGACCACGAGACTCCAGCTGAGTTTGGCACTGCTTCTACTTACTTGTGCCGGGCTCTTATCTATCTTCTTTCCTTTCGAGCTCCCTTTGTCAAGTTCTATTCCGACCCTGGCAATATTAGGTTATCCGAAGTCTAGAGAGTTTTTCAATTTCCTGCCTTCTACACAAGGCCCTAAACGAGGTAGGGTGTGTGTAGCTGCACCATGGATAGTGCTACACCCTCAAGTGCTCACGGCTGGTGCTCTCAGGGGTTGGCGACCCCGAGGGTTTCTTGAGCTGGATCCGTTTTCTCCGTTCTTCCATCGTCTTTGGGCCGGACGACTCTCTCCTCGCCCCCCAAGGGGCCCACATCTAGTGGGACGTGGGTTGGTGACCACGGGACCCCCAACTGAGTCCAGCATTGCTTCCACTTATTTGTGCTGGGCTCCTCTCCTTCTTCTTTCCTGTCGACCTCTCTTGGTCAACTCTTGTTCTCCTCCGACCCCGACGGTATTAGGATATCCGAGACCAGGGGAATCTCTTCCTTTCCCACCTTAACTGGCCCTTGTCTCATCTTTCCTTATACCCTCCTTCTGCGAGGGGTCAGCCTTCCTTTTCTTTTCATGTTATCTCTTGCACAAGGCCCTCAAGGAGGCAGGGTGTATGTAGCCCCACCACTTCTGGTGCACTCTGGATATTGCTACACCCTCAAGGGCTCACGGTTGGTGAGTTCGGGAGTTGGTGACCCCGAGGGATTCCTGAGCTGGGTCCGTTTTGTCCCCTTTTTCCTCTGATTTTGGGACGGGCCCTCTCCTCTTTCCCTTTTCTAACTTCTTTTCATGGCTCTCCTTCCTTCCAAGACCTTCAATCCTCATTCATCCAATGTTGAGAGCATTTCTTTTCTTCCTGTCCTTGATTTGCCTTATCCTTTATTTGTTTACCATTTCTTCTTCTACAGTAGTATAATATGTAAGTCTGTAGTTTGTGTGAGTTCTAGTTTTCATTCTTATCTGATATTTCACGATCACCCAAACCATTAGGGGCCGATAACCTAGATGTTAGGCTCCTTAAAACAACAATTATCATCATCTTAATCTCTCGTCTTGCCTTTTCCTATCTGCCTTTAATGCCTCTACTTCTTTCTAGTCTCTCAGTTCTCATTCTTCAAGGGTTGAGGATATTTCTCCTCCCTGTCTTTTATTTACCTTATTCTTATTTTGCTTCTTCTTCTTCTTCTTCTTCTTCTTCTTCTTCTTCTTCTTCTTCTTCAGGGCTGAAATTTAGTTGTAAGATCAGTAGTTGTAGTTGTCCACCTCGTTGCGTAGTGACTAGCATTCTTGGCTGTCAGCACGGAGGCCTGGGCTCGATTCCTACCTCAGCCATCTTGGAAGTGGTTTTCGTGGTTTCCCATTTTTATTCCAGACAAATGCCAGGTTGGTACCTTCTTCTTCCTCTTCTTATGTCATGGGGCTTATATCCATTAGTTCCTAGATTAGCGCCGACCTCGAAGATCTTTTGCTACAATGTTTACCTTTATTCCCACATAGATATGCCTGCTCCCTTCATAAAGCTCCAGGTTATTCTTATTGGGTTTTCTAGTATTTTTTTCTCTCTCTTCACCCGGTAGCCCTAGCGTGGCGAATCTGATTCTACACACACAGCGCCTCACATTCAAAGCGTATGTGTTCAGCTGATTCTTCTGCTTCATTGCATTTCCTACATATATTGTATCTTATCACTCCATTAGGAATGTCTTTGTTTGACCATTAAGAATGTCTTTGTTTGATCCTTAAGAATGTCTTTGCTTGATCATTAAGAATGTATTTGTTTGACCATTAAGAATGTCTTTGTTTGATCATTAAGAATGTCTTTGTTTGAGCCTTAAGAATGTGTTTGTTTGATCTTTAAGAATGTCTTTGTTTGATCCTTAGGAATGTCTTTGTTTGATCCTTAGGAATGTCTTTGTTTGATCATTAAGAATGTCTTTGTTTGATCCTTAGGAATGTCTTTGTTTGATCCTTAGGAATGTCTTTGTTTGATCCTTAGGAATGTCTTTGTTTGATCATTACGAATGTCTTTGTTTGATCCTTAGGAATGTCTTTGTTTGATCCTTAGGAATGTCTTTGTTTGATCCTTAGGAATGTCTTTGTTTGATCCTTAGGAATGTCTTTGTTTGATCATTAAGAATGTCTTTGTTTGATCATTAAGAATGTCTTTGTTTGATCCTTAGGAATGTCTTTGTTTGATCCTTAGGAATGTCTTTGTTTGATCATTAAGAATGTCTTTGTTTGATCCTTACGAATGTCTTTGTTTGATCCTTAGGAATGTCTTTGTTTGATCTTTAAGAATGTCTTTGTTTGATCATTAAGAATGTCTTTGTTTGATCATTAAGAATGTCTTTGTTTGATCATTAAGAATGTCTTTGTTTGATCATTAAGAATGTCTTTGCTTGATCCTTAAGAATGTCTTTGTTTGATCCTTAAGAATGTCTTTGTTTGATCATTAAGAATGTCTTTGTTTGATCATTACGAATGTCTTTGTTTGATCCTTAGGAATGTCTTTGTTTGATCCTTAGGAATGTCTTTGTTTGATCATTAAGAATGTCTTTGTTTGATCCTTAGGAATGTCTTTGTTTGATCCTTAGGAATGTCTTTGTTTGATCATTAAGAATGTCTTTGTTTGATCCTTAGGAATGTCTTTGTTTGATCCTTAGGAATGTCTTTGTTTGACCATTACGAATGTCTTTGTTTGATCCTTACGAATGTCTTTGTTTGATCTTTAAGAATGTCTTTGTTTGATCATTAAGAATGTCTTTGTTTGATCCTTAGGAATGTCTTTGTTTGAGCCTTAAGAATGTCTTTGTTTGATCCTTAGGAATGTCTTTGTTTGATCCTTAGGAATGTCTTTGTTTGATCATTAAGAATGTCTTTGTTTGAGCATTAAGAATGTCTTTGTTTGAGCCTTAAGAATGTCTTTGTTTGAGCCTTAAGAATGTCTTTGTTTGATCCTTAGGAATGTCTTTGTTTGATCCTTAGGAATGTCTTTGTTTGATCTTTAAGAATGTCTTTGTTTGATCATTAAGAATGTCTTTGTTTGATCCTTAGGAATGTCTTTGTTTGAGCCTTAAGAATGTCTTTGTTTGATCCTTAGGAATGTCTTTGTTTGATCCTTAGGAATGTCTTTGTTTGATCATTAAGAATGTCTTTGTTTGATCATTAAGAATGTCTTTGTTTGAGCCTTAAGAATGTCTTTGTTTGATCATTAAGAATGTCTTTGTTTGATCATTAAGAATGTCTTTGCTTGATCATTAAGAATGTCTTTGTTTGATCCTTAAGAATGTCTTTGTTTGATCATTAAGAATGTCTTTGTTTGATCATTAAGAATGTCTTTGCTTGATCATTAAGAATGTCTTTGTTTGATCCTTAAGAATGTCTTTGTTTGATCCTTAGGAATGTCTTTGTTTGATCCTTAGGAATGTCTTTGTTTGATCATTAAGAATGTCTTTGTTTGATCATTAAGAATGTCTTTGTTTGAGCCTTAAGAATGTCTTTGTTTGAGCCTTAAGAATGTCTTTGTTTGAGCCTTAGGAATGTCTTTGTTTGATCATTAAGAATGTCTTTGTTTGATCCTTAAGAATGTCTTTGTTTGATCATTAAGAATGTCTTTGTTTGATCATTAAGAATGTCTTTGTTTGATCATTAAGAATGTCTTTGCTTGATCATTAAGAATGTCTTTGTTTGATCATTAAGAATGTCTTTGCTTGATCATTAAGAATGTCTTTGTTTGATCATTAAGAATGTCTTTGTTTGAGCATTAAGAATGTCTTTGTTTGATCATTAAGAATGTCTTTGCTTGATCATTAAGAATGTCTTTCTTAGATCCTTAAGAATGTCTTTGTTTGATCCTTAAGAATGTCTTTGTTTGATCATTAAGAATGTCTTTGTTTGATCATTAAGAATGTCTTTGCTTGATCCTTAAGAATGTCTTTGTTTGATCCTTAAGAATGTCTTTGTTTGATCATTAAGAATGTCTTTGTTTGATCCTTAAGAATGTCTTTGTTTGATCATTAAGAATGTCTTTGCTTGATCATTAAGAATGTCTTTCTTTGATCCTTAAGAATGTCTTTGTTTGATCCTTAAGAATGTCTTTGTTTGATCATTAAGAATGTCTTTGTTTGATCATTAAGAATGTCTTTGTTTGATCCTTAAGAATGTCTTTGTTTGATCATTAAGAATGTCTTTGCTTGATCATTAAGAATGTCTTTCTTTGATCCTTAAGAATGTCTTTGTTTGATCCTTAAGAATGTCTTTGTTTGATCATTAAGAATGTCTTTGCTTGATCCTTAAGAATGTCTTTGTTTGATCCTTAAGAATGTCTTTGTTTGATCATTAAGAATGTCTTTGCTTGATCATTAAGAATGTCTTTGTTTGAGCCAAAAGAATGTCTTTGTTGAATATGAGGCGCTGAGTAGAATTAGACTCTCCACGCTAGAGCTACCGGGTGAAGAGAGAGAAACAATACTAGAAGACCCAATAAGAACAACCTGGAGCTTTATGAAGGGAGCAGGCATACCTAGGTGGGAATAAAGGTAAACAAGGTAGCAAAAGATCTTGGAGGTTTTTTTTTTCAGATGGCAGTGCCCTGTCAACAGTCCTACTACCCGTCTTACGTTTTCTCTGCTGAGTTTTAGCAGTTCTTTAGTATGCTTCTTGTTTGGTCCTTTTATCAGTTCCTTTGCAAGCCTGCATCCAGGAGCATTTTTCCAGTTATCCTTGTGTTTCTTTTGTACCCATTTTCCTATGTGGAGTCGGGCTTGCCATTAGGAAATCCCGCATACAGGTTCTGGACCTACAAAATATGTTTCTGCACCTTTCCCGGCCAGTTTGTTTGGCTTTTCATTTCCTTCTATGTCTGCATGCCCTGGTACCCATAGTATTTTGAGGTTGGCACCTAACTTAGCCCTTATAGAGCCAGGGACCGATATATCGGCCATGCTTTTCACAAAATGTTTATTATTATTATTATTATTATTATTATTATTCTTTCTCTGTTAGGGTCTTCTGAGGACCACGAACCAATTTCAATGTTTAGTCCTTTGTTCTTCTTCCTCCAGTGCTCCTTCATCTTTTCGCTGTGTGTCTTCTTTCTCTCTTCCGACCATTTTGATCCTGTTTTCTTATATTGCCTTCCTTGGAGTCCTTCCATCCCAATACCTTTTTTTTTTTTTGAAAAATTCTCTCTCTAGTGCATCTTCTTCTCTTACATTGTTTCTTTCTAAATCTTTCTTTACTTCTTGAAACCAGGCTGTTGTCGATTTCTTTTTCCAAAGATATTTAAAAATCTGTTTGGTTAACCTGCTATCATTCATTCTATTATAAATGTCCGAAAAATAACAGTCGCCTCTTCTTTATTGTCTCAGTTATGTTTTCAATGTTCCGATATATTTCTTCGTTACTTCTTAATATCCAAAACTCTGTAGTTCTTAATGGACCGACAATTTTTCTTATAATTTTTCTTTCTGATACTTCTAATTTATCCAATTTAAAATTTAGTATTAGACATTCACTGGCATATAAGCATTCTGGTTTAATTACTGTTATATATTATTATTCTTCTTTAATCGTATCGGCCAACTAAGGACCACGTTATTTCAAGTGGCTTCTCTGGGCTTTGATCTTTGCCCAGTGTTCCTTCATACGTTGCCGGTGTTCCTCTTTTCTTTCTTCCGTCCACATCTTTCCCGTCTTCAACTTCGGTTTTTCTTGAAACCCCTGGTGGTCGTGTAGTTTCTTCCTGAGGGGATTGCGTTCTTGAATATCCCCACAGGTAATTTCCATCTCTTGCAGGTCACTTTCCACCTCTCGAACCAGGCTGGCTTGGTCTTCTTATTTTTAAAATAGTTAACGATCCGGTTCGTCAATCGTGTGGGTTTCATTCTAAGCAAGTGGCCATAAAATGCAATCCTCCTTTTTCTCATTACATCAGAGATCTTCTGGACATGAATATACAGCTCATAGTTATGCCGCCGTCTATATTCACAGTTGTCTTTAATCGGGCCAATAATTTTCCCCAAGATCTTTCTTTCCTTGATCTCCAATTTTTCTACCAGGCCTTTCTTGTTCATGGTGAGGCATACCGCTGCGTACAGAGCCTCTGGTCGTATAACAGTGCAATAATGCCTAAGTTTTGCGTTCAGGGATATTGACTTTTTGTTGTAAACGTCCTTGGTGAGTTGGTACGCCATTTCCATTTTGTTCATGCGTGAAGTGAAGGTTTCTTTCTCACATACGTTGGGTTCTACCCACTCGCCAAGATATTGAAACTTATCTGTCCGTTTGATTTTCCCCTGGTTTACTTTTAGCTCCCTTGATGCTGGCTTGATGTTAGTTATGAAGTGTGTTTTCTCCAAAGAGATCTGAAGACCAACTTTTGTTGCCTGTACCTGCAGCTGGTTAATTTGTTTTGTGGCCATGTCTAAAGAGTCGGAGAAAATTGCAAGATCATCTGCAAAAGCTGCGTGTTGCTATCAGTGTTGTAACTATGAAAAACTGGGAATCATTCTTTCTTTCTGGATATATCGATGTTCTGTGAATAATTCGATTCATTATAAGTATTCCTTGAATGTGCTGCAATCTGCTGACATCCCACGGTTTTTATCTGCTGGAGTCGTGTTTGCTTACGTTCCTACTCTGAGCTAATTAAGATAGTTTTGACCGATTATCAGACCGTGGATATGAAGCATTTCAGTCACGTTTGGGCTCATTTTCTTTAGAATCTTATGTAGAATTCAAAAAACTTGAGAATTGTAATTTAAACTTGAAATTAAAAAAAAGTGTTAGTGCTGTGGGACAGCGCCAGTAGGAGAGTCATTAGCGCCACCGGCCGGTCCGGCGAGCGGATCAGGAGGGTGAGTAAGTGACGTCATTTGAGTTCCGAGAAGTCCCTTAATCCTCCGGGTATCATGGCCAAACGGAAAGACTATATTCGATCACCCAAACCATTAGGGTCCGATAATCTCGATATTGGCCCCCTTAAAACGCCAATCATCATCATTATCATTATTTAAAAAATAAAGAACATTTGCAACTCAAAGAAACAAGTGTGGCTACTAAAAGACAGGCGTATATGGATGGTTCGTTCGATCGTCATGGAGACATGATACGTGTCTAATACCCTTTGCTTTGTACCGATGTCGCTCGGATTGTAATGGGAAATGTGATGTTGTTTGTAAAACAATTGGCCGCTGGTTGGTTTTGATGCCGATAATGGAAACACGAGTTCATTTATATCGCTGTTTGCTGTTGCGTTAATCTAGTCTCCTCTTGTGTTTGGCAAAGGAGATAGAAAAACATGGACAGCGCGCTATGTTGATGGGGTCATTACAGTGTAAGTGCTACTGATACTGTGCTAACAATATCTGTTGGGCAGAAAAACTCGTACATAGGCTACGACTCTTAAGGGCAAGGCAACTGGAGAAAGAGGGCGCTTCTGATCTTTGAGGTAAGTTCTGAAAATACGTTTCGTCATTTCCCTCCCCCGGGGTCCCCGTATTGCCACAATGACATACATCATGAACTATACACCTAGCACTATCTTCCAACACGGTCACGAGCGACATTGATACACTTGTCGTAGTGTGCAATCAGTTTGAAGAAACCACCGATTAACCAAGGCTCCAGGTTAAGAGAATCCCGATTAACTGTGGCTGCGAGTTAACAGAGTCCCAATTAACCGAGCCTACGAATTAACCAAGTCCCTATTAATTGTGGCTCCGGGTTAATACAGTCCCGAATAACCGAGGCTCTGCGTTAACAGAGTCCCGATTAGCCTGGGCTCCGGGTTAAGTGAGTTCCGATTACCGAGGCTCCGGGTTAACCAAGTCCAGATTAACCAAGTCTCCGGGTTAACATAGTCCCGATTAACCAAGGCTCCGGGTTAACAGATTACCCATTAACCTAGGCTCCATGTTAACCAAGTTAGCCATGTTAATCGAGTCACCGGGTTAACAGAGTCCCGATTAACCAAGGCTTCGGGTTAAGTGAGTTCCGATCACCGAGGCTCCGGGATAACCAAGTCCCAATTAACCCAGGCTCCGGGTTGACAGAGTTCCGATTACCGAGGCTCCGGGTTAACCAAGTCCCGATTAGCCTAGGCTTCATGTAAACCAAGTCCCGATTAACCGATTCACCGGGTTAATAGAGTCCCGATTAACCGAGGCTCCGGATTAATAGAATCTTGATAGGCCGAGATTCCGGGTTAACCGGGGCTCCGAGCTAACCGAAAGCCGATTTACAGAGTCTCGATTAACTCAAGGTCCAGGTTAACGGAGTCCTGATAAACCGAGGCTCCGGGTTAATCTCTGCTTTGGTGTGAAAGTGTCGTCCCGAGTGTGTGGCATCATGAAGCATGTGATGGGTCCAGGCATCACCAATACGCAGTGTGGACCCCACGTCTGACACCATTTATGAGCCTGTCCACTAACACAATGCCCTGTACTCGAGCAATGTTGTTTTCATTCGTGGGTGTGGGGGGATGCCCACTTCGATCTTCACCCTCCACACTCTGCTGTCCTTCATTGAACTTGCAACATCAGCGACCGACCATTTGACGAGACATGGCCGCTTCACCATACACACTCTAGTCCCACGTGCCCATTCATACCGCACTTCCATTGGTGACCATGCTGTCAGTACACGTCTGTCTGCCATCGTGACTTGTACTCGAATGATATCAAGCACACCAGTCTGCTGCTCCTCTCTCTTCGTTGGCGCTCTGCGCATGCTTCATTCCCCCTCTGCTGACGCTCCTTCCGTCGGTGAATCAGCCAGGGGTGTGGATTCTTATGGCGATTGTTTGTGTCACCTGGTATATCATCTGATTTTGCAATAAAATGAAGAAACGTACTCTCCGAACTTCCCTCGTATATTTTCACCTTATTTAATGAATATGTCTACTTCGCTGGGGTCTGGCGTTACGTAACGGCGACGGGACGAAATGTACCGAGAATGCACTGAGGTGTGTGACGTCATAGTACTGCTTGAGCTTCTACCTTTCCCCGCGCGCTCCGGTGAGCGTGACGTCATCCGGCCAGCTACCTCCTTTGACCTTGGTTTGCACTTGCTTTTTTTGTGTTACTAACGGTCTTTGAGTTAACGAAGCGTTTGTAGCATTTAAAATGATATAAAGTCAAGTCTTTCAGTCTGACTATCGGTGTTTTTTCTTAGTCTATTTTCATCATATGAAACAAATGGCTTATGAGATCACCTTTTTTGTCCGTCTGTGTGTGTGTTTGCCTAATAAAATCTAAATGGCAGGAGCGATTTCAATGAAACTTGGTAAAGACAAAGTACTACTTGGTTTCGTCGGTCTCGTGCTCTTCATTTTTTTCTTCAGGGTTATAACCATATCAACAATTGTGTCGTCAATCATCACAACAGAATGCGGCTACCGTGGCGTAGTTGGTAGCATGCTGAGCTTCTATGCCGAAGGTTGGGGGTTCAAACTCCGCCGGAATCGACGGATTTTTTAAGAGCGTTAAAAATCCCTCAGTATGCCTTCCTTCGGAGGGGAAGTAAAGCCGGCGGTCCCATGTCATAGATTTATGGCATGTTACAGAAACTTCCACTAATTACACCTGTGTGAAGTTAAATTATAGGTTATCTTTGACTAACGCTCTTAGGTTCCAACGTTCGTCGCCAGGAGTCAACTGCGGTGGCATCTAGTAACAAAGTGCAGAACTAGTTGGTCATTGACGGTGGCGCTTGGTAGCAAAAGTTGGAACTACTTGAAAATCGAATGTATGGAGTCCTTACTTGATTTAAAAACAAATAACACACACTAATACATCCATCACAATTAACACCGGTAATCAGACAGATTCTACATACACCCAAAGCACACGGGGCTACATGACCGCGTTTGGCAGCCCCTAAACTGAGGGTCCAACCAACCATCTACATTTGTTGATCTTGGTTACATTATTTTAGGACAATTACCACGGTGGGTGAGTGGTTATAGTGTCGGACTACCAACCCCAAGATTGCAGGTTCGCCCCTGGTCACGGTAAGTGATTTTTGAAGGCGACAAAAATCACGATACTCATGTCATACGTTGTTGGCATGTTAATGAACCCATTTGAATTCAGTAGGCCGTGTTCAATGGCAAAATTAATCGCGGGATTTTCCGCCAACACAAAGTTCCTCCATTCTCTACTTGAAAGCGCTGTAGTGTCAAGGAGTTTAGATATCTAACCTCCTTGACTTTCATAGCGTTCAAAGGAACGACGAAATTCGACATGCAAGCTACCCTCTAGGTGTCAATTAACAAAGCTTGCACCAGGCACCCGAGGCCATACGATATTATTATTATTTATTATATTATTTTAGGACGTCTTCATTTCCGATTAGCGTTTCCACTGGTAGCTCATTAGGTAGCTGGAGGAGTTTGGGGGCATTTTCATTGTTCGATCCCAGCAAAGTTTCGTTGCATTTATCCAAGCCAAACTGATTTGTCCATGTTGATTTTCGAACAACTCCTTCCGTTAACCTGGAGCCTGGGTTAATCGGAACTCTGTTATTTTGAATTCGGTTAGACCGGAGCATTGGTTAATCAGAGGTCAGAATGACCTCGTAGTTCCGCCCCTTAAAACAGCTATAACTAACTAACTAACTTGGTTAATCGGGACTCGTTTAACCTGGGACCTCGGCCAATCGAGATTCTATTAATCTGGAGCCTCGGGTAACCGTGAATCTGTTAAGCCGGAACATTGGTTAATCGGGACTCTTAACTCGGAACCTTCGTTAATCGAGATTCTCTTAACCTGGTGACTCGGTTAATCGGGACTTGGTTAATACGGAACCAAGGTTAATCGGGTTCTGTTAACCCGGATCCTTCGTTAATCCGGACTTAGTTAACCCGGAGGCTTAGTTAATCGGGACCCTCTTAACCCGGTGCCTTGGTTAATTGGGACTCTGTTAACGCGGAGCCTCGGTTAATTGGGACTTTATTAACGCGGAGTCACAGCTAATAGGGACTCGGTTAATTTGTATCTTCAGTTACTTGGGACTTTTTAAATCTGAAGCTACAGTTAATCGGTACTCGGTTAACCAGGAGCCTTGGTCAATTGGGATACTGTCAACCCCGAGACTCGGTTAATCGGGACTTGGTTTACCTGTAGCTTAGGTTAATCGGGACTTGGTTTACCTGTAGCCTAGGTTAATCGGGACTTGGTTTACCTGTAGCCTAGGATAATCGGGACTTGGTTTACCTGTAGCCTAGGTTAATCGGGACTTGGTTTACCTGTAGCCTCGGTTAATCGGGACTTGGTTTACCTGTAGCCTAGGTTAATTGGGACGGTTCACCTGTAGCCTAGGTTAATCTGGACTTGGTTTACCTGTAACTTAGGTTAATCGGGACTTGGTTTACCTGTAGCATAGGTTAATCAGGACTTGGTTTACGTGTAGCCTAGGTTAATCGGGACTTGGTTTACCTGTAGCTTAGGTTAATCGGGACTTGGTTTACCTGTTGCCTAGGTTAATCGGGACTTGGTTTACCTGTAGTCTAGGTTAATTGGGACTTGGTTTACCTGTAGCTTAGGTTAATCGGGACTTGGTTTACGCGTAGCCTAGGTTAATCGGGACTTGATTTACCTGTAGCCTAGGCCAATCGGGACTTGGTTTATCTGTAGCTTAGGTTAATCGGGACTTGGTTTACTTGTAGCCTAGGATAATTGGGACTTGGTTTACCTGTAGCTTAGGTTAATCGGGACTTGGTTTACCTGTAGCCTAGGTTAATTGGGACTTGGTTTACCTGTAGCTTAGGTTAATCGGGACTTGGTTTACCTGTTGCCTAGGTTAATCGGGACTTGGTTTACCTGTAGTCTAGGTTAATTGGGACTTGGTTTACCTGTAGCTTAGGTTAATCGGGACTTGGTTTACCTGTAGCCTAGGTTAATCGAGACTTGGTTAGTCACGAGTATACTATATTAATAGCAAAATCTCAGCTGAAGTCCCTAGGCCGACAATCCACATCCTGAGGGAACAGCAGTAACAATATTGTCAGTGACAGAACTGAAAGGATCGACACATCACATGATACAGACGTCGCCCCCATGTTGTTAATATTTGCGTCTCCATTGGAGTATTTATTAATGGTGCTCGCTTGGACGTAGTAAACCGCGCGCCATGTCACATATCAGACATTCCACTCGGGAGTACAGGGCACTCCAAAAATAAAATGTTCACATACTGCTATGCGCCAACTATTTAGATTTAAAAAAAAATAGTCTTACTAAATGGCCCCAGTGTTGCACCAACATTCCATAGTGCAGTCTGTTCGAAATAAAATATTATCTTCCACCTACTGAACGTGTACTTGTGCGCCTTTTCTTCGGGCTGATATACATTCTTAATTCTGTCATCGTAATTACTTTTGATATATAGGCCTACCTTAAGTCAATAATAAGTTGTACTTTTAATTATAGTACGGCGGCTTGGGTGGCGTAGTTGATAGCAAGTTCGCGGGTTCAAATGCGGCCGAAGTCGTCGTTTTTTTAGAGCGTTAATAAATCCCTTTGAAGGGGAAGTAGAGCCGGCGGTCCCATGTCATAGAATTATGGCATGTAAAAGAACCTTCTACTAAATACACTTGTGTGAAGGCAGGTTAGATTTGACTAACGCTCTTAGGTTCCAACGTTCGTTGCCAGGAGGCAACCAAGTTCAGAACTAGTTGTCGTTAACTGTGGCGTTTGGTAGCTAAAGTAGGAACTACTTGAAAATTGAATGTCTGCAGTCCTTTTTTGAATTAAAAGAAACAGATAACACACACTAATACAGTCATCACAATTAACACCGGTTATCATACAGATTCTACACACACCCAAAGTACACGGGGCTAATGACCGCGTTGCCGTAGCCCCTAAACTGAGGAACCAACCAACCAATCATAGTACTTGTTTCGGCCATGTTGTGACCTTACTCAGCGGCAATATACAGGGTGATTCAGCTAAGGGGGCAACCTCAAATATCTACGGAACCGTTTAACATATCGTCATTCTGTTTTCAAATTATTAAATCGTATTAAGGGGCTCATTCAACATGGTCCATTTTACCCCCAGCACATACGTATCTACCGTGAAACTGGCAGCAACTTTGGTTTCTTAAATGAAACTATAAGGTGCGTTCAAAAAGTAACGAGTCGGAGGCTGGAATGCGCAAACCGGTGACGACATCGGCTAATCGTGGCATGTGTAACGAGGTGTGGTTCCGACCAGAGCGTGGAAGGTCACAGCCCGTCGCTAGAGGGGACGCGTGCACGTCACGTGACGATACAAAGCGAGCAGCAGCATGCATCAATCATCCAAACCAAGACCAAGACAGTAGGCCATTCGACATGCTTCCTGGTGTGGTTGAAGACTGTGGGGCACCCATTGGGCACCCACTTTCCGCAAGTGCAGTCGTTCCTTCATGATGATATGCACACTTCCGACGCTCAATCCGACCATGGCGGCTATGGCGTTCACTGTCACTCGGCGGTCCTGGGTAATGAGTGCATCAACCAGCCGGACGTTGTCATCGGTAATGCAGGGGGGTGCCCCAGACCGGGCATCATCGGCTAACGACACCCGTCCTTCCCTGAAGCGCTTGTGCCACGCCTTGACCCTTGCAAGGGACATGCAGTGTTCGCCGTACACTTGTGACATTCGGCGATGAATGTCCGTTCCCCCTACTCCTTCCGCTGTCAGAAACCGAACAACACCTCTTTGCTCTTCGTTTGACGCCTCCATGTCACTGTTTGCAATGCGACTGGCAGCATTGGACGATTGATGCATGCTGCTACTCGCTACGTATCGTCACGTGACGTGCACGCGTGCCCTCTAGCGACGAGCTGTGACCTTCCACGCTCTGGTCGGAACCACACCTCGTTACACACGCCACGATTAGCCCATGTCACCGGTTTGCGCATTACAGCCTCCGGCTCGTTGCTTTTTGAACGCACCTTATATACTAATTTGCACATTTGGAACAACTAGCAATCAAGTGACAAGATCAGTGATGTGCTTATTTTGCAAATCCGACGAGTACTTTTTGAGATATTAAAGGTTTCCATAGACTATGTGTCGGCATTAGACAGAAAGCGATGTGCCAACCGCTGGAATGTGGAGTGCACGATTCTCTTGCCTGACCCACTCCTCAGCATGCTACCAATTACGCTACCGAAGCAGTTGTTCTTCTTTTTTTTAGAATTTCCACTGATTGAGCAGCTTTGCTAATGCAGAATGTCACTCGTTTTGATTGTTTTAAATGATTATGTCGACTTCGCTAGGGTACGGTGACGGGACGAAATGTACCGAGAATGCACAGAGGTGTGTGACGTCATAGTATTGCTTGAGCTTCCTCCTTTCCCCGCGCGCTTTTTTACATTTATTTTTAATCTTTTTTTTCCTAACGGACTTGAGTTCACGCAGCATTTGTAGCATTTATAATGATATAAAGTCTAGTCTTTCAGACTGACTGTCGGTGTTTTGATAACGTTATTCTAGTTTTCTTGTGAATTTAGTGCAGAAGGATTCGAAGTCTTTTATTATTAATAGTCTGCTGTTGAACTATTCAAAGATTCGTGGCCCTTGGATTGAAATCACCTGATTTAGAGGATACATTCCAAAGTCAATGAAAAAAGAGAAAACTGACCCGGATCAGGTATCACTCAGAATCTCCAATTTCGAACATTACTCCACGCAATTCTTTAAGAAAAAAGTTATAAGTCCTTAGGGGAGAAGTTGGATAATACAAATGAAATTGGCTTTCATTCGAGATAAAAAGGGAGGTAGCGCGCAGCTCACTACTTCTGTGGGGGTACGGGCGGGGACACCAAGAGTCCGCTGATGAGCCAGCTTGGTGTCCTTGGTGAAACCCCACATAAGACACGGAATAAACGTAGAAAAATTGCTGAGTTAATTCACTGGCCGTGAAAGCCAATATACCATCTTTTTGGAAGCCTTCATGGGGAGGTTATGGCTGCTTGAGCTTTTAGTTCTCTCAGTAAAGAGGCGCAGGTGCGTTTCATAAAAAGGGAGGTAGCGCGCAGTTCGCTACGCCTGTGGGGTTCCGGGTGGGGACATCAAGAGCCCGCTGATGAGCCAGCTTGGTGTTCCTGGGCGAAACCCCCACAAGACACGGTACAAACCTTAAAACATATCTGAGTTAATTCACTGGCTGTGAAAGCCAATACACCATCTTTTTGGAAGCCTTCATAGGGAGGTTGTGACTGCTTGAGCTGTTAGTTCTCGCAGTGAAGAGGCGCAGGCGCGCTTCCTAAAAAGGGAGGTAGTGCGTAGTTTGCTACTCCTGTGGGGGTCCGGGCGGGGACACCAGGAGCCCGCTGATGAACCAGTTTGGTGTTCCTGGGCGAAACCCCACACAAGACACGGCACAATCCTAGAAAAAATGCTGAGTTAAAATCAAGTGATTTTGAATGAAAAATTGTGACTGGTTTAAATCCATTAATTTAGTCTAATAATCCTCTATGGCTTAGATGGCAGCACGCCGGCCTCTCACCGCTGGGTCCGTGGTTTAAATCCCGGTCTTTATATGTGACAAAGCTGAGGCAGACAGGTTTGTCTCCGGGTACTCGGGTTTTCCCTGTCACAATTTAATTCCAGCAGCACTCTCCACTATCATTTCATTTCATCTGTCATTCTTTTAATCATTGCCCCAGGGGAGTGCGACAGGCTTCGGCAGCCGGCACAGTTCATATCCTCGCCGCTAGATGGGAGCTTCATTCATTCAATTTCCTGACCCGGTCGGTCGACTGGAAGCAGGCTGTGGATTTTCAATTTAGTCTAATAAATTGCACACCTCTTTAGTTGTTTTGCGTTCTACGCACTTAGAATCTGGATTCTTTTCGTACACCACAACGCAAAACAGCGCAACAAGAGATAGAGTGTGGAGGAACCAGATTCGCGATGGTCCATGTTAGCACTGGGATTGGAACCTTGCAATCGTGGTGTGCATGGCTACGTTGTGGGGTTTCTCTGGAAATGAACCCCGTCCCGTCACGAGTTAGGCTAGGTCTTCAGTTGATTGATGCCCTCCTGCTGACCTTTGATCTCACCCTTGACATGTCAGGAATGTGTTGTGTGCCCTTTGCCGCCTACAGTTACGTCACCTGTCAAGGCCCGCTATACAAATGACTAACAACGCAACGGTATCCCAACAATGTTATAGCCTACATCTAACATAAACAGTCGAACTTCCATATCTCGAACAACCTTTATTTGAATTATCGATAACTCGCAAGTTTGTTCGGTAAATAATTATTACATCTATATTTTTCTCTTTTAAGTCGAATGTATATAATTCGAAGTAATTATTATTTACCAAGTAAACCTCTTGTAATTTACATGTATAATTTTCTCTTCTAAGTCGAATTTATGTAACACGAAATGTTCGATATCTTGTAGTAATTATTATTTAGCAAGTAAACTTCCTATAATTCACATGTATATTTTTCTCAACTCGAATTTCTATAACTTGAATTATTTGATATCTCGAAGCTTAAATTATATCCCTAGCACTTATACTTGATCTCTATCTCGAACATTGACGTATTTAACAGTGCAACTTCTCATTCGAAGGTTCTAAAATAGATTTTTCCACCGATTACTCTAGTTGAATAAACCGTATGCTACTTCTATACTGAACTACGATCTCTCAATAGAATCAGCGCAAACAGCTGGAGGCGCTTAATGTTTAACTTAACGGTTTCCGTAAACTTCGCAAGTTCTGTAAGTCAAATTTTATTACTCATTCCCCCCCCCCCCCCAAGCGAATTGACTTCTATAGGTTGTTGGTTCGTCCTTTGCCACAGCTATTCGCTTGGGATTATGTCTGTTCATCGTATACCCAGAATTCGACGCAGACAACGATTGATGAATACTTGAAGTTGGTGGCTAATAGGATTGGTAACTTTCCATCTTTCACATGCATACAATAGGACAGCGTTCACATTGGTATTACAAAGTCTGATTTCCGTTTTCGTGAATATGTTACGGTTTCTCCAGATGCCCTATTTAGTTTTCGTATTCTGCTCTTGACGTCCTCGTCAGCTCCTCCACTCCTCGTCACCACACTTCCCAAGTAAACAAAATGAATCCACCTGTTCTACATCTGCTCTCCCCACAATGAGGCCAGCCTGTACTGCCGAGTTCACTCTCAGCTCTTCTGTCTTCTTTGAATTTATCTTATGTTCATCCTTGGCGGCTTCAAGTTCTAAGTTTGCCAGTTTTCCCTCTATGTCTCTGAAGCGCTGTGCTAGCATACATCGGCAAAATCAAGATCCTCCAACCTACTTTATCCTACTTTTCTTTCCAAGCGAATTGACCACTTAGGATCACGCAACAACTTTTTTCCTTTTGCATTTCCTTTGCCTGGAGTTTCCTCATCTCCAATATTCCTTCATGCGGTCACTGGCATGTTTCCTTTGATCGTCTGTCCAAGTTCGTCCACTTCTCTTAGGTCTTCCTTCATCTTGAAACCCTTCCACTTTACTCTTAAATTCATTTCTTTCTAGCATCTGAGACTCTGTGATGTTCAACTTTTCTGAATCCATCCTAACTTCCTTAGTCCACGTTGTAGTGAACTTCTTCTTCTAGAGATATTGGAATATTTGTTTTGTAAATCTGTGTTTGTGCATTCTGTATAAATGTCCGAGGAATGTCAGCCTCCTCTTCCGCATAGTCTCTGAGATTCTTTCCATGTTCTGGTAGACTTCTCTGTTGCTTCGCAGTTTCCATGCGTCTTCCGTCCGAACTGCACCCATCATTTTTCTTAGAATTCTCCTTTCCAAGACTTCTAATTTTTCGAGGCTATAGTTCATCGAGAGGCATTCACTGGCAAAGAGACTTTCCGTTTTTACGACAGTGTTGCAATGCCTTATTTTGGTATTCCAGGAGATGCACTTCCTGTTATAGATATTTTTCGTTAATCCATATGCTCTTTCCATTTTTAGATTCTGATCTCCAATAGCTGCTTTTCCTAATTCATTCTTCTGTATAGTCTTTCCCAGGTACTTGAACTTTCTGACCATTTTATTAGATTTTTTTCAGTTTTTTGGATGAACTTTAGTTTCTCTTTCACCTCTTTCATTGACAGAAATGTTGAGCGAAAAAGCTCCCCTCCCCCCCCCCCCCCCCAATTCCAGCCCCTTGTGTCCGATATTTTCCATTAACGAACTTAACCCAGATTTTGATTGGTTATAAATGTATGTATACATTTCAAAGTTTTTTGGTTCAAAATGACGGTAGTTATCGTGTCCACAAGAATATAGATAGTATGAAACAAAGTCGCCGGTTCTTGGATGTAACAGGTAATCTCGAGAGCCCCTGGATGGATTTTGATGAGGTTTTCACCATTTTGTAAAGGATTTCATGAGGAAGGTTTTTGTAGAAAAACATTCATTTTTGATCAAAGGAAGCTGAACAGTAACGATTTCAGTGAATCGAGTCTAAAAAACCTGCCGTCAATGCGCCTTTTAAGATTACGCTGTGTGAACCGTTAAAGATACCGGGCGAAGCCGGGGCGGGTTGCTAGTACAGTATATTATATAACCATTTGAACTGACGGTGGTTTTGGGATTAGGGAGATGTGAAATGCGAAGATATGTCGAACTATTCTGGAAGTTTCAACATGGTTCCCATTCCAATAGGTGACTTTCTAATGAAATCTACCTAAAAAAAAATCGGTCTGCACAAGTACAATCCTAATTATTGGGAAATGTAGAAAAAATTGAAAATATTTTCATGTGATTAAAAGTTATACCGTAAGAAATGCTATATTTTGAATGAGAGACTGAATACACATTAGGAATTGCATTGCCTATAACGTGTTGTAAAACCCGCCCCGGCTTCGCCCGGGAACAGTTATGAATCCATTACGTGATAAGTGCTTTTTACGATTACAATGAACTACGGCCTATATTCGTTTTACGTCTCGGCATAATGCGTTAAAATCTTTGACTGGACCATTAATTATACTGTATTATCATGGAGATGCATGTGCAACGTATTCTTCTCAGATGTAATTCAAGAATGGCGAGGTGCATGAAACACAAACTCCCCCCCCCCCTTCCGTCCAATCTTGACTTGACTGTGTATTTTGTGGAACAAATAGTTCACAGGCGAAATGAAGAAAAGCCGAGTTGCACTTCCAGGGACACTCCAAACACAACCACTCTTCTCTGAAGTCTTAACTCAACACGACTCAACAGTTTGCTGCTGGCTGTAGCTGGGGTAATAGGCTCGCCTGCTAGCTAGGCTGTAACTGGGGTGACAGACTCGTCCCTAGCTACCTCGTAAACTGTCGCCTCAGGAATTGAATGGAGATTGTTGGAAGAAATGAAAACGTAAAATCACTTATAGTGGGCGATGTATTGAGATAGAGATATGCTCTCGCGGACTTTTTTGTAGAACTTTTCATGCTGAACAATTCTTACGCTCATACTATATTGATATTTTTAACGGTTTTCCCGGCGTAATCTTAAAAAACGCACGGGCGCTAGGATTTTTTTCGACCTTTTCACTGAAATCGTTACTGCTTGGCTCCCTTTTACCATAAATAAATAATTTTCTACATTAACCTTCCTCAAGATATCCTTTACAGAATGGTGAAAACCGCATCAAAATCCATCTAGTGGTTCTCGAGATTACCCCTCCCTACAAACGGTCCCTACCATTGATACTCCCAGCTCTGTAAATCAGTTCTACGAGCCGGGAAGGGAGGCGAGGGATATCATCTGCCAATCAATGCGCCTCGTTACACCGTGGAGCCATCACTATAATTACCGCAGGTATCGTGACAACCTTGGACCACAGACCATACATAGTTCAGAGGTCAGGCACGCCACCACTACATATTTTATCCATACTCTGATTACTGCACAACCCTCAAATTGTATGGTAGCGACGTTTCGCGTTGCCACAAGACCCAAGTCGAGCAGTTTTTAACAATAATTCTGCAATGTGCCTTGTCTAGTTTTACGGACCTTGGCTACAACTACAGCTTATCAATTTCTGCCAAGTCATACTAGTGCTTATTTCAACGTCAATTACAATCCTTTGTTAAAGCACGAATCAGGCACTGTTTAACTTTGTTAGAGTGCTTTGGACTTCAGCAAATTAAATAAATAAACAACCAAATAAACAAACAAACGAACGGACGGATGGACGAATTAATTTAGATTAAATATTAGAGGCGGACGCCTATGTAAGAAGGAAGCCTAATATTTGTATAGACAAAAAGAAAACTAATAAATATAATCATAAACAAAATAAACTGAATACAAATAATAATCAAGAATGTTTTTCCCTTGCCATGGCGATGATTTTTAGCCTACTTTTCACATTTTGCAAAAATGAGGAAAAAGTAGACTTATGAGATCGATCCGGGAAAATGTGTGTCCTTCTGTCTGTCTGGCTGTGTGTGTGTGTGTGTGTGTGTCCCCTATCAACTCCTAAACGGCTGCAGCAATCGAAACCAAATTTAGTATGAGTAAAGATGTATACCGGAATATCTCAAGCCCATATTTGAAAATGATGTCAGTGCTACCAACTGCTGGAACAACGCAATAGAAATTTGAGCTCCATGTTGGATATCATGGAAGGTATGCGTGGGAGCTATTCCAAAATTGGCACACATGTAGACAATACTATTACAGTTTAATTTCCAGGCCGCCATACATGTCAGTGTTGCCAAAATAATTTTAAGCCTTCCGATAGGTCCAATTTTTAAATGCATATAACTTCTACACTATTAATTGGATTTCAACCAAATTTTGTGTGTAATATGTGTACATAAACAGATATGACTGAGTGTATTCTTAAGAGCCACCAGGGCTGCCAACTGTTAATAAATGATGTCTATATTTTTTACACTAATATCAATAAATCAGAAAGTATGCAAGCCAACAGCTCTATACTTTGCACACGTATAGCACCTGACACTCTAGATTAATTTGGAGTAATTAATATAAGTCAGTGCTGCCAACATGATTCTATGCTTGCTGATAGGTCCAATTTTAAAATACATGTAACTTCTATACTAACAAATGGATTTCATCCAAAATTGGCACAACAAGATATAATATTTCCGATAATTTCTAACCAGCACACGCATGACATTGTTGCCAACATGCTTTTACGCGTGCTGATAGATCCAATGTCTAACTGCATGTAACGTCCATTGGACTTCAACCAAATATTGTATTCTGTACCTGAAGAGATGGAACTAAGGACTGCCAACTGTAGTGCTCTATTAGGCTACATTATACCAGGAATATTTCGACCTAATTAGACATTTCGATATTACCAACTTAATTTCGTCATTATTCTAGATAGGTTCATATACTGTAGAATAATCATTGGCATGAAAAGTAGGCTCTTACTTTCGTCACGGAACTTATTTTTTTATTTTTATTGTTGATCAGCCATCTTGGGAAATGCATGACCTAAGTTATATTCTGAACGCTCCTCGTAGTGTGCGATCGATAAATGTTGTATCTGCGAATGTAATGTATCGCCGGACATCAGTTGGTTCGCATTGAACTTCAATATTGCCCACAATATTATAACCAGTATTCCATGTGCTATCTTCAATATAATCGCTGCTCAATTCGCTGGCAGCAATTACTGTAACAATACCAGATAATAATAGCGCTTTTTAATCGCTCTTATAAATTGAACCAGATTTAGATAAGATTAATGAGCTATAATTAGCGTCTGATAACATTGAGCAGCCATTTTATAAGCGGGCATAATTACAGTTGAAATTATAATGAAATGGGAGAAGTACAGCAGTGGTGGACTTCAATAGAGATAGGAATTAGTAGTATTAACATTATTTTTTAATATTTGTGAATAAACCACTGAGGAATACGCTACAATTTCTTTTCTTCATCTTAACCATAGAATGATAGCGTTCGTTTACGCGACTAAAATGGGATACACTACTGCTTCTCTCTTTTCTCCTATCTCCCCACCAGTGTTTGACAGTCCTAAAATAGAAAGAAAATTAGTTAACAGTAACATCAAAAGTTTAAACAAGATGTTCAGTGAAGAACATATAGCCTACTTTCTCCTAAATGTATGGGTATTGTTATAATTCTTTGTCCTTTTCAAGGAGTTTAATTGAATGTTGGTTATAGTAGCTTGTTGAAATACAACGTATTATATGGATATTAAACATGAATATGAGGTGCCCTTCGCTAGTGCTACCTCTGTACAAAATTTCATTCGATTCGGTTTCACCGTGTTTGAATTGATATGGTGAATCGATTTGCTGCTATCTGACAACTATTGGACCGATGACCTTGTATTTCAGTCAAAAGATGCTTCCCCCAAAAAGGTATGTTGTTGCAAAATTTGGTAGAGATCAGATTATTAGGTTGGTCGTAATTTGATTTAATCTTTTAACATTTGGGTGGCCGCCATTACGTTTCCGTCAAGATGGCGACGATATAAAACATGACAATGAGTTGCCTTTTGCATGTGCTACCTCTGCACCAAATTTCGTTCAATTCGGTTTAACTGTGTCTGAATTGATCGGGGGAATCAATTTGCACACATACATGGCCGCTATCTGTAAACTATTGGGCTGATGACCTTGTCGTTTGATCATACGATGCTTTCCACATAAAGGTATGCTGTTGCAAGATTTAGTAGAGATCAGATGATTCGTTTGGTCGTAATTTGATTTAAGCTTTCAACATTTGGGTGGCCGCCATTACGTTTCCGTCAAGATGGCGGCGATATAAAACATGACACTGAGGTGGCCTTTGCTAGTGCTACCTCTGTACCAAATTTCGTTCAATTTGGTTTCACCGTGTTTGCATAGAGAGGGGGAATCGATTAGAACACAAACATGGCCGCCATCCGCAAATTATTGGGCTGATGACCTTGTAGATTGTTCAAAAAATATTTAATATGAAAAGGTATAATGTTGAAAAAATTGGTAGAGATCAGATGATTCGTTTGGTCATAATTTGATTTAAGCTTTTAACATTTGGGTGGGCGCCATTACGTTTCCTTCAAGATGGCGGCGATATAATACATGATACAGAGGTGCCCTTTGCTAGTGCTACCTCTGTACCAAATTTCGTTCAATTCGGATTCATCGTGTTTGAATTGAAAGGGGGAAAAAAGAAGGAAGATTGTAGTTTTACGTGACCGTGAATCTTGTGATTATGAGCCACGGGACCTCCTTTTTACGTGGAATCCGAACCACAGGACATGGCATTTCACTTCGAAAATCTCACATGCATTGACCGGGAATCGAACCCGGACCGCCTTGGTGAGAGGCATACAGCTAGACCGCTGAGCCACCACGCCCAATTGAAAGGGGGGACAGACATTCATAGTACTCACACACACACACACACACACACACACACACACACACACACACACACACACACACACACACACAATTTTTTCGCCCTGTGTTGATCTCATAATTCTACTTTCATTTTTTGCAAAAATCGAATGTAGGCTAAAAATAAGACCAAAAAATCAAAATCTATAAAACCCCCAAAATAATTAAAATTAGTAAACATTTGTCAAGAAACCTCAAAAAGTAAAAAGGAGGTACTTAAAATCTAAAAAAGACACAAAAATCAAAATCAAAATTAGTCTCAATAAAAAAATCAAAATTAGTAAAGAAAAAGCTCAAAAGGTCTAAAAAACAACTAATCGAAATAAGTCAAAATCCAAAAATGAAAACAATCGCAATTAATCAAAAATTAGTGAAAATCATCTCAGAAAATCCAAATAAATAAATTAATAAAAAATAGTTTCAATAAAAAAATATCAAAAATCAAACATAGGCCTAATCGAAATTCAAGAAATGCAATCAAAATTAGTAAAAAGAAGCTCAAAAGGTGAAGAAAAAAAAATTAGTCAAAATCCAAAAACGAAAACTATCGCAATTATTCAAAATTAGTGAAAACTAACTCAAATTTTCCAAATAAATAAATTAATAAATAAAAAATAGTCAAAATCAAAAAAGAAAATTAACAAAAATCAAACAAAATTCTGAAAGAAAATAAGTCATTTTGTCGTGTTCTACTTCATTTTCAGCCTATTTTCATTTATGAAAGAAATAGGCTTATTAGATCGCCTTTTGTCCGTGTATGTGTGTATGAGTGTGCGTGTGTGTGTGTCCCCCCTATTAAAATCTAAACGGCGCGAGCGATTTCAATGAAACTCGGTAAGGACATAGTACTATTTCTTCAGACCCTGACCGAGCCCTTCAAAGTATAATGCGTCGCACCAATCCAACATGGCGGCTGTGCGCAATATTTCACCGGCATTCTATATCTCCAAAACTATTACTGATATCACCATTAAATTTTGTACGGTGATAAACGGAACTACTGAAAGTGCACCTATGTGACTTTCAATAACTTGTTAAGTATAATACGAACATGGCGGCCAAGCGAAGTTGAAACTTTTAAATAGACATTTCTCGCGATTTAACCATCCGAGCGCAGTGAAACATGGTACATCAAATTTTTATATATATTGTAATGCACAGAGTCTAATTAAGTTCAATTGTTTACATAAACTCAAGATGGCGGATGTGCGAAATTTTAAAATTAAGTTTTCATTTCTTGTATCCTAATTATGCGATCCAAGTCAACGTTTGAATAATGAACCTACGCAATAATCGTTATCTAATAGTACATAACTCTATGGCCTACATTATATTAAAATCCAACATGGCAACCATCCGAATTATTTAGACGGTTCTCAATAAGAACGAATCTATTACAGCAATCAAACTGAAATTTTGTATGTTGATAGAGGCAATTTACATAAGTAGGATATAAGGAAATAGGCTATTAATTCTTCATGGAACTACTTGTTGTGGATTCTGTTTCTTGCGTGTTCTGTTACATAAAGGTTTTACTGATTGGTTATTTTTTAAATTTTGTCAGGCATAGATCTCTTGTAACCTTGTGATATGAGGAGTTACTGGGTCGCTCTGGAACTTTGTAGACCGATGTGATCCAAATTGGAAGTGGTTAGGTCTCCAAGTTGGACCGGGGCTTGTTTCTAAGTTGGAGCGACCGCAGAGTAGATGAGTCTGTCTGTTCTTACACTAATTATGTTAGAGACGCAATCAACAGTATGTCCACACCCACTATTGGCTCTGGTTCACTGTGACATCTCTCTCTCTCTCTGTGTATATCAGTCGACATCATTGGTACATGACCAGCCACTGATTTAAAATAATTAAATATAAAAGTAAAAAATAAAAAAATCTAGCAGACCCATACGGACTCTCGCATATGTACGATGGGCGTAATATATTGTTTACACTTTATTTTTTCTACCCAAATGAAGTACATTACACATCAGTTGTTACGTCCACCTTCTCAACATAATCTCCTTGTAACTTTATGCACTTTTGCCATCGACGTGTCAGTCTCTCCAGACCTTCCTGAAACCATTTATTCGAAGAAGGCTAAATAAGTTATGTAGAAAGCATATTATGTTCCTATAATGACATATGCAGCAGAAACTTGGACAATGACTAAGAGAGATGAGAGCAGAGTACAAGCAGCTGAGATGAGATTCCTGAGAAGTATGGTCCAGAAAACGAGGAGGGACAGAGTGAGAAATGAAGATATACGGAAAGAACTGGGAGAACAGATTGAGATGGTTTGGACATGTCAAACGGATGAAGGAAGTAAGGCTACCAAGACGGGCACTGGAACGACGGATGACAGGGAAGAGAGGACGAGGAAGACCAAGAATGTGTTGGATGGACTCGGTGGAGAATAGTATTAGAAAACGAAGCCTGGATTGGAACACTGTGTCGGAAGAGGAATGGTGGAACGACAGAACAAAGTGGAGAGGAACCTTATTTGCCCCCACCCAGTGTCAACTGGAAAAGGGGATATGAAGATGATGATGACTGCGTTCCCATGCCTTGACAGCTGTGTCCAGTTCTGCAAAATCCGCAAAACGGCGACCATGCAATGGAAGCATAGGTGCAGTCCACCGCCGAAGAAATGTCGAACAGTGTCATCAATTGGCAAGCGAATTGCGACAGTGTTCTGGGACACAAAGGGCATCATCCTCATTGACTGGCTGGAATTGGGGGCCATGATTAACAGTGCAGCATATGTGGCAACCCTTAACCGCTTACGTCGTGCCATTCAAACTAAGCGGCCAGGAAAATGGGTTAAAGGTGTACTTCTGCAACATGACAATGTCTGCCCCCACACTAGCCGAGAGAGACCACCACTGCCATTGATCAAATGCGATTCATGATGCTGTCACAGCCACTATACTTTCCCGACTTGGCACAAAGTGATTATCACCTGTTTGGGAACATGAAGAAACCTCTTGGCACATCTGTCAAGGGATGGGTACGCAGTTCTCCGAAAGAATGGTTTCAGGAAGGTCTGGAGAGACTGACACGTCGATAGCAAAAGTGCATAAAGTTACAAGGAGATTATGTTGTGAAGGTGGACGTAACAACTGATGTGTAATGTACTTCATTTGGGTAAAAAATGAAGTGTAAAACAATATATTACGCCCATGGCACTGCTCGGGTTTAAGCTGCGTGAACCCGAGAGGAATGTGCATCGCGGACTATGAGAGGTGGTGTTGACCAGTGATGAGGTTTCTCGGTCCGTGCATAGTACAGAACCAAATACATGGGTCGGTGACTCACTGACTCATTCGTAACACCACAGTGGTTTGAGCAACGGCCCTATGTTAGCAGTATTGGAATAGAAAGGAATACCAGATATCACGGCGGGCAGTTGACAGACCCTTCTCTTCTCGCCTGACCCTTCCTGCTCTTTGCCCTCATCCCGCAAGTACACAGAGCTTGGACCCTAGCAGTATAGCCAAATTTTTGTAATTCAGGTGATGACTGGAAAGGAGGCAGCAATAGCCATAAATTCTGACGTCACTCCTACTTTCTTTTGTCTGATAACTGGTGTTAATTATGATGGCTGTGTTAGTATGTGCTATCTGTAGTTCAGATAAGGACTGCATAGATCAATTTCAAGGAGTTCCTACTTTTTCTATTAAATGCTACCGTCAACGACACCTAGCTGTGCACTTGGCTACTAGATGCCACCGCAACTGGCACCTCGCGGTGAACGTTGGAACTTAAGGGCGTTAATCAAATCTAACCTAGAAATTTAGCGTCACACAATTGTAGTTAGTGAAAGGTTCTTTTACATGCCATAAATCTATGACATGGGCCCGCTGGCTTTACATTTCCTCGATGGAAGGCATACTGAGAGATTTTTAACTCTCTTAAAAATCCGACGACTTTGGCTGGGTTTGAACCCGCGACCTTGGGCATAGAAGCTAAGTATGCTATCAACTACGGCACCGAAGCCGCAAAGTTTTAAACAAATTGTCCATTTTCACAAAATCGGAATGTAATTCGTCACTGCTGCGTGTAAAATAAATGAAAATCCACAGCCTGCTTCCAGTCTCCGACCGGGTCAGGAATGGAATGAATGAAGCCCCCATCTAGCGGCGAGGATATGAACTGTGCCGGCTGCCGAGGCCTGACGCACTCCTCTGGGGCAATGATTAAATGAATGACAGA
The DNA here is from genome assembly GCA_946902985.2 of Meconema thalassinum. Taxonomy (NCBI): domain Eukaryota; kingdom Metazoa; phylum Arthropoda; class Insecta; order Orthoptera; family Tettigoniidae; genus Meconema; species Meconema thalassinum. Next base: position 111,165,540 of record OX336398.1, read on the forward strand.
TGGAATGAAATGATATTGGAGAGTGTTGCTGGAATGAAATTTTGACAGGGAAAACCGGAGTACCCGGAGAAAAACCTGTCTGCCTCCGTTTTGTCCAGCACAGATCTCACATGGAGTGCCCGGGATTTGAACCACGGACCCAGCGGTGAGAGGCCGGCGTGCTGCCGCCTAAGCCACGGGTAATTCTAGTAATTATAGTATGTCTACCCCTTATTATTCCCGTTCTCCAACAGGGTCGGGGATGAGATGCGATGGAAGTCTTTGTGGCGATGGTTTTCACGGTCGGATGCCCTTCCTGACGCCAACCTCATGAGAGGAGTTAATGAGAGATGAAATGAATGATGGTGAATGAAACTGGGCAAGGATGTGGAAGGAAGCGGCCGTGACCTGTCAGAAGGTACCGTCCCAGCATTTGCCTGGTGTTAAAAATGGGAAACCACGGAAAACCATTTCAAGGACGGCCGACGGTGGGGCTCGAACCCACGCGTCTACCGAGTCAGCAGAGAGCTTGGCCCCATGACCTAACACTGCGCTTTAGCCTGCGTAGCCACTGCTGTCGGTATTCTAGTAATTATAGTAATGAAAATCCACAGCCTGCTTCCAGTCTCCGACCGGGTCAGGAATGGAATGAATGAAGCCCCCATCTAGCGGCGAGGATATGAACTGTGCCGGCTGCCGAGGCCTGACGCACTCCTCTGGGGCAATGATTAAATGAATGACAGATGAAATGAAATGATAGTGGAGAGTGTTGCTGGAATGAAATTGTGACAGGGAAAACCGGAGTACCCGGAGAAAAACCTGTCTGCCTCTGTTTTGTCCAGCACAGATCTCACATGGAGTGACCGGGATTTGAACCACGGACCCAGCGGTGAGAGGCCGGCGTGCTGCCGCCTAAGCCACGGAGGCTCAACTTGTAATCCAACATAAATTCCATATTTACAAATAGCTATATTTGTTAAGGTCACATATTGTGTGCCCCTTGAAACACGTCACACTTCTTCCACCCAGGACGTGCAGAGTGCTGCTAGTGATGTAGAGAGATGTGCTGGGGAATATCTCGCAGATTTCTCCTGTGCCACGGTGGGTGATTGGCGTGTCAAGGGAGACGGAAGAAGATGGAATAAGAGAAGGAGAGTTGATCAACGAGATTGAGTTCAGGTGATATTGACGTGACAGAGAGATAGAACGCTTCCTTTTTTCCTCCGTCTTGTTTCTGAGTAAGTCGCTAACATTTGTGAGATAGTCTCATGAAGGTCGAAAGTACACCTCGCAAGGTTGCATAACCACTAGGATGGTACTTTTAATCGATTCATCGAAGTGGAGTTATCGATTAATTGCTACAACTTAGGATTTTATACGAGGGCTGTTTTTTAAGTAGTCTAAGGGCCGTTTTTTTAATTAACCGAACATTTTATTTTGGAAAAACATTTATTTTAGCCTATTTTCATTTATGAAAAAAAAATAGGCTTATGAGATCACCTTTTGTCCGTGTGTGTGTGTGTCCCAATAAAATCTAAACGGCTGGAACGACTACAATGAAACTCGGTAAGTTCGTAGCACTATTCCGGAAGACCCCGACCGAGCCCTTCAAATTTTGTTACGTCTCACCAATCCAATATGACGGCAGTGCGAAATATTTCACCAGCATTCAATTTCCCCGAAACTATTACCTATATCACCCTGGAATTTTGTACGGTGATAAAGGAAACTACTAAAAGTTCACCTATGTGCCTTTTGAAAACCTGGTAACTACAAAACCAACATGGCGGCCAAGCGAAGTTGCGACTTTTAAATAGACGTTTCTCGCGATTTAACCAACCATACGCAATGAAACTTGGTACAGTATATGTTTATACACATTGTAATGCAGCAATATCAGACTTCGTTCAGTTGTTTACATAACCTCAAGATGGCTGCTGTGCGAATTTTAAAATTAAGTTTTTTTTCTTGCGTCGTATTCATGCGATCGAAGTGAAAGTTTGAATAACGAACCTACGCAATAATTTTCCTTTAATGGTACATGACTCTATGGCCTATAGGCCTACATATAACAATCCAACATGTCGACCTTCCGAAATTTTTAGACGGTTTTCAATATCTACGTATCTATTACTGCAATCAAACTGATTTTTTTATATTCATAGGGGCTATGAACATAAGTTCAACTACTTTCAATAACTTGGTGATCACAAACCCAACATGGCGGAGACGCGAAGTATAAATATTCACATGGTCGTTTCTAGCAATTTAACCATCCGAGTGCAGTGAAACTTGGTACAGTAAATCCTTATACAAATGTTAATCCACTGGCATCTAATTTATTTCAATTGTTTCCATAACCACAAGATGGCAGCTGTGCGAAATTTTAAAATCTCGTTTTTACTTCTTGTGTCCTAATCTTTCGATTGAAGTTTTATTACTACACGTACACAATAATCTTCATGTAACAGTACATAACTCTAAGACCTACATATATAAAAATCTAACATGGCGACCATCCGCAATATTTAGTCGGTTCTCAATATCTACGGATCTATTACAGCAATCAAACTGAAATTTTGTATGTTGATAGTGGCAATTAACATAAGTAGGATATATGAAAATAGGCTGTATAGTTCTTCACGGAACTACTTGTTAGGTTTCACATACCTTCCTCTATTTTTCTACATAGTTGCCTTGTTTATTTAGGCACTTTTCATACCTTAAAACTAAGTTCTGAAATCCCTCTGCATAAAAGTTTGCCGCCTGCTCTGACAGCCAAGAATTCACACTTGAGGAGAATCCATTGATAGATTGGTTATCATGAATCTTCAGTCCTCGTAAATTTTCGTGTCAATTGCAGTCACCAAGTCATCTGTGATCACAGACCTGAGCGTTCATCGTCATGAACATTTTCACGGCCACTTTTGAACTCGCGTGCCCATTTTCGCACTTTACCTTCCTTCCCTACACCTCACAGAGCTGACTTGTTTCTTGCGCTCAAAAAACGTATCACAGATCGTACCTCACACGCGGCGGGCGAATCAATAATCTTGAATATTGTAAAGATGCACAGTTCAGCGTACAGGTTAGCTACACAGCTGCAACTGACGCCTGCTTGTTCGCAAAGGATGCCGAGAGGTAGCGCGCACGCTTTTTGTGGCGTGCGCACTAACTACAGGCTTAAAAAACGGCCCTTACTTAAAAAACAACCCTCGTATATTGAGCATTTAATCGATTAATCGATTGATTGTTTAATCGATAGATTGTTTAATCGATTAATCGGTAGATTGTTTAATCGATCAGTTGGCTGATCGAATAATTAATTAATTGTTTTGTCGATTAATCGCTCCTTTCACTACGCTCTATCGACAGCAGTGGCCACGCTGGCTAAAGCGCAGCGTTAGGTTATGGGACCAAGCTCTCTGCTGACTTGGTAGACGCGTGGGTTCGAGAAGAGGCGGGTTCAATTCCTACCTCAGCCTTCCTGAAAGCTGATGGTATCTAAGGGTACGGTCGTTTCGTACCATAATCCTACCTCAATCACAAATACACACACTGGTAGTGATATCGCACTAACACAGATTATCAGACACGGTGGATGAGTGGTTAACGTGTCGGACTACCAACCCCAGGTTCACTCCTAGCCGTGGTAAGTGATTTTTGGAAGGCGACAAAAATTACGACACGCATGTCATACGATGTTGGCATGTCAAAGAACCCATTGGAATTCAGTAGGCCGTGTTCATAATGGCAAAATTAATCTCGGGAGTATTCCGCCAACACAAAGTTCCTCATTTTTCTACTAGAAAGCGCTATAGTGTTCAAGGAGCTTAGATATCATCTAACCTCCTTGACTTTCATAGTGCTTCAAGGAACAAGGAAATTGAGCATGCAAGCTACCCTCTGGGTGTCATATAGCAAAGCTTGCACCCAGCACCCGAGGCCATACGATATTATTATTATTATTATTAGACAAATTATACACACAACCAAGTAGGCTACACGGGGACACATGGCCACGATGTCGGAAATCCCCCAATAGAATCAACAACAACAATATTTCTTTCTTTCTTTCTTTCTTTCTTTCTTTCTTTCTTTCCTTCTTTTCATCCGTTTCCCCTTCATGGTTTATCTTCTCTTTGTTTTCATGTTTAGTTTAATTATTCGAACATTAGATCAAGGAGGATATATGGGTAGAGCTGCAACTTAATGCAAAATTTTGACCCCAACCTATTGCTCGACGCAAGTAGTTCCAACTGACAATATGAGATGGCGCGACGATACACTCTCGAGCGCGATCCGTCCCCGACCTGGCCTACTCGCTCCTCTCCCCTCCCGGCCCGTACCTACCCCTCCCTTTCCCCTACTCTATCCCCCACCCCTACTTTATATTCCTTTCTTTCTTTCTTTCTTTCTTTCTTTCTTTCTTTCTTTCATATTTTAGTAATTGGTCTAATAATAGGCGATTTCTTCCCCCTGTGATATCAGGTAGAGAAGAAAACATAGGCTCTATCAGAATAGTTGTGGATGTTTCCACAAAGCACATGGCATGACATAGGCCAACCCCACAGATATGTACAAATAGAAAGAGTAGGCTACTATACTACAATATTAAAAATGAATTGTAAGACAAAATTACAGCTGCACTTATCACACACCAGTATTATTTAATTGTCCGTGCGGTACTTCCTATCAATCGAATTAAGAAATATCACGTTTGAATTACGGGAAGCGTTGGAACAACCAGCTCTTAGTTTGAATTATACCGAAAGTATCTGATATCGTTTTCGAGCGCAGTGTATCGACTAAATTCGATGTTTGATTCAATATAATTCAATTTCTTCGTATAATATTGTTCTAAACCGATTGTATTCCTTTCTAAGCACTGCAATATGTATTGACTATTGATATATATTCAAATATTAATTAAATATACAACATTAACAAGAACACTCACCAATTTTCCGATTTTGCTGCCATCTATAGAAGTACAACTCAACTACATCGTCGTACGCGATGACAGCTAGCGTTTTTAACGTTGTCAGCAGGTACTACTACAAGGCAAGCTAGCGTTGGTACCAAAACACCCTATTAAGTTTCACCCAGGCGCATTAGATTATTGCCTGAATTGTGGGGATATTTCTCTCAACTTGTGTGAAGTTATATTTCTAGGTTAGATTTCGTTGTAACGCTCTAAGTTCCAACGTTCACCACTAGATGTCAGTCACATCTGGCAGCGAAAGCTGGAACTTCTTGAAATTTAACGGAACTTTAAGCTCACCCCATGGGTAACCGCATTGAAGCAGCTACAGACTCTGGCGAGCCGAACATGTCCTTGGACACTCCTGGCACTAAAAGCCATACGGTAAATAATAAATAAATTAATATTAAGTTAATGCGATTATTTTGAAATTCTATCATTCGAAAAAATTGAATAATTTGATGTGCGATTATGTACAGTATTAACGTATACGTCAGTAATATATTTGCTATTGTCTCAATAATATATTTGCTATTATCTCAATAATATATTTGCTATTATCTCAATAATATACTTGCTATTAACTCAATAATATATTTGCTATTGTCTCAATAATATATTTGCTATTATCTCAATAATATACTTGCTATTATCTCAATAATATACTTGCTATTATCTCAATAATATACTTGCTATTATCTCAATAATATACTTGCTATTATCTCAATAATTGATTTGCTATTATCTCAATAATATATTTGCTATTATCTCAATAATATATTTGCTATTAACTCAATAATATATTTGCTATTATCTCAATAATATACTTGCTATTATCTCAATAATTGATTTGCTATTAACTCAATAATATATTTGCTATTATCTCAATAATTGATTTGCTATTAACTCAATAATATATTTGCTATTGTCTCAATAATATATTTGCTATTATCTCAATAATATATTTGCTATTATCTCAATAATTTATTTGCTATTTACTCAATAATATATTTGCTATTATCTCAATAATATATTTGCTATTATCTCAATAATATATTTGCTATTATCTCAATAATATATTTGCTATTAACTCAATAATATATTTGCTATTATCTCAATAATATATTTGCTATTATCTCAATAATATATTTGCTATTATCTCAATAATATATTTGCTATTTACTCAATAATATATTTGCTATTATCTCAATAATTTATTTGCTATTTACTCAATAATATATTTGCTATTATCTCAATAATATATTTGCTATTATCTCAATAATATATTTGCTATTAACTCAATAATATATTTGCTATTATCTCAATAATATATTTGCTATTATCTCAATAATATATTTGCTATTAACTCAATAATATATTTGCTATTATCTCAATAATATATTTGCTATTAACTCAATCATATATTTGCTATTATCTCAATAATATATTTGCTATTATCTCAATAATATATTTGCTATTATCTCAATAATATATTTGCTATTAACTCAATAATATATTTGCTATTATCTCAATAATATATTTGCTATTATCTCAATAATATATTTGCTATTATCTCAATAATATATTTGCTATTTACTCAATAATATATTTGCTATTATCTCAATAATTTATTTGCTATTTACTCAATAATATATTTGCTATTATCTCAATAATATATTTGCTATTATCTCAATAATATATTTGCTATTAACTCAATAATATATTTGCTATTATCTCAATAATATATTTGCTATTAACTCAATAATATACTTGCTATTATCTCAATAATATATTTGCTATTATCTCAATAATATATTTGCTATTAACTCAATAATATATTTGCTATTATCTCAATAATATATTTGCTATTAACTCAATCATATATTTGCTATTATCTCAATAATATATTTGCTATTGTCTCAATAATATATTTGCTATTAACTCAATAATATATTTGCTATTAACTCAATAATATATTTGCTATTATCTCAATAATATATTTGCTATTATCTCAATAATATACTTGCTATTATCTCAATAATATATTTGCTATAAACTCAATAATATATTTGCTATTAACTCAATAATATATTTGCTATTAACTCAATAATATATTTGCTATTATCTCAATAATATATTTGCTATTAACTCAATAATATATTTGCTATTATCTCAATAATATACTTGCTATTATCTCAATAATATATTTGCTATAAACTCAATAATTTATTTGCTATTTACTCAATAATATATTTGCTATTATCTCAATAATATATTTGCTATTATCTCAATAATATATTTGCTATTAACTCAATAATATATTTGCTATTATCTCAATAATATATTTGCTATTAACTCAATAATATATTTGCTATTATCTCAATAATTTATTTGCTATTTACTCAATAATATATTTGCTATTATCTCAATAATTTATTTGCTATAAACTCAATAATATATTTGCTATTATCTCAATAATATATTTGCTATTAACTCAATAATATATTTGCTATTAACTCAATAATATATTTGCTATTATCTCAATAATATATTTGCTATTATCTCAATAATATATTTGCTATTAACTCAATAATATATTTGCTATTATCTCAATAATATATTTGCTATTAACTCAATAATATATTTGCTATTATCTCAATAATTTATTTGCTATTTACTCAATAATATATTTGCTATTATCTCAATAATTTATTTGCTATAAACTCAATAATATATTTGCTATTATCTCAATAATTTATTTGCTATAAACTCAATAATATATTTGCTATAAACTCAATAATATATTTGCTATTAACTCAATAATATATTTGCTATTAACTCAATAATATATTTGCTATTGTCTCAATAATATATTTGCTATTATCTCAATAATTTATTTGCTATTATCTCAATAATATACTTGCTATTATCTCAATAATATACTTGCTATTATCTCAATAATATATTTGCTATTATCTCAATAATATATTTGCTATTATCTCAATAATATATTTGCTATTATCTCAATAATATATTTGCTATTATCTCAATAATATATTTGCTATTGTCTCAATAATATATTTGCTATTATCTCAATAATATATTTGCTATTATCTCAATAATATATTTGCTATTAACTCAATAATATATTTGCTATTATCTCAATAATATATTTGCTATTATCTCAATAATATACTTGCTATTATCTCAATAATATATTTGCTATAAACTCAATAATATATTTGCTATTATCTCAATAATTTATTTGCTATAAACTCAATAATATATTTGCTATTATCTCAATAATTTATTTGCTATAAACTCAATAATATATTTGCTATTAACTCAATAATATATTTGCTATTATCTCAATAATATATTTGCTATTAACTCAATAATATATTTGCTATTATCTCAATAATTTATTTGCTATTAACTCAATAATATATTTGCTATTATCTCAATAATATACTTGCTATTATCTCAATAATATATTTGCTATTATCTCAATAATATATTTGCTATTATCTCAATAATATATTTGCTATTAACTCAATAATATATTTGCTATTATCTCAATAATATATTTGCTATTAACTCAATAATATATTTGCTATTATCTCAATAATATATTTGCTATTAACTCAATAATATATTTGCTATTTACTCAATAATTTATTTGCTATTAACTCAATAATATATTTGCTATTATCTCAATAATTTATTTGCTATTTACTCAATAATATATTTGCTATTATCTCAATAATTTATTTGCTATAAACTCAATAATATATTTGCTATTATCTCAATAATATATTTGCTATTAACTCAATAATATATTTGCTATTATCTCAATAATATATTTGCTATTTACTCAATAATATATTTGCTATTATCTCAATAATATATTTGCTATTAACTCAATAATATATTTGCTATTTACTCAATAATTTATTTGCTATTTACTCAATAATATATTTGCTATTAACTCAATAATATATTTGCTATTAACTCAATAATATATTTGCTATTATCTCAATAATTTATTTGCTATAAACTCAATAATATATTTGCTATTATCTCAATAATATATTTGCTATTGTCTCAATAATATATTTGCTATTATCTCAATAATATATTTGCTATTAACTCAATAATATATTTGCTATTAACTCAATAATATATTTGCTATTATCTCAATAATTTATTTGCTATAAACTCAATAATATATTTGCTATTATCTCAATAATATATTTGCTATTAACTCAATAATATATTTGCTATTAACTCAATAATATATTTGCTATTAACTCAATAATATATTTGCTATTAACTCAATAATATATTTGCTATTAACTCAATAATATATTTGCTATTATCTCAATAATATATTTGCTATTAACTCAATAATATATTTGCTATTAACTCAATAATATACTTGCTATTATCTCAATAATTTATTTGCTATAAACTCAATAATATATTTGCTATTATCTCAATAATATACTTGCTATTAACTCAATAATATATTTGCTATTATCTCAATAATATATTTGCTATTAACTCAATAATATATTTGCTATTATCTCAATAATATATTTGCTATTATCTCAATAATATATTTGCTATTAACTCAATAATATATTTGCTATTAACTCAATAATATATTTGCTATTATCTCAATAATATATTTGCTATTAACTCAATAATATATTTGCTATTAACTCAATAATATATTTGCTATTATCTCAATAATTTATTTGCTATAAACTCAATAATATATTTGCTATTATCTCAATAATATACTTGCTATTAACTCAATAATATATTTGCTATTAACTCAATAATATATTTGCTATTAACTCAATAATATATTTGCTATTAACTCAATAATATATTTGCTATTAACTCAATAATATATTTGCTATTATCTCAATAATATATTTGCTATTAACTCAATAATATATTTGCTATTAACTCAATAATATATTTGCTATTATCTCAATAATTTATTTGCTATTTACTCAATAATATATTTGCTATTATCTCAATAATATATTTGCTATTGTCTCAATAATATATTTGCTATTATCTCAATAATTGATTTGCTATTAACTCAATAATATATTTGCTATTATCTCAATAATATATTTGCTATTGTCTCAATAATATATTTGCTATTATCTCAATAATTTATTTGCTATTTACTCAATAATATATTTGCTATAAACTCAATAATATACCTGCTATTATCTCAATAATATATTTGCTATTATCTCAATAATATATTTGCTATTAACTCAATAATATATTTGCTATTATCTCAATAATATATTTGCTATTAACTCAATAATATATTTGCTATTATCTCAATAATATATTTGCTATTATCTCAATAATATATTTGCTATTAACTCAATAATATATTTGCTATTAACTCAATAATATATTTGCTATTATCTCAATAATATATTTGCTATTAACTCAATAATATATTTGCTATTATCTCAATAATATACTTGCTATTATCTCAATAATATATTTGCTATAAACTCAATAATTTATTTGCTATTTACTCAATAATATATTTGCTATTATCTCAATAATATACTTGCTATAAACTCAATAATTTATTTGCTATTTACTCAATAATATATTTGCTATTATCTCAATAATATACTTGCTATAAACTCAATAATATATTTGCTATTATCTCAATAATATATTTGCTATTATCTCAATAATATACTTGCTATTATCTCAATAATATATTTGCTATTAACTCAATAATATATTTGCTATTATCTCAATAATATATTTGCTATTATCTCAATAATATACTTGCTATTATCTCAATAATATATTTGATATTAACTCAATAATATATTTGCTATTATCTCAATAATATATTTGCTATTAACTCAATAATATATTTGCTATTATCTCAATAATATATTTGCTATTAACTCAATAATATATTTGCTATTATCTCAATAATATATTTGCTATTATCTCAATAATATATTTGCTATTAACTCAATAATATATTTGCTATTATCTCAATAATTTATTTGCTATAAACTCAATAATATATTTGCTATTATCTCAATAATATATTTGCTATTAACTCAATAATATATTTGCTATTATCTCAATAATTTATTTGCTATAAACTCAATAATATATTTGCTATTATCTCAATAATATACTTGCTATTATCTCAATAATATATTTGCTATTATCTCAATAATATATTTGCTATTAACTCAATAATATATTTGCTATTATCTCAATAATTTATTTGCTATTTACTCAATAATATATTTGCTATTATCTCAATAATTTATTTGCTATTATCTCAATAATATACTTGCTATTATCTCAATAATATACTTGCTATTATCTCAATAATATATTTGCTATTAACTCAATAATATATTTGCTATTATCTCAATAATATACTTGCTATTATCTCAATAATATATTTGCTATTATCTCAATAATATATTTGCTATTATCTCAATAATATATTTGCTACTAACTCAATAATATATTTGCTATTATCTCAATAATATATTTGCTATTAACTCAATCATATATTTGCTATTATCTCAATAATTTATTTGCTATAAACTCAATAATATATTTGCTATTATCTCAATAATATATTTGCTATTAACTCAATAATATATTTGCTATTATCTCAATAATATACTTGCTATTATCTCAATAATATATTTGCTATTATCTCAATAATATATTTGCTATTAACTCAATAATATATTTGCTATTATCTCAATAATATATTTGCTATTAACTCAATAATATATTTGCTATTATCTCAATAATTTATTTGCTATTTACTCAATAATATATTTGCTATTATCTCAATAATTTATTTGCTATAAACTCAATAATATATTTGCTATTATCTCAATAATTTATTTGCTATAAACTCAATAATATATTTGCTATTAACTCAATAATATATTTGCTATTATCTCAATAATATATTTGCTATTAACTCAATAATATATTTGCTATTGTCTCAATAATATATTTGCTATTATCTCAATAATTTATTTGCTATTATCTCAATAATATATTTGCTATTATCTCAATAATTTATTTGCTATTGTCTCAATAATATATTTGCTATTATCTCAATAATTTATTTGCTATTATCTCAATAATATATTTGCTATTATCTCAATAATATATTTGCTATTAACTCAATAATATATTTGCTATTATCTCAATAATTTATTTGCTATTATCTCAATAATATATTTGCTATTATCTCAATAATTTATTTGCTATTATCTCAATAATATATTTGCTATTATCTCAATAATATATTTGCTATTATCTCAATAATATACTTGCTATTATCTCAATAATATATTTGCTATAAACTCAATAATATATTTGCTATTATCTCAATAATTTATTTGCTATAAACTCAATAATATATTTGCTATTATCTCAATAATTTATTTGCTATAAACTCAATAATATATTTGCTATTAACTCAATAATATATTTGCTATTATCTCAATAATATATTTGCTATTAACTCAATAATATATTTGCTATTATCTCAATAATTTATTTGCTATAAACTCAATAATATATTTGCTATTATCTCAATAATTTATTTGCTATAAACTCAATAATATATTTGCTATTATCTCAATAATATATTTGCTATTAACTCAATAATATATTTGCTATTATCTCAATAATTTATTTGCTATTATCTCAATAATATATTTGCTATTATCTCAATAATTTATTTGCTATTATCTCAATAATATATTTGCTATTATCTCAATAATATATTTGCTATTATCTCAATAATATACTTGCTATTATCTCAATAATATATTTGCTATAAACTCAATAATATATTTGCTATTATCTCAATAATTTATTTGCTATAAACTCAATAATATATTTGCTATTATCTCAATAATTTATTTGCTATAAACTCAATAATATATTTGCTATTAACTCAATAATATATTTGCTATTATCTCAATAATATATTTGCTATTAACTCAATAATATATTTGCTATTATCTCAATAATTTATTTGCTATAAACTCAATAATATATTTGCTATTATCTCAATAATATACTTGCTATTATCTCAATAATATATTTGCTATTATCTCAATAATTTATTTGCTATTAACTCAATAATATATTTGCTATTATCTCAATAATTTATTTGCTATTAACTCAATAATATATTTGCTATTATCTCAATAATTTATTTGCTATTTTCTCAATAATATATTTGCTATTATCTCAATAATTTATTTGCTATTAACTCAATAATATATTTGCTATTATCTCAATAATATATTTGCTATTAACTCAATAATATATTTGCTATTTACTCAATAATATACTTGCTATTATCTCAATAATATATTTGCTATTAACTCAATAATATATTTGCTATTAACTCAATAATATATTTGCTATTATCTCAATAATTTATTTGCTATAAACTCAATAATATATTTGCTATTATCTCAATAATATATTTGCTATTAACTCAATAATATATTTGCTATTAACTCAATAATATATTTGCTATTAACTCAATAATATATTTGCTATTAACTCAATAATATATTTGCTATTAACTCAATAATATATTTGCTATTATCTCAATAATATATTTGCTATTAACTCAATAATATATTTGCTATTAACTCAATAATATATTTGCTATTATCTCAATAATTTATTTGCTATAAACTCAATAATATATTTGCTATTATCTCAATAATATACTTGCTATTAACTCAATAATATATTTGCTATTATCTCAATAATATATTTGCTATTAACTCAATAATATATTTGCTATTATCTCAATAATATATTTGCTATTAACTCAATAATATATTTGCTATTATCTCAATAATTTATTTGCTATTTACTCAATAATATATTTGCTATTGTCTCAATAATATATTTGCTATTATCTCAATAATATATTTGCTATTAACTCAATAATATATTTGCTATTGTCTCAATAATATATTTGCTATTATCTCAATAATTGATTTGCTATTAACTCAATAATATATTTGCTATTATCTCAATAATATATTTGCTATTGTCTCAATAATATATTTGCTATTATCTCAATAATATATTTGCTATTATCTCAATAATATATTTGCTATTATCTCAATAATATATTTGCTATTATCTCAATAATATATTTGCTATTGTCTCAATAATATATTTGCTATTATCTCAATAATATATTTGCTATTATCTCAATAATATATTTGCTATTATCTCAATAATTTATTTGCTATTTACTCAATAATATATTTGCTATTATCTCAATCATATACTTGCTATTATCTCAATAATATATTTGCTATTGTCTCAATAATATATTTGCTATTAACTCAATAATCTGTTTGCTATTAACTCAATAATATATTCGCTATTATCTCAATAATATATTTGCTATTATATGTCAAAGACCCATGGTTGACATTGCAGTTAGATGTTATTTGGAAAATGTTTGCTGAGTCTCGCAATATGGCCGTTCTCCCCCCCGCGCATTGACTGTGCGCAAATACTCGCTGTCGGGTGGAATTACATCCGGTGATTGCTAAAGCTAACTGTGCATTTAATTGAATAGCTAGGGTGTGGTAATGTTTGATCTAGCTGTGTGTGTGATCAGCAAATTAAATCCAATGTATCATTTGAGGCGTGGGTTGCACTGCTGTCCTTGACACAGTTATCATAACCCTGTCTCAATTCTACGGGCCAATCAGGCACAAGGAGGTTCCTAGCCCTCCAAACAATGAAGGGCATGTTCCAATAACATCGAATACGAATATTTGATTCGAATATACGAATTATTTCAGTTACCGGTCAATAATCGGTTGATTCGACGATTGAAATGTTCGAATAATTATAAAAAACATAGCAACACCGCGAAAAGAAACCATGAATAATAATAATAATAATAATAATAATAATAATAATAACTATGGCGCCCGTACTGCTCCGCAGCATTATATTTCAGTATTGGAATTAAAAAATTACGACATTATGTAATAGTTTATAACCTTTATTTAACAATACTTCCTTCCAGACAACGTTCGCTGTGCATAGACCCTTACGTTTAATTTCTACTTCTACATCTTTAAATGATTTTCCTCGGGATAAGGCAACATAGAACGTTCCATGGCCTAAAACAGGATCAGGCAAGTAGATTCCCACTCGATGAAGCGTTTGACCCTGCGCTTTGTTGATTGTAATACAAAACGCTAGTGTAATAGGAAATTTCCGTCATTAGAACCAAAGATAATATGATTGCTACAATGAGACAAATTGTTGAAAAAATGAGATGTAATATCTTTCCTCAGAATCAGCCGATATGAATAGTTAAGAGCTAAAATGAAATCGCTTGATTCACTGAGTGTTCTTAGACCAAAACGACCTGCGTACCTCAATTAGAACCAAATATATGATTGCTTCAAAGTTGGAAAAAGTTGGAAAAAGTTGAAAAAATCAGATAATTTGAGAAAGGCGAAATTTAAGTGATTTGTAATACTTGATGACAAATCTGTGTATGAATACCTTTCATTTAAAAAAGAATGAAGGAAATCGACCGGATAGAATGGCCGCACGGACTCGGATAAGTTTTCATAAATATTTTTAATATATAGATAATGTTATTACTTTTACGTCCCTTTTAACTACTGCGGCTTTTTGAGACGCCGGGGCGGGATGCCGGAATTTTGCCCCGAAGAGGATGTTTAACGTGCCAGTAAATCTACTGACACGGCTCCCTCGCATTTGCGCGCCCTCAAATGACAACTGACTGTGCCAGGATTCGTTCTTGCAAGAAGAAGAAGAAGAAGAAGAAGGAGATGAAGGAGAAGTTGTTTTACGTGACCGGTAATCTCGAGATCTTAAGCCAGGGAACCTCCTTTTTACGTTGAATCCGAACCACAGGATAAGGTATTTCACTTTGAAAATCTCACATGCAATGTAGCGGCTTCGGTGGCGTAGTTCGTAGCATGCTGAGCTTCTATGCCCAAGATCACGGGTTCAAATCCGGCCGAAGTCGTCGGATTTTTAAGAGCGTTAAAAATCCCTCAGTATGCCTTCTTTCGGAGGGGAAGTAAAGCCGGCGGTCCCATGTCATAGATTTATGGCATGTTAAAAAACCTAAAGCTAAATTGTATAGGTTAAGAATGTAAACAACGCTCTTAGGTTCCTACGTTCGTTGCCAAGAGCTGACTGCGGTGGCGTCTGGTAGCTAAGTTCAGAACTAGTAGTCGTTGACGGTGGCGTTTGGCGGCAAAATAGGAACTATTTGAAACATTCAAAAATGTCTGCAGTCCTTACTTGAATTAAAAAACAGATACACTCACTAATACAGTCATCACAATTAACACCGGTTATCAGACAGATTCTACACACACCCAAAGTACACAGGGCTACATGACCGCATTGTCGCAGCCCCTAAATTTAAGAACCAACCAACCAACCATCACATTGCATTGAACGCGAAACGAACCCGATCCACCGTGGTGAGAGGCCAACAGCTTGACCGTTGCGCCACCACGTCCCCAGAAGAAGAAGAAGAAGAAGAAGAAGAAATAATGTTTCGCTCGCCTAGCGAGCATCATCAGATCCAAATATGCAGAACAAGTAGATCTACAAAACACTACCAAACCTACAGTGACACCCACAGACAGTCTCTGCCCTCCAAAAACAAAATACAAGAAAACCCGTCAGAAAACATAGTAAATCCGCCCCTTAAAACAACAATAACTAACTAAACTTAGTAAATGTTTTTTTAGCGTATGGCTTTTAGTGCCGGGAGTGTCCGAGGACATGTTCGGCTCGCCAGTTTTGTAGCTGCTTCTAGGCGGACACCCATGGGGTGAGCTACAAGTACAGTCACGTATGGAGTGTTGACTGGGGAGGAAAGTTTGAATGTAAGGACGAGGAGTTGGAAGTTAGCGGCTGTGGCCTATAGTCAAGGATCAACCCCGGCATTTGCCTGGAAGGAAGATGGGAAACCACAGAAGACCATCTTCAAGGTTGCCGGCGGGGGGATTCGAACCTCCTCGCCTCCCGGATGTGACCGACTGCCAGGAGTCATGCCGTAACGACCACGGCTAACTCACCCGGTGAGTGGTAATTATTTTTGATAAACATTAAATCATTATGCACCCGAAAAAAGAACTATTTATTTTGATATTGAAAAACATAGAAATGACTATCCCATCACCAAACAAACGAGGTGTGGTTCCGACCAGAGCATGGAAGGTCACAGCCCGTGGCTAGAGGGCAGGCGTGCACGTCACGTGACGATACAAAGCGAGCAGCAGCATGCATCAATCGTCCAACCAAGACCAAGACAGTAGGCCATTCGACATGCTTCTTGTTGTGGTTGAAGACAGTGGGGCACCCATTGGACACACACTTTCCTTCATGGTGGTGTGCACACTACCGACGATCAATCCGACCACGGCGGCTATGGCGTTCACTGTCACTCGGCGGTCCTGGGTAATGAGTGCATCAACCAGCTGGACGTTGTCATCGGTAATGCAGGGGGGTGCCCCAGACCGGGCATCATCGGCTAACGACACCCGTCCTTCCCTGAAGCGCTTGTGCCACGCCTTGACCCTTGCAAGGGACATGCAGTGTTCGCCGTACACTTGTGACATTCGGCGATGAATGTCCGTTCCCCCTACTCCTTCCGCTGTCAGAAACCGAAACACACCTCGTTGCTCTTCGTTTGACGCCTCCATGTTACTGTATGCAATGCGACTGGCAGCGTTGGACGATTGATGCATGCTGCTGCTCACTTTGTGTCATCACGTGACGTGCACGCGTCCCTCTAGCGACGGGCTGTGACCTTCCACGCTTTAGTCGGAACCACACCTCGTTACACACGCCACGATTAGCTGATGTCACCGGTTTGGGCATTACAGCCTCCGGCTCGTTACTTTTTGAACGCACCTTATTTGGCTTCAAATCTCTACATCGTAAAAACAGGGGAAGCAGTATTTTTCTCGACATCTTGCACACGCTATAAACGCCGCATTTTTAGAATTACATAGTTGCTATAGAAAAACCAAAAACAAACATATGTTACTCATGCCTCGCCAGGTCCGCGCCAAGAAATGCTATTTTTTTCTAAACACTTGGCCATCTAGAGCTCCCACTGGTGTCACTTTCATTTCTTGCCATACCCTGCATATATCATACGAAACCGGTGATGACGAGTAGGTGCGTTCCGTTTGTTTGTTTTCTATTCCAAGGTGTTGTAGTATGTATTCTCTTCATAGGTTAAAATGCCATGTCCTGTGGTTTGGATTCCACGTAAAAAGGAGGTCCCGTGGCTTATAATTACACGATTAACGATCACGTAAAACTACAATCTTACTTCCTTTCTTCTTCTCTTCGTTAGCAGTCGCCAGAAACACATCTGCTCCCCCCCCCCCTCACATCTGCTCCCCCCCCCCCTCCTCCCAGAGGCTCACGACATGCGACCACGGGACCCCAGCTGAGTCCGGCATTGCCTCCACTTACGTGTGCAGGGCTCTACTCTGTAATCTTTCCTCTCGAACTCCCTTGGTCAAAAATTGTTCTTTTCTGACCCCGACGGTATTAAGGTATCCAAGGCCTAGGGAGTCTTTCACTTTCCCGCCTTAATTGGCCCTTGTCTCATATTTCCTGATCCCTCATTCTTCGAGGGGTCAGCGTTCGTGTTTTCTTTTCATTATATCTCCTGCCTTCTGCTCAAGGCCGTCAAGGAGGCAGGGTGTGTGTAGCACCACCACTTCTGGTGCACCCTGGAATGTGCTACAGCCTCAAAGGCTCAAGGCTGGTGAGTTCGGGCGTTGGCGTCCCTGAGGGGGTCCTGAGCTGGGTCCGTTTCTCTCCTTCTTCCATTGCCTTTGGGGTGGTCCCTCTCCTCTTTACCTTTCCTATCTGCGTTTCCCGGCTCTCCTTTCTTCCGAGTCCCTTAATTCTCATTCTTCGAGGGTTGAGGGCATTTCCTTTCCTCCTGTCTGTTGTGTCCCTTATTCTTATTTTTGTTTTTCCTTTCCTCTTCTAGTTTGTAAGTATGTGGTTAGTTTTAGTTTCATTATCATCTTCACGATCACCCAAACCATTTGGTGCCGATAACTCAAATGTTAGGTCCCTTA
This sequence comes from Meconema thalassinum, assembly GCA_946902985.2. Taxonomy (NCBI): domain Eukaryota; kingdom Metazoa; phylum Arthropoda; class Insecta; order Orthoptera; family Tettigoniidae; genus Meconema; species Meconema thalassinum. The sequence continues at coordinate 111,184,722 of OX336398.1, forward strand.
AAACAACAATTATCATCATCATCTGGGCCCATATTCAAAGAGTGACGGATAAAGCAGCAAATGTCTTGACCGCTTTGAGCCGATTAATGGGTAATATTAAAGGTCAGAGGCCTAGCAAACGACGTCTCCTGATGACAACAGTCCAGTCCATATTACTCTGAGATCTGGGCTGAGTCCTTACGGTTCGAGAAGTATCGCAAAAGGATAGTAGTACAACGGAGAGGAGCACTGAGGATCTCGTGCTGTTCTAGTGGTAGCGGGAGTTGCACCAATTGATTTACTTGCCTTGGAGCGTCAGGAAGTTTGGCGCACCAAAGAAGAAGTGGGCATACACCAGGGAAAGACGTCTGCACACAACCATTGTATGGAACGATGGCAACAGAAGTGGGATGATGAGACACGAGGTCGATGGACAAAGAAACTTATTCCGCGTCTGGCTGACTGGGTTGATCGAAAACATCCTTAAGAAAAAATGAAGAAAGAAGAAGTCTGAATGGCTAAGTAAGCACGACATCACCCTGAAGTAATGCGAGAGCGGTTCCGGGCTGTTGAACGCATCGTGGGAAAAGGGAGGTGGTTTTTAGTGGGTAAGAATCCCACACTACTGTGGGGTGCGGGCCCTTCACATGTGTCTTTTGAAGATTTTTCACAGTCCCTCGTAAAAAATAAAATAATAAAATCATCATCATCATGAAACACATCTCCTCTCCCACTGGTCTTAATACCTCTTCAATTATTACTCTATCTACTCAGCCAAGGAAAGCATTTCTAAAAAAAAAAAAAAAAAAAAGGATTCTGTTGACATCGAATATAGATTTAGGTATTAGGAAGTCATTTTTGAAAGCCTTTGTCTGGACCGTGGGGCTGTATGGAAGTGAAACTTGGTCTATTGGTGCAGCAGAATAAAGGAGAATTGAAGCGTTTGAAATGTGGTGTTACAGAAGAATGATGAAGATCAGATGGGTAGATAGGGTATCAAATGAAGAGGTATTACGACGAGTGGGAGAGGAGAGATGTTTCTGGCGATTGCTAATGAAGAGAAGAGATAGGTTGGTAGGACACATACTAAGACACCCAGGAATAGCAAGCTTAGTTATGGAAGGAAGGGTGGAGGACATGAACTGTAGGGGTAGACCAAGGTTAGAATATGTTTCCTCGGATGTAGGATGTGGTAGCTATGTAGAGATGATAGTAATAATATCGTATGGCCTCGGGTGCCGGGTGCAAGCTTTGTTATTTGACACCCAAAGGGTAGCTTGCATGTCGAATTTCGTTGTTCCTTGAAGCACTATGAAAGTCAAGGAGGTTAGATATCTAAGCTACTTGAACACCATAGCGCTTTCTAGTAGAGAAATGAGGAACTTTATGTTGGCGGAAACTCCCGAGATTAATTTTGCCATTATGAACACGGCCTACTGAATTCAAATGGGTTCTTTGACATGCCAACATCGTATGACATGGTGTCGTAATTTTTGCAGCTTTTGAAAAATCATTTACCATGGCCAGGAGCGAACCTGTAGGCTTGGGGTTAGTAGAACGACACGTTGACCACTCACCCACCGTGGCAAGCAAGAGGAGAGATAGGTTGGTAGGACACGTACTAAGACACCCAGGAATAGCAAGCTTAGTTATGGAAGGAAGGGTCGAGGACAAGAATGTAGTGGTAGACCAAGGTTAGAATATGTTAAACAGATTGCCTCGGAAGTATGGTGTAGTTGCTATGTACAGATGAAACGATTAGCTCAGGACAGGGAAGCATGGAGAGCTGCATCAAACCAGTCAAATGACTGAAGACTGAAACACACAGACTACGTAAAACTATATCGACTGTATTATTTGAACTCTCACTCTGACATCATAATAGGAAACAAAGCTTAACACCACTCTACTGTATGTGTTAATGCAGTCCGCTGTGGTGTACAAACACACGTCAGAGCACAGTGCCGTTGCCATGGAAACAGGTTAATCAGGACTATACACGGGGAATCTGTTTGCAGCTTTGCTATCAGCGACTAGAATTAGCCAAATCCCTGGCGTTGTTATATCACTGAGATCCCGTTCCAATGTGTTCCATGTTAGGTAGATTTCATTAGAAAGCTAACTATTGCAATGGGTCCCATGTTTCGACTTCCAGAAAATTTCGACATATCTTCGCGTTTCACATCCCCCAGACCCCAAAACCGCCGTCAGTTCAAAAGTTTATATATAATTTATGTATGTATGTATATATATATGTATATATGTATATCAGTTTCTTGTGGACACGATAACTGCCGTAATTTTTCACCAATCACTTTGAATTTTTTACATAATATGTATCCCCTTAAAATCTCGGTCGAGTTCGTTAATGAGCTAAACCGGTCAAAGGGGGGTAATATGGGAGGCCTTTTTCGAAAAAATGAAATATCGTTATAACTCTCTTAATATCAGAAATATTGAATCCATTCCAAGTTCATACTATGTGTCGGATAAGGCCCTATAATTTATGTTTGAAAAGTTTTTTTATAGCACCAACCATTGACCAAAGGGGTGGGAAAAAGTGGGTTTTTCGGGAAACATTAATCATATCTCTATTAATAGGCACAATATCAAAACCGTACAAAATGGACAATATTCCTCCAATAATTACCTAAAACCTTTGTCTGAAAGAATTTTCGATATGACCCACCACTACGCCACGGGGTGAGCAAAATGATTTAAATTATAAGAAAATGCCAAGTGCCAAGAGAGGTTGCCATGACAACTTTACTTTTAATTGATAAGGGATGAGCCATCAGCAGTTGCTATGACAATGCCACTGCACGAGATCACATTCAGTTTCCATCTGTCTGTGGGAAGCGACTTCGGTATCGGAACTGGTAGCATGCTGAACTTCTATGCCCAAGGTCGCGGGTTCAAACCCGGCTGAAGTCGTCGGATTTACTAAGAGCGCTAAAAAAACCCTGAGTATGCTTTCCTTCGGAGGGGAAGTTCCAACGTTCGTTGCGAGTTGATGGTTCCGGTGGCATCTAGTAGCCAAGTTCACAGCTAGGTGTCGTTGATGGTAGTATTTTTAATTATGTAGCCTATTTTAGGTAGATTTCATCAGAAAGCTAACTATTGCAATGGGTGCCATGTTTCGACTTCCGGAAAATTTCGACATATCTTCGCGTTTCACATCCCCCAGACCCCAAACCACCGTCAGTTCAAACGTTTATATATATATGTGTGTATATATATGCATATATATCAGTTTCTTGTGGACACGATAACTGCCGTAATTTTGCACCAATCACTTTGAATGTTTTACATAATATGTAACCCCTTAAAATATCGGTCAACTTCGTTAATGGGCAAAATCGGTTGAAGGGGGTGAAAATGGGGGGGCTTTTTTTTCCGAAAAAGTGAAATATCGCCATAACTCTCTTAATACTTGAAATATCGAATCCATTCAAAGTTCATGATATGTGTCGGATAAGTGCCAAAAATTTATGTTTGAAAAGTTTTTGATGGCACCAAACATTGACCAAAGGGGTGGAAAAAAGTGATTTTTTCGGGAAACATTAATCATATCTCTCTTAATAGGCACAATATCAAAACCGTACAAAATGGAAAATATTCCCCTAATAATTACCTAAAACTTTGTCTGAAAGAATTTTCGATCTGACCTACCATTATGCCAAGGGATGAGAAAAATGATTTCGGAATTAAAGAAAATGCCAAGTGCCATCTGAGGTTACCATGACAACGCTTCTAAATTGAAGAGGGATGAGCTATCAGAGGTTGCCAAGACAACGCCATTGCACGAGATCACATTCATTTTTCCATCTGACTCTGTGGGAAGCGGCTAATTGGTAGCATGCTGAACTTATATGCCCAAGGTCGCTGGTTCAAAGCCGGCCAAAGTCGTCGGCTTTTCTAAGAGCGCTAAAAATCCCTCAGCATGCTTTCCTTTGGAGGAGAAGTTCCAACGTTCGTTGAAAGTTGCTGGTTGCGGTGGCATCTAGTAGCCAAGTTCACAGCTAGGTGTCGTTGACGTTAGTATGTGGTACAAAATTAGGAACTACTACTTAAAATTGACCGTCTGTAGACCTTACCTGAATTACAGACTAATACAGGCATCACAATTAACACCGTTTATCAGATTCTACACTCACCTAATGTACACGGGGTTACATGACCACGTTGTCGCAGCCCATAAACTGAGGAACCAACAAAAATCTCTGCGGGAGATCAAATTTTTCGTGAAGAAGTAACAGACTGTCAGATAGTTACACATCAGTTCCAAACCTTGCATAAGGACAGTGTGATCACAAGTATATAAATGAACCCCAGATGGCAAGAAGGTTACCATCCCCATAAGACAATAAAATGATAAAAATATGCATAGAAAGACGAAAGAAAAGTTAATTAACCTCTAAATGTAAAATACTTTCTTGCAATCAATGAGGTCTGATCCTCCTACGAAAATCTGCATATTTTGCCTATTATAATAGCCTATCCCCTAGTTTGCCCGGTGAAATCTACCTCCGCCTTCCGGCGTGCCGAGAGGAATTTTTTTTGTTGGTATTGTTGTGATTTGAGTTGGGCGGTGTACATTGTTGTTTTTTCTCTTTCACATCAGTACTTCCACTGGATTCATTTATTTATGGGCTTAACCCTGTATAGGGCAAATTTACTTTTTAAATGTGTTTTTACATCTTAATTTATTATTATTAATAATGTTGAATTTTGTTTCTTTATTTTTAATTTTCAATTTGTTGTTATAGATTTAAATTTGATATTTTTATTTAATTAATTAAATAATTTCGAATTAATTTTTACATTTTCATTTTTTTAGTTATGTTCATTATTTTCATTTTTATATTTCTTTTATTTTTGTAATTTCATTTTTATGATTGTTAGTTCTATATTTTATTTAATCGTTAATGTTTTTAGTTTAATTTTTTTAAATTGTCATCCAACACATTACGTCAAGTAAATACGTAGGTATATTTGATTTTTAGAAATACAAGCACTTCGGTATGAATATTCTCCGAAATTTGGCTTAAGGATTCTACTATCAGCATCTTTGAAAGCATAAACTGTCCGTATGACAGGTGGTTAATATAGAGACGACATTGTGGCCATGTAGTTATATGTGTGAGTTGATGTGGACTTTATTTGATGACCTATGCTATTGTGGTATCATTAGTAGAGTATATGATGGACTGGCTGCGCGGCTCAGCGGTAATGTTCTCGCCTTCTGTCCCCAAGGTTGCAGGATCTAATCCTGGCGCAGTCAGCTGGCATTTGAGGGTGCGGAAATGCGAGGGAGCCGTGCCAGAAAATATACTGGCACGTTAAAGATCCCCTTAGGGGCAAAATTCCGGCACCCCGGCGTCTCTAAAAGCTGCAGTAGTTTAAAGAGATGTAAACACAATAACATTATTATTAATTACTATGTATTTTTTGTGATAAATAATAATAATATCGAATGGCCTCGGGTGCCTGGTGCAAGCTTTGCTATTTGACACCCCAGAGGGTAGCTTGCATGTCGAATTTTGTAGTTCCTTGACTATGAAAGTCAAGGAGATTAGATGTTAGATATCTAATCTCCTTGAGCACAATAGCGCTTTCTAGTAGAGAAATGAGGAACTTTGTGCTGGCGGAAACTCCCGAGATTAATTTTGCCATTATAAACTCGGCCTACTGAATTCAAATGGGTTCTTTGACATGCCAACATCGTATGACATGCGTATCGCATTTTTGCCGCCTTTCAAAAATCACTTACCACGGCCAGGGACGAACCTGCAATTTTGGGGTTAGTAGACCGACACGCTATCCACTCACCCACCGTGGCAAAAGTTGATAACAACTCGTGATGAATAGTAAAGCCATCATTACTTCCGACTTGACGTTTGAGTGCTAGGCTAGAGTTTCGTTCGCTAAATTGCGACATCGCGAACGAAACTCTATTTGTCGTGATATATCAATTTTAATGGCTGCCTGTGATTGTCTAGTTTAAAGTGATTTTCCTTCCGACCGCTAGACAACTCTAGGGTAACACTGAAACGTGAAAACAGAAGTAATGATGGCTTTACTATAGTGGTTAGCATTCCTGACTGTCACCCCAAGGGTCTGGGTACGATTCCCATCTCTGTTAAGAAATGTAATTCTGATCTTAGGGTTGGAACGGGAAATACCCAGCCTGGGGAAGAAAAACTGGGAAGAGGTGGGTTCGATTCTTATATCAGCCATACTGGAAGTGGTTTTTCGTGGTTTCCCACTTCTACTCCATACAAATACCGGGATGGTAACTAACGTAAGGCAATGGCCGCCTCCTACACAAATCCTACCTCAATTACAAATGCACACACTAGTACAAGATTCACAATAACGCAGGTTATCAGACAATTTCTACACACATCCAAATACACGGGGCTACCTGACCTCAATGTCGCAAATCCCTCAGCAAATAACAACAAGACTGCTAATTCTTATCTCAAATACCCACTTTAAATGCATAAACAACAATAACGCTGTTTACTTCTTTGATGACGTAATAACCGGCCTCAATCTGAGTTCAGAACATTACTCCAAAAGTCAGTTTCCTCTTCATGTTGTTGTTATTTGAGTCTTCAGTCTTTTGACTGGTTTGATGCAACCTCTCGGTCCTGAGCTAATCGTTCCATCTCTACATAGCTACCACGCCTTACATCAGAGGCAATCTGTTTAACATATTCTAACCTTGGTCTACCCCTACAGTTCTTGTCCTCGACCCTTCCTTCCACAACCAAGTTTGCTATTCCTGGGTGTCTTAGTATGTGTCCTACCAAACCTCGGTTATACAAAACGTTATCCGCATCCGCCCCGCATCCGCCCCGCATCCGCACGACTTTTTTCCGCATTCATACTGGCATTACAATCATCATCTTCCTAGCGTTTGTCCCGCTTTGGAGCAGGGTCCGCTACTTTACATGCCGATCTCCATTTCTGTCGATCAAGGGCATCACGCAGACACACAGATTAACTTGTCGCATGTCTTCTCTAAGGCGATCAAGCCACCTCTTCTTAGGTCGCCCACGAGGACGTTTGCCATCCGGGTTGAGACACAAGGCAGTTTTAGCCACTGATTGTTCGTGACTGCGTATGATGTGGCCGTACCAGCGTAGACGAGCCTCCCGCATTTTATCCAGTATGGGCGCAACTCCCATCCTCCCTCGGACATCGCAATTCTTGATATGGTCAAGTCGCGTGAGACCAAGCACCGAACGAAGCATGCACATCTCCATAACATGCAGGGCTTGCTCGTGTTTAACAGAGGCCGGCCAGCATTCAGAACCGCAGAGGGAGACTGGGCGCACGACGGTCTTGTAAATCTTGGCCTTAAGATAGGTGGGTATCTTGCGGTCAAAGAGGACTCCAGTTACCTCCCTCCATTTGAACCAACTGGCACTCATACGAGCTCGGGCATCAGGGAGGGTGTCACCATCTGAACGAGTCAAGGAGCCAAGATACCTGAATTGGTCGACTCTTTGAATATCTTGACTACCTACAAGGATGGTGCCAGGCGTCGGTGACCCACACTCCATATACACGGTTTTCTGGACATTCAGCTTCAGTCCATTCTCAGCCAGCCTCGTATTCCACTCCTGCAGTTTCTCTTCACGATCGTTGCGTTCTTCTGCAGCCAATAATACATCATCTGCATACAGAAGCGTCCATGGATGTTGCGATTGGATATCTGATGTTATTGTATATTGGCATTACAATAATATATAATTAGATAAAGCATAAAGCAACACATTTAGACATTTGAGGAGAAAGTCGTTCCCTTAGGCTTGGTATGTCATGTGCTATGTTTAAAATGAATGTTATACAGGCGGAATTGCAACTCTTTCCTGTTCGGAGTGTTAATTGTGGTTAATGGCATAATTTGAATGAGATTAGCTTAAATGATCATCTTACATTTGTCATGAAAAAATCATAACGGACAAATATGTCCGGGTCCTAGTAATGATATTCACCCTCTTAGTGCCAAGCCATTTCCTGAAATACTTGCCAAGAATGCCGAGCCATTTTCAATGGTCATGCAGACTATTCGAAAGAAAATCATGAATACCACATTTCCAACGATAGAATCATTAATTTTGCTTTGTATTATAAACAATACCTCATTCTTTCATACATTATGCTCATAAAAGTAAATACGGCATCTAAACCTTTTTAATTGAGGCTATTCTCATAATTGTCCAATTTTTCATTTATTTTGTGTGTAAAAATCAGTTTTGAGCCTAAATTAAGGACACATAAGAGTCATATTCGAAGAAACACTACTTGTCCAGCTGTAGCAAGTTCCTAGATACATCTGCAGGCAGAAAACTTCAACAAGAAGAAAACAACTGCACCGCAATTTTGGCGGGAACGTGCGTGATTGGGGGAGTGCAAAGGGAGGGCGTGAATACAAACTCAAACCTATCGCGTAACGGACTTCGAAGGGAAAAGTAAACACCGCAAAGGCAAGCTTGAAACCTCACCTTTGCAACAGTATGAAATAATCATGGATATATGCCTACAAAAATCTACAAATTATGAGATAAACAGCGCGCGAGCAGCGAGAGAAGATCTGATCGGCGCGTGGCACTGAGAGGGCTCAACAAGATCGGATTGCATTCTAAAACCTATCCGAAAATTTACTCCTAGCATTATCCGCAGTCTATCCGCTATCCACCCAGCGATGCAAACTATATACGCAAGGCCAAAAAATTTGCGGATATCCACATTCGGGCAGGGCTTTACCTATCTCTTCTTATAATTAGTAGTCACCAGAAAAATCTCTCCTCTCCTACTTGTCGTAATACCTCTTCATGTGTTACTCATCTGATCTTCATCATGTCATATGCTTCTCTTCTCCTCTTCATGTTGTACCCATCCACAAAACTGAGCAGGGCGGTCGAACTCGTCAATATTGTCAGAAGCTCTTGGAATATATCTGTCTAGAGTAATCGGTGTAATATCATTCATAATATCTGTATTAATTAATGTTTGATGGTGCATTTACGACATTCTCAATTGTCTGTGTGAAGCAATGGCCCTCCAAAGAACACTTACGCTCTAAATTATTCAAATGAAGCCCAGTGCTAGGATCTCCCTCGTACCGTATCGCATAGCAGGAGGCATTGAAGCGAGGAATATCTGTTTCACGGTCCGTTGGATTGAACACTGCCAGATAAACCTGGGACCAGATACTAGTGCTTGTTTCTAACACATTTACACATGAACGGCACAGGTAAATAGATAGCTATTGGCTGCGAACAGAATTACTGTACTAGACATATTGTCCTAGGATATAAAGAGCTAAAGGATGTGGAAAAATGTATAGTAAAACACGCGTGGGTATAGGAGGAAAGATATCATAGCCCTCGACGCCTTAAATAAGTTACTAACAATGTAACCTTACCATTTGTCCCCCATCACTACAAACATGGTGATTATAGTCAGCGTCAACTTAAATAACTTACTAAAAATGTAACCTTACCATTTGTCCCCCATCACTACATGCATGGTGATTATAGTCCACGTCACCTTAAATAAGTTACTAATAATGTAACCTTACCATTTGTCCCCCATCAATACAAAAATGGTGATTATAGTGCGCGTCACATTAAATAAGTTACTAATAATGTAACCTTACCATTTGTCCTCCATCACTACAAACATGGTGATTATAGTCCGTGTCACCTTAAATAAGTTACTAATAATGTAACCATAACATTTGTCCCCCATCACTACAAACATGGTGATTATAGCCCGCGTCACCTTAAATAAGTTACTATTAATGTAGCCTTACCATTTGTCCCTCATCACTACACACATGGTGATTATAGTCCACGTAACCTTATATAAGTTACTGACAATGTAGCCTTACCATTTGTCCCCCATCACTACATGCATGGTGATTATAGTCCACGTCACCTTAAATAAGTTACTAATAATGTGACCTTAACATTTGTCCCCCATCACTACAAACATGGTGATTATAGTCCACGTCACCTTAAATAAGGTACTAACAATGCAACCTTTCCATTTGTTCCCCATCACTACAAACATGGTGATCATAGTCCGCGTCACCTTAAATAAGTTACTAATAATGTAACCTTACCATTTGTCCCCCATCAATACAAAAATGGTGATTATAGTGCGCGTCACATTAAATAAGTTACTAATAATGTAGCCTTACCATTTGTCCCCCATCACTACATGCATGGTGATTATAGTCCACGTCACCTTAAATAAGTTACTAATAATGTAACCTTACTATTTGTCCCCCATCACTACAAACATGGTGATTATAGTCCGCGTCACCTTAAATAAATTATTAATAATGTAACCTTACTATTTGTCCCCCATCACTACAAACATGGTGATTATAGTCCGCGTCACCTTAAATAAGTTACTAACAATATAGCCTTACCATTTGTCCCTCATCACTACAAACATGGTGATTATAGTCCACACCACCTTAAATAAGTTACTAATAATGTAACCTGACCATTTGTCCCCCATCAATACAAACATGGTGTTTATAGTCCGCGTCACCTTAAATTAAATACTAACAATGTAACCTCTCCATTTGTCCCCCATCACTACAAACATAGTGATTATAGTCCGCGTCACCTTAAATAAAGTACTAACAATGTAACCTTTCAATATTTCCCCCATCACTATAAGCATGGTGATTATAGTCCGCGTCACCTTAAATTAAGTACTAACAATGTAACCTCTCCATTTGTCCCCCATCACTACAAGCATGGTGATTATAGTCCACACCATTTTGAATAAGTTACTAACAATGTAACCTTACCATTTGTCCCCCATCACTACAAACATGGTGATTATAGTCCGCGTCACCTTAAATAAGTTACTAACTATGTAACCTTTCCATTTGTCCCTCATCACTACAAACATGGTGACTATAGTCCGCGTCACCTTAAATAAGTTACTAACAATGTAACCTTTCCATTTGTCCCCCATCACTACAAACATGGTGATTATAGTCCGCTTCTATTGCTGTGATACATTTAGGTACAATATAGTACTTGTGGGTCATTCCGTATAGACCTTAGTATACAATTCTACATTAGTTAAGGATTATTGCTTATGTGCAGGCAGCGGGAGGTCGCAGGTGTGTGGAATCGAACAACAATACATAGCTCAGTGCACAATAACCTTACCATTTAATAACGTTCACATAATCACACTAAACAAGCAAACTTCATGGTCAATCACCACTATCAGTATCTCAACAAAACAGCACATATCTTGGCTATTTGTGCAAGTTTAATTACTGCTGCGACTAAATAAGTGAAAATATACCCATACTTGTAGGCATAGATTTAATAGATCTGATGATGATCGCTTGAAGATCGAAACTGGTCTCCCAAGTGTATGCTATTTATTGATCTTATGTACATTTATTTCAGGAATAGGGAACCACTCATTTCAATTGGGTACAGTCGTGTTGATCAACTGAAAACCATTACATTTTACTATCTAACGCAACACTGAAATATTGCTTCCAAACACGATAATTGATGGCTTCGATGGCGTAGTTGGAGGCTAGGTGACCTTCTATGCCCAAGATTGCGGGTTCAAACCTGGCCGAAGTCGTCGTTTTTTAAAGAGCGTTAAAAATCCCTCAGGATGCCTTCCCTCGGAGGGAATAAAGCCGGCGGGCGCATCCCATAGATTTATGGCATGTTAAAGACCCTTCCATACAATTGTGTGAAATTAAAGTTGTATGTTAGATTTGATTAACGCTCTAAGAGTTCCAACGTTCGTCTCCAGGTGCCGGTTGCCGTGCCATCTAGTAGCAACACGATAATTATTTGTTGTTTGAAGTATCCTTAAAATAAAAATAAAAAACAACCCCTGGCACTACAGCCCATGAAGGGCCTAGGCCTACCAAGCGACCGCTGCCCAGCCATTCGGCCTGCAGATATTGGGGTGACGTGTGAGCAGCGCATCGGGTTCCCTCGGCCGTTAATCTTGGTTTTCGTGATTGGGGCGCTGCCTCACTGTCAAGACAGCTACTCAATATTGTCCTCACGAGGCTGAGTGCATCCCGTTCCAGCCGGGAATCGAACCCGGGACCTCCGTGTGAGAGGCAGGCACGCTACCCCAACACCCCGGTGCCGGCCCTTAAAATAATAGTAACAATAATAATATCGTATGGCCTCGGGTGCCTGGTGCAGACTTTGGTATTTGACATCCAGAGGGCAGCTTGCTTGTCGGATTTTTTCTGTTCCTTGGAGCGCTATGAAAGTCAAGGAAGTTAGATATCTAAGCTCCTTGACACTATAGCGCTTTCTAGTAGAGAAAGGAGGAACTTCTTTGTTGGCGGAAAATCCCGAGATTAATTTCGCCATTATGAACACGGTCTGCTGAATTCAAATGGGTTCTTTAAGATGCCAACATCGTATGATGCCGTGAATCTTGTCGCCTCTCAAAATTCACTTGGGGTTGGTAGTCCGACACGATAACCACTCACGCACCGTGGCAAGCTAATTAATAGTAATTTATCCGAATTAATCTTCGTTTATTGCTTTTCCCATTATTGTTTATTATCGACACCAATGCAGAAATCCATACACCTTTTTAGCCTAAATACAGTGTGTGTTGTCGTCTGTTCTTTCCATTAGTTTCCTAGTGGTGGGTCTTTACGAGCCGCCACTGAATGTAATTGTTACCACGGATGGCTGCACTTCCAGTTTATCGTCCTCCACTGTAAGCGTTTCCCTGCTCATTACACGTTATGCCATTAACTGGCGATATTACACTTCTCTGAACGTCTCCTAATTGAAGCCGTGTGTGCTCAGATACAAGTCTCATTCTCCCGTTTAAAGCTGTTCGCTGCAAGCTTATTTCTTTTTCGTTTAATTTAATTTAGATAATTGTCTCAGCATTTGCTGTGGAACTTATTAATTGGCTGTCACTTATGCCTGACTTTTGTATTTATAATGGTCATTTGAGGGGTTGATTTATTTCTATTATTTTATTTTAGTTTTGGCGTGGAATTTAGTTTTAGTTTTAGTTTTGAATCATTCATTCGATTATATTTATTTAATTATTTGTTTGATGTATTTATTAATTTATTATTTCTATACCATTTGTTTATTATATTCATTAATGTTATTTCAGATAGTTATACTTCTTATTTATTTACTTATTTATTTATATATATATTTTTCATTTTTATTTTAATTGTTTTATTTTCTTCTTCTTGTTTCGAATGGACCTACTTTGGACCACGCTTGTTCAACTGTTGAGCTTTGATCTTTGCCCAGTGTTGTCGCATTTTCTGCCGGTGTAACTCCTTCCTTTCATCTGTCCAAGGGGTACCTTTCTTCCGGGGTTTTTCCTGAAATCCATGGACTTCCTTCAGGGCATGTCTCACAGATTGCCTGTCTTGAAGATCTGATATTCCCAGTTCATTAATGTCTTTCTCAGTTTCTGTCAGCCAAGTGGTACGAACCTTCTTGTTCTGCCAGAAAGTGAACAGCCTATTGGTCAGTCTTTTGGGAGGCAATCTTGCCACATGACCATAGAATGCTACTCTCCTTTTCCTAGCACAGTCAGAGAGCCTTTCTATATGTTCGTAGAGCTCGGAATTGTGCCGCCTACGGTATTCCTCATCTTCCTTTACCGGACCTAGGATCTTCCTGAGAATTCTCCTCTCTCTGACTTCCATTTTCTCCATCAGACCACTTCGGTTCAATGAGAGACACTCCATGGCATACAGGGCTTCTGGTCGTATGACTGAGGTGTAGTGCTTCAGTTTCAGGTTGCGTGACAGGCATTTCTTGTTGTAGATGTTCTTTGTCAGTCGATAAGCCAGTTCCAGCTTGTTGACTCTCATGTTTTATTTTATTTAATCATATTTAATTTAAATTTCCTATGAATTTAATATGTTTGATTTAAAACGTTAAATTATTTATTTAATTAATTAATTTTATTTTAATATTCATGCATTATATTTATAATATTAGTAATTAATATTTTCTTTTTCTGAATTATTATGTATTTATTTTTGTTTATTACTAGCTGTACCCGGCATGCGTTGCAATGCCAATCAAAGAAAGGGTTAGCGTTGTAACTTTGTTTGTTGAAGTGTTTTTGGATTCCCAATATTTATTTATTTTCCGTTAACCACCTCTAAACTATTGTAACATTGATTTACTATCTCAAAAAAATCATGGGAGCGTGCTCAAAATCTCACCAAAGTTTCATCGCAAATAAATGAATGGTATATGAACGCATACGGGACTTCGTTGAAACGATTCGAGCGCCGTCACCCATTTGTTGAATATACTCGTACACTACCTATTGTAAAATGGATTTACTAAGTCGAAAACCATGCCACAACAACTCATGAACGTTTCATCGCAATCGGATGAATGGCAGATGAACGCATACGGGATTTTGTTTAAACGATTCACGCGCCTTCACTCATTTGTTGAATCTTCTTATGCGCTGCCCATTGAAAAACGGATTTACTAATTCGTACACCTTCGCAGGACTGTACTCAACTCACCAACGTTTTATCACAATCGGATGAATGGTATATGAACGCATACGGGACTTGGTTGAAACGATTCACGCGCTGTCGCTCATTAGTTGAATCTACTCGTGCGCTACCAAATGTAAAATGGATTTACTAAATCAGAAATCTTTGCGGGAGTGGAAACAACATTTCTCTATATTTCATTGCAATCGCATGAATGGTATATGAACGCATACGAATTTAAAAAAAACGATACGCGCGCAGTTACTCATTTTTGAATCTACTCGTGCGCTACCTATTGTAAAAAGGATTTACTAAGTCAGAGACCTTTCCTGGAGTGTGCACAACAATTCAACCAAAGATTCATAGCAATCGAATGAATGGTATTTGAACGCTACGGGACTTTGTTTAAGCGTTTCGCGTGCCGTCGATCATTTGTTGAATCTACTTGCGCGATACTTATTGTAAAGTAGATGTACTAAGCCAGAAACCTTCCCTGAAGTGTACACAACATCTCACCCAAGTGTCATCGCTATCGGACGAATGGTATATGAACGCATACGGGACTCTGTTGAAACACTTCGCGCGTCGTCGCTCATTTGTTTAATCTACTTGTGCGATACCTATTGTAAAGTGGATTTACTTACCCAGAAAGCTTCCCTGAAGTGTACACAACATTTCACCCAAGTTTCATCGCTATCAGACGAATAGTATATGAAAGCATACGGGACTTTGTTGAAACGCTTCGCGCGTCGTCGCTCATTTGATGAATCTACTCGTGCCCCACCTATCGTAAAGTGGATTTACTAACCTTGTATGAAGTGTACACAACCTCTCACCTAATTTTCATCGCTATCGGACGAATGGTAAGTGACCGCATACAGGACTTTGTTGAAACGCTTCGCCCGTCGTCGCTCATTTGTTGAATCTACTTGTGCGCTACCTATTGTAAAGTGGATTTACTAAGCCAGAAAGCTTCCCTGAAGTGTACACAACATCTCACCCAAGTTTCATCGCTATCAGACGAATAGTATATGAACGCATACGGGACTTTGTTGAAACGCTTCGCGAGTCGTCGCTCATTTGTTGAATCTACTCGTCCGCTATCTATTATAACATGGATTTACTAAGCCAGAAACCTTGCATGTAGTGTACTCAACCACTCACCCAAGTTTCATCGCTATCGGACGATTGGTATGTGAACGCATACAGGACTTTATTGAAACGCATCGCCCGTCGTCGCTCATTTGTTGAATCTACTCGTGCGCTACCTATTGTTAAGTGGATTTACTAAGTCAGAAACCTTACCTGAAGTGTACAGAACATCTCACTCAAGTTTCATCGCAATGGGATGAATGGTATATGAACGCATGTGGGACTTTCTTGAAACAAACGCACGCCATTTTGTTGAAGCTACTCGCGCGCCATCTATTGTAAATTGGATTTACTACGCCTATAACTTTTTCGGGACTGTGCACAACAACTCACCAAAATTTGATCGCAATCGGATGAATTGTATATGAACGCATCGCCATTACGCATTTGTTTCAACTACTCGCGCGCTATCTATTTTAAAATGGATTAACTATGCCTATAAACCTCCCGGAAGTGTGTACAACAACTCACCAAAATTTGATCGCAATCAGATGAATGGTTTATGAACGCATGAAAGTCGAACAGACAGACATTCCTTTTTATATACAGTATATATAAGATGTTTTATTTCTGTATAATTCGTTTTATTTATTTATCATATTTATTTGATTCTTTGTTATATTCATTTACATTATTGTTTGTTTGATTTGTTAATTTATTATTTCTATTTTATTTGTTTATTATATTTATTAATATTATTTCTGATAGGTATACATTTTATTTGTTTAATTATGTATTTATTGAATTTAATATTTTAATTTCATTTGTTTTTGTTTTAATAGTTTGAAGGGGCGGAACAGCGAGGTCATCTGCCCCTTTAATTTCATATATTTATTTACTTGATTAATTATTTATATGTATATGTATTTGTTTATTTAATATTTTTATTTGTTTATTTATTTACTTACTTGCTTATGTATTTATTTATTTGTTTATTGCTGTAAAACACAGCAGTAGCAGTAGTTTCTGTTGATATTTCATCGCGATAATGCCGATGTTATTCCTGTTGGAATGGTGTTGGCCAAGCAGCGTCGATCTGTTCAGTGCGAGTGAAAGCATTCATTCTCTAAAATAAACACGGTGATTATTGACTTTCCGTTCATGTTCTCCAAGGAGAGCGATTCCCTCTTGGGTAACATTGCTCATCACGACTCCAGGGGGTCAATTGGAAATATGCAGATCAAAGGTTCGAATGTCGGCACAGAAGCTGCCGTTCTTTGAGTGAGGCTAATCCATGGACGTTTCCTCACTCCCAAAGGAAATGCCTGCATAGTAAAGTATGACTTGTCCAAACCGGAATCCACTGGGATCAAGAAATATTTTCGGATTGAACAGAATTAGACAAAAATGTTACTAATTCCTTGTCCCTTTTTCTGTAGTCCAGTTTTAGTGACATTTCAGTAACAAATTAATGTTGCTTTATGTAATTTAACGCAGAGATATGTTTTCCCTTTCACTTGCATCAATTAGCTTTGTTCAATATTAATGACAAGTACAACCTTGCCATCCTCCCGTCTTTATAATATTTATGTTCGACCCTGGCGAAATGTAAATATTATATGTCAGAAAACTGTTCTATAATGAGGCTCATTATAGTACAAGTTTTCATTGTGATACAGTTTCTCCCACCAATCAGAGCTCAAGAAACAGTTGTGTGACCAATTAGGTGAGGATAGCATCGCACCTGCGCTGAGTTCCACGGCCTGCTATTTTTAATTTCACTGCGGCTATTGTCATAGAGGGGTATTCGAGGAGGAGGCCATGGTCGAATACAAGGTATTCTACGCGTTCCAAGCGCTCTGTTCAGTAAATGCAACTGGCGGAATCTCGACAGATATTTATGAATATTTATTTTCGAACATGAAATAAAGTTATAATATCGTCGAATATAAACAGTCGTATGCAACTCGCCTATAATGGTAATTAAGACACGAGTATGGAGATTATATAACTTGCTTCGCTTGTTTTATAAACATCCTCGTGTCTTAATTATTGCCATTATAGGCTCGTTGCATGACGTACTATTATAATCTACTGACAGGATCAGAAGGTTAATAGAAGTTTTAATGTTTTCGGTCGGTCAACACGATTGAATTTTGATAGTGGCTTCGGTGGCGTAGTGGCTAGCATGCTGAACTGCTGTTCCCAAGATAGCGGGCTCAAACCCGGCCGAAGTTGTCGGATTTACTTCCCCTCTAAAGAAAGGCATACTGAGGGATTTTTAACGCTCCTAAAAATCCGACGACTTCGGCCGTGTTTGAACCCGCTATCTTGGGCATATAAGCTCAGCATGCTACCGACTACGCCACCAAAGCCGCTGAAATTATATTTAACCAACATCTTACATTTGTCTTGAAAAACATAATAATAAGAAGAACGAAATAAATATAAAAATTTCATAAACATCCGGGTCCTAGTAATGATATTAAACAAGTTTGGTTTGTATTCTAAAAACTATCCGCAAATTTACTCCCAACATCATCCCCAGCTTTTCCACAATCCACGAACCATGCATGGTGAAAAATTTTACGAATATCCGTGGGTTTATCCGCGGGTACCCGCATTCGCGCAGGGGTTTAATCTCTCTCTCTATTCATTTAGCCGATTCCGACTCTCCGTGACCCCATGTACTAAACTACGCCAATTTCTTCTGTCCTGCACTGCCTCTCGGAGATTTTCCAAGCTGGAATTTAGTGCTTCTGTGATGCCATCCATCCATCTCATTCTTTGCCTCCCTCTTCTTCTTGTGCCTTCTATCTTCCCCAGCATTAAGGTCTTCTCTAATGAATTATGTCTTCTCATGATGTGTCCAAAGTAGCCCAGTTTTTGTTTCAGGATTAAGCCCTCCAAGGAACACGCTGGTTTAATTTGCTGTAAAACTGACTTATTGGTTCTCTTCGCAGACCATGGAACTCTAAGAACTTTTCTCCAACACCATAATTCGAAGGAATCTATTCTACGGCGTTCAGCTTTTCTTATGGTCCAGGTCTCACATCCGTACATCACAACTGGAAAAACCATAGCCCTTACTATACGGATCTTTGTTATTAATGTTATGTCTCTACTCCTTAAGATATTGTCCAGATTTGAAAATGCCTGTCTACCAAGTAGCAATCGTCTTTTGATCTCATGACTGCAGACACCATCGGCAGAAATCTGTGAGCCAAGATCATCTGCATATCTCAGGTTGTTTATATTTAACCCAGCTATTTTGATTCCTGTTTCTTCTTCATCTAACCCCATTGGACAGCAAATGTTAATGGTGCAGGAACCGCTAAGGAGTGAATTGTGATAGATATCACTCCTTGGCGAGTGCAAAGAGGACTATATCGATAAAACAAATTTGCAGTGAAAATCCACAGCCTGCTTCCAGTCGACCGACTGGGTCAGGGAATGGAATGAATGAAGCCCCCATCTAGCGGCGAGGATATGAACTGTGCCGGCTGCCGAAGCCTGTCGCACTCCCCTGGGGCAATGATTAAATGAATTACAGTGGTGAATAGTACCAGTTACATAATATTGGGTGTGGCAGAAATAATGACCCATTTTACACATTTTATTTTAGCATGAAGAAATACAGTCGCCTCCGTAGCGTAGCGGTCAGCATGGTTAGCTGCCGCCCCGGAGGTCCTGGGTTCGATTCCCGGCTCTGCCACGAAATTTGAAAAGTGGTATGAGGACTGGAACGGGGTCTACTCAGCCTCGGGTGTTCCAAATTAGTAGAGGGGGTTCGATTGCCACCTCAGCCATCCTCGAAGTGGTTTTCCGTGGTTTCCCACTTCGTCTTCGGGCAAATGCCGGGATGGTACCTTCTTCAAGGCCACGGCCGCTTCCTTCCATCTTCCTTGTCTATCCATCCTGACCATCCATTACCTTCCCACATGAGGCCCCTGTTCGCTTTGCAGGTGAGGCTGCCTGGGCGAGGTGCCAATCACACCTCACCAGTTGTATCCACTCCGATTAGATGTTCCCAGCTCTAGGACACTGCCCGTAGAGGCGGTAGTGGTGAGTTCCCTCGCTGAGTCCGTGGGTTCCACCAACCTGGAGGGTAAACGACTAAGAAGAAGAAGAATATGAAGAGATACAACACATTTTTAATGCACACTGTTCGAAATAGCACTTCTTACAATTGTTGACACATGTCACTTTTTATAAATTATGTCCTTCAGGTGTCCACCATTGTTCGCGATGCAATCTTCCTTATGAGCACGCAGATTCGTCATAACCTTGTGAAGAGTGTCATCCGTTATGGCCTCGATTTCGGCGTGAATGTTGTTTTTCAAGTTCTGAATAGTTGCTGGCTTGTTAGCATACACCTTAGGTTTGAGAAATACCCACAGAAAGTAATCACAAGCCGATAAATCCGGCGAACGGACTGGCCAGACCCGCACTCATCTCGTAATTGTCTTCCGGGATGGAACTTTATCATTTCGACCGAAGTCATAATGTTGTCGATACGAACGCTGCGTTCGTGTGACACTATCACCACATTTGAAGAACGCTTCAATTAAAAATGCACCATGTTCGTGTGACCAACGCTGCTTACTGACAAGGGGAGGATACGATGTATGGGTCACCGATTCGAACCATCTTTAGTACACGTGTAGGGCATGACTAGGCGTATACCAGGTGCAAGTGGTAAGGTGCGCTTCTCAGCCGATTCCGAGAAATTAATTATTAATTATTCGTAATTGCTGTAGCGCGTTCATGTGCGCTGTACGTTAACTTATAGTCGAGGAGTGCATGGTTCAGCGGTAAGAGCCCTGCTTCGTAAGCGTGGGATCACTGGTTCGAATCCCACCGGTGAGCCTCTTTTTTTTTAAACATAGGCAATTCGTACAACTGTAGGTGTCGTGAATAATGTTCATGTGACATTACATAAACAGTCGGGGCATTGCAAATACATTGGTATTATAAATGATCAGTTGTACTCTATTATATGTATACGTTTATGCACTGAAGGCCCAGTCTGTTCCGTTCATTGCACGTCAGTGAACCATCAGACCACTCCGTACCCCGCAAATAGTGTCTCATGCTATGGCTATTGGTTGTGTTACCGTTTTTACTATTCATGACATTCATCAACAGACAAATATTTCTATTTTTTTTTACACACTCATAATACATAACAATTCCAAGACTTTTTTTTATCTTCACTGCCTTCTTGATATTTGTACTGTCGCACTGCCTTTTTGTTACTCGGTTCTCGCACTGCCTTCTCGATACTCTGTTGCTACAGTTGGAAAGTGTTCGGAACTGGCGAGGTCACCTGCACACAAACTAACGATAACGGTGGGCAGGAGGATAAACGGTTCACCCAGGAAACGTTGATTGCCGCATTCGTTCCTTGGCTCTTGAGTTAGCAACATCATAAGAGTGGGAATATTTGTGCGATGTCGGATATTACACGTTATAGTGATGTGCCGGTGCCTACGAAGGCCGATGGAAGTGGACCGCATTCAAATTCCACGACGAGGATGTAATCTCCTGTAATATTTATTCCCACTCCCCTTTCCCGCTCACATAACACGTTATTACAATTGACTGCAAAATGAACATTATTCACGACACCTACTGTTGTACGAATTGCCTATGTTTACAAAAAAAAAATGCTCAATGGTGGGATTCGATCCAGTGATCCCACGCTTACGAAGCAGGGCTCTTACCGCTGAACCATGCGCTCCTTGGCTCCATGATTACGTACAGCGCATATGAACGCGCTATAGCAATTACGAATAATTAATAATTAATTTCTCGGAATCGGCTGAGAAGCGCACCTTACTACTTGCACCTGGCATACGCCTAGTCATGCCCTACACGTGTACTAAAGATGATTCGAATCGGTGACCCATACATCGTATCCTCCCCTTGTGAGTGGAACTGCTTTGAACCGCACGACTAACTGGTACTGGTACGACCATCAAAACTCTAGGCAGCCGTGTCCAACAATGGCGCGCTATTTAAAATGGTTCATTGTTTGTGCCGTACCCTATGTATTGGTAACGTGAAGATTTATCTACCATGCATTAGCTGTTGATGTATTTTCAGTAATGGCCATTGGCTGCAATAAATCTAACTACGTTCGAAATTGCATTTCTAATCAAACATTCTATTTTCGTTTTTTCATTGTAAATAAGAGCCTTATTTACGCAGCAGGCCAAATGGAAAAACTCGAGCTGAAGGAAAAGAAGGAAAATTTTAAGAAAAATTATAGGACCAAAATTTCAGGATAACAAGATTATATACATTAGGAATGAAACTCTCTACCAGAAAATTGAAAAACTCTCAGATACCATGCGCAAAAGGAGGATACATTTTTACGGTCATCTACTGAGAATGGATTCTAATAGATTAACGAAATAAATCTTTAACTTTTTCCGTAATTGTAAAACAAAATCCAACTGGTTTAAAGAAATTGAAAAAGACCTAGTAGAATTGAAAATGACAGAAACGTCATTACTCGATCGAACAGCAAAACTAATTACTAAAGACGAAAATATAAGGTTCCAAGACAGAGCTACACTAAAATTCAAACCCATTATCTCGGAAGAAGGGAGGAAAAGAAGATCGGAAAGACTGAAGAAGTACTGAGCTCTACGAAAAGAAAGCGTACAGGGAAATGATTGATTCAACGTACCCCAAAGAGGGTGAAACGAAAGAAGAAGAAGAAGACTTACTTACTTACTTACTTACTTAATTCCTGCCGCTCCTTCCGGAGCATAGGGCCTTGGCGAAATTTCTCCACGCAGTACGGTTCCTGGCCATTCTCTTCACTTGACTCCAGTTCTTGTCCACCTCTGCAATTTCATTTTCGATCGTCCTCTTCCAGGTCTTCTTAGGTCGACCTCGCTTCCTGGCGCCTTGAGGATTCCAGTCTAGCGCCGCCCTCTCAATAGCTCCGTCCGGCTTCCTTAGTGTGTGACCAATCCAGCGCCATTTCCTCTCCTTGATCTGGATGCTAATCGGTTGTTGATTGGTGATTCTCCAAAGATCTTCATTTGAGATTATGTCCGGCCACCTCACATTCATGATGCGACGCAGTCATCTGTTAATGAACACCTGTAGCTGGTTGATCGGTTTTGTGACTTTCCATGTTTCACAGCCGTAGAGAAGAATCGACATTACGTTGCTATTGAAAAGGCGGAGCTTGGTCTTCCTGGAAATGTTTCTATTTCTCCAGATGGGGTAGAGCTGGACAAAGGCACTATTTGCCTTCGTGATACGGCTTCGAACATCTTCCTCTGCTCCCCCATCATTTGTGACTATACTTCCAAGGTAGAGGAAGGACTCAACTCGCTCAATTTCCTTTCGGTTGACTGTCAAACTAGTCGTGATGTCAGAATTTATCCTTATCTCTTTGGTCTTGTGGGTGTTGGTCATCAGTCCTGCACGTTCTGCTTCTCTCTGCAACCTCCCCAGCTTATCTTCTATGTCTCGGTACCGTTGTGCCATAAGACAAATGTCGTCTGCGTAATCCAGATCTTCAAGCCTGTCTTTTATACCCCATTGAATACCCCTCTTCCGTCCTCCCATTACCTTCTTCATCACACTATCCAGGACCAACAGGAACAGAGTGGGGGAAAGGACACACCCCTGTCTCACTCCGGAACTGACCTTTATCTTTTCTGTTAATTTGCCTTCGTGAAGAACCTGGCACTCATACCCTTCGTACATCTCTTCCATGATTCTGATGATCTTTGTTGGAATTTTATATTCCTCGAGGGTCTTCCACATGATTCTTTGATTTACGGAGCCGAAGGCTTTCTCGAAGTCAACAAATGTGAGGTAAAGGGTATTCCGCCACTCCACACTCTGCTCCAGGATGATTCGGAGGGTGTTGATGAGATCCACACAGCAGCGATGTTGTCGAAATCCAGCCTGTTCCTTCCGAAGCCTTTTTTCTACGCAGTCTTTTATACGATTCAGGATGACTCGCCAGAACTTTGCTTGGAATGGACAGCATGGTGATACCCCTCCAGTTGTTACAGTTTGTGGTGTCCCCTTTCTTCGGCAACTTGACTATCAACCCCTTCTTCCAGTCGGTTGGTATTTTCTCCTCCTTCCAGATCTTCTCCAACAGCGGGTGCAGCAGATCGATCGTAATATCCAGGTCTGCTTTCAGTACTTCCGCTGGGATATTATCCAGACCTGGTGCCTTCCCACATTTCATCTGCTTCAACGCTGTCCGTATTTCGCCCCGAGTTGGGGAGTCGAGGCTGATGCTTGGGTCACTTTCTGCTTCCTCTGCATCTTCTCCTCGCTGCTTACTTTCTGGTCCTCTATCTCTATTAAGAACCTCCGCAAAGTGTTATCTCCATCTTGTCAGCTGCTGTTCACACGTCGTGAGGATCTCGCCCGTCTTGCTCTTCACAGGCCTAGTTTTATTAAAACCTTTCTTCGAAAGCATCTTTGTGATGCCATAGAGCTCCTTAACGTCCCCCCTTCTTGCCGCTTCTTCTGCTTTCTCCGCCTGCTCATCAATCCACCTCCTATGATCCTTCCGTACACTCCTCTTTACCTCCCTGTTTGCTGTTGAATACTTTGCTTGTGTGAGAGCCTTCTGCTGCCTAGTCTTGCAGGTGTTGAGCTTGGCCTTAATCTCCTTCCTATAATTTATCTTGTCCCAGGTCTGATCGGATATCCATTCTTTCCGCAGGTAGTTCTTGTACCCGAGCTGCATCTCACTGGTTTCCACGAAGATATTCTTTACCTCGCTCCACACAGTCTCCACGTCCTTCTCTGTCTCGGAGTCCAACACCTGGAATTTATTTCTGAGCTCCAGTTTAAATTGGTCCAATCTCTGCTGGTTCTTAAGCTTGCCCACATCAAACTTGTTGTGCCGAGTGTTAAACTTTCGGCGGACTGCGACGATCTTCATGCGGAAGTTTGCAACCACAAGATGATGGTCACTACCAACGTCCGCTCCTCTCTTGTTCCTAACATCTTCCAAGCTTCTTCTGAACCTCCTGCTCACCGCGATGTGATCAATTTGATTTTCTGTGACTTGATCAGGAGACACCCAGGTGACCGTGTGGCACCGCCTATGAGGAAATACCGTGCCACCCATCACCAAATCCTGACTGGCGCAATATTCCGTAAATTTCTCCCCATTGTCATTCATCTCACCAAGGCCATGTTTACCCATGATCTGCTCCAACCCCTCATTGTTTGAGCCCACCTTCGCGTTGAAGTCTCCCATAACAATGAGAAGGTCCTTCTTACTTGTTTGTCTTGTGACATCTCGCAGCATTTGGTAGAATTCTTCCTTCTTCTCTGGCTCTGATTGTTCTGTAGGCGCATAGCATTGGATGATGATCACATTCCTGATCTTTGTCTTGAACCTAGCAAACATGAGCCTACTAGAAATTGGCTTCCACTCCATAAGACTTCTCTTTGCATTTCTGTTGAGCAGCAACCCCACTCCATCCCTGTGTTCTTCATCATCGTCCCCAGAATAGAGAAATGTAATTCCATCTGTTGTCTGTATTTCAACAAATCCTGGCCACCTCACTTCACTCAATCCTAGGATATCCAGCCCATAGTTCTTCATCTCCCGTGTCACTTGTTTCAGTCTGGTTTTCTCCATCAGGGTCCTCACATTCCAGAAACCGATTTTCGTAGTCCTCTTCATGCCAAAAGTCGTCATCAGGTTATCCGTCCGGTTTTGTAATTTCGCTTCAGTTTCCGTAATCAGTTTATTTAAGAGGAGCGAGTGATTAACCCACTGCCTCAGAAGAAGAAGAAGAAGGAAGCCTTGTTTGTCTGCTGCAAATTAACACATATTACATACCCATATTCCACCTGTAAATAGCTTAAAAACTTTTTAAGGGGGCTCGTGCACATGTCTAGGGGCGTGGCTAAACAGCATCTTATTTGCATCTAAATATCCTGGAATATCAAATAAGGAATGAAAATCATGAAACGGACATATATTAGCTCAGTGAAAGTGTAGGATCCAGATTCATCACTCCAGAAAATTACCGTTTTTTATAGCTTGCCACGGTGGGTGAGTGTCGGTCCACTAACCCTAAGCTTGCAGGTTCACTCCAGGCCGTGGAAAGTGATTTTTGAAAGGCGGTAAAAATCACGACATGTATGTCATACGATGTTGGCATGCTAAAGCAACTATTTGAATTCAGTAGGCCGTGTTCATAATGACAAAATTAATATCGGGAATTTCCGCCCACACAAAGTTCCTTATTCCTCTACTAGAGAGCGCTATAGTGTAAAGGAGCTTAGATATCTAACCTCCTTGACTTTCATAGTGCTTCAATTGGAACAACAAAATTCGGAATACAAGCTGCCCTCTGGGTGTCGAATAACAAAGCTTGCACCCAGCACCCGAGGCCATGCGATATTATTATTATTACCTCTTCAAGAATTACCAGTTCCATTGACAGCTGTAGATGAACCATTAGCCAGAGAATAAACAGCGTAACACATGTACTGTATCAATTATGGACCGTCCATATTTGCTCTCCAAGAAGCGGGATTCTACTGTTCTCTCTGTTATTATTGATCCACACGGATCACTCCTGGTCTTTTGTTTTATTCATGAGCGTTTCTTTTCACGAAACAAGCGTGGCCATGACCACTATCGAAAATTCAGCAGATTTCTTTTTCTTTTTCTCATAACGAACACGCTTTTATGAGCATAGATAATACACTCCTCATCTCTTCTCCGCTGACTGTCGGGAGAGCTGGTTTTTTTAAAATATTTGTGACACGATTCTCAACGACCTGTCGGTTTCAGTGTTGCCAGATTATTCTGCTGCAAGTCCGGATATTGGAGGTTTGAATCCCGATACTGACAGTGATTATCACGGGAGTAGTCCCCCCCCCAATTGCACACTTTGCGAGTATTTTCACTGTGAACCGGAATTTTCAATCTAAATTCCATTGTGTATTTTCAATTTAAATTGCATTTTGTAAGTATTTTCAACCTCATTTGCATTTTGTAAGTATTTCGAATCTACATTTTGTGGATAGTTTCAGTCGTGAGTTCCGTTTTGTAAGTGGTTTTCGTCTCTCTTAATATTCGTAATGATTTCCATCGCATTGTCATTTTCGTTATCACCCAGACCATCAGGGACCGATAAGCTAGATGTTAGGCCCCATAACACAATAATTATCATCATCATCTTCATCATTCTTAACCCCGTAGTAAAGTAAAGGCCTTGGGAGGGAAGGCACTGGACCATAGTAAGTTCATACTCAGAGGGCAATTGTCTGAGACCATCTTCGAACCCCGGAACCCAGAAATAATACTAAGGTGATCGGGTAAAATCATAATATATTCACAATAAACATGCATACAAATTAACAAAACACTTACAAATCAAGATGTGGATTCTGACATCAAATATTTGTTCCTTCCAGTTGACTGTAATACATATTTTAGTAATCCAGCCAAAGTTGTTACGATGAAGTAAATAAGCGGTGCTTTCAACCAATCATCTGTTGTCATTAGTGAGAATCCAAGCCAAATATCAAGAGGATGACGAATTAAATATTCAATAGCTTCATTATGCACCTGCATAATGCATCATACCGTATTTCATACATTTCCACACAAATAAATAATTAATTAATTCCCGAGACAATACATGTCACAAAGCTAGGCCTACGCATGTTACAATATCCAATATAATACGTTGCCTAAAACTGAAGAATTAATGTCTTCCAACACAAAATATACGGAGCTAATTCAATTTACGTCTTTTCACCTCAATGGCTACCAAAAATCTTTTATTATTAACAACAGATGATCACACATAGTTAAAAACAATACGACAGTAGCCATCATGAAAAACAGAAGAAAAACGATCACCGTACTAGGGCTATCGACATCAAAATAAATCCTACATTAATAAATATTCCACAGACCATAAGGCATACTACTTGTAATTAAAATGCATTTTACAATTAACTGAAAACAGAAAACAAATCATTAATTACACAAAGAAAATATGAGTGTCAGTTAGCCTACCAGAGTGAATACCCGAGGATGACATTAAGTTTGAATGTATAACCTTGAAAGGCCCTGTCATGCAACGTAGGAAAATACAAAATAAATACATTTACCTTGCCAGTCGATACAGTCACAAGTACTTACGATGACAAAATAGCCTACCTTAATTCCACAATATACGAAGCATATCCAGACGTTTATCTCCAGTAAGGTTACAATAGGTAACCAGTCAATAACTTGACGAAGAGGGATAATATCATTCAATATTTTCACATACAGTAGAACTTCAGTTTACTTCTTATGTATTTATAAAACCACGTAGATCCATGATGACTGGCCTAACAAGCTCATTACGAGAATCATACATGTCTCGAAAATCCCAGCCTTCCAAAACCATTAAAGTCAACATCGAGATAGAGAAATACTTGTCGCTAGAACATAGCTCTTCCTATCGGACAGAGGGAGAAACTACAATCCCAGTCCAAGACAGCACCGACAAGATATGCTACCTATCGAGGCCAGCCACAACTAACTCCGCCGCTCGATTCAAAAGTTTATGCCAAAGTAAAAATAGTACGTTCGATCAGAGATTAGTGCCAAAGTAACGGCACAATTCTGTTCATAATCGAGAAAATATAGACACAAATTTAACACTCCTGATTCCTATACACCGAACCATGAAGTTCAATACATCTTTTGTATGCACCGCCTCATGCCTCTTCACCGCCTTCGATTTATATAAGTTCGTCAACATTGCAAGCTCTGCAGCTCTCAAAAGACATCTTTCATCCTGCTTCCTGAAGCAGTATACCTCTAACATTTGATTACTGCATTATGCTAAAATACTTTTTTTTTAAGTTCAATTATATCTATATAACAAAAGAGAAACTGTTCCGCCTAGTCAATACATTTATTTAAAACATGTTATAAACTTGTTATTGTATGGTACATGTTTCGGGGCCTCTAGTACTGGTCCCTTCTTCAGCCATAAATTATATCACCAGGACAATAGCTGACAACCTGCCTACTTTAATAGCTTTTATGTGTATGGTGTGTTTGTTTTTGGGCTGATAGTCTGTATGCACTCTTTTTGCATATAATGTTTCCATTATTATTATTATTATTATTATTATTACTAGTAGTAGTAGTAGTAGTAGTATTACTATATTTTTGTTACTATAATTGTTAGACTATTATTATTTATATTGTGAATGTAAGTGAAATGTTTTATTTTTATAAGCCCTAATCTTATTTTATGTAGGGCGCTACTGTAAAGGAGCTCTTAAGCTCTAAGTGTAGCCGTGAAAATAAAATAAAATAAAAAAAATCAAAAATCAAAATCCCGCCACAAGAAAAAAAATTCTTTCCAGGCAAATGCTGGGATAGTACCACATTCCCGACCCTAATAATTAGAGTTACACATTACTACAGTCACTAGAGCTGTTAAGTTAATAAGCGATGTTCGAATATCGATTAATCGAATAATGTGAAAATAATCGAAATCGATTAATCGACTGATCTTTCAATCGATTGCTGTAATCGACTAACCGAGTATTTTAATCGACTAACTGAAGAATCGATTAATTGGTTAATATTACCCATTCAACATTTGATTGCCACTGAGCGTTTGTTTTGTTTATTGTAGTAGGAGTCCCGCGGGGTGAAGCGGAGGACACAGGGATGACAGAGTGCGGTCTGCACATAAGTCAAGCAGCATTGCGTCAGATAAGCGTCACGGGAGCTCATGTTACCACGGACAGTTAAACAATGACTGAGGCAACTGGAGGTCAGTCATTTCTTACTCGCGCAACTGTATCCATGAACGAAGCAGGCTGACGTGTGACACACGTAAACAAAGAATAGTTCCCATCTCGACTGCCGGCAATCAATTCGTGAAAGGGTGATAGACACGAGATAAGGGGCAGATTACCTTGTATAGGGCGTGGTGGCGCAGCGGTCAAGCTGTTGGCCTCTCACCAAGGTGGACCGGGTTCGATTCCCGGTCAATGCATGTGAGATTTTCGAAGTTAAATGTCATGTCCTGTGGTTCGGATTCCACGTAAAAAGGAGGTCCCGTGGCTCATGATCGCGAGATTAACGGTCACGTTAAACTACAAGCTTCCTTTTAGATTACCTTGTAGTTACGCCTCTTAAAAAAAACTAACTAACTAGACACGAGATAAGAAAATAAGTTCAATGAGCGGTCATCGCTTAAGTTGAGTTACGCTTATTTTCGGAATGATAGGCTGTATAGAAATCTATAAAAGTTACTTTTTGCCTAAATAAACAGTGTTCCACCTTGTTTATGTTAACAATAACCAAATACGAGTCAGTGACAGTGGAAGGTCAAACATCAGTCAAATTGGGAAGGGTTTTGAAAAAAAAGATAACCATGAGTTTTCAGCAAAGATTTTGAATTCCTGGTCATTGTTTACAGTTTAGCACAGGAACATTTTTCTTTTTCTTTGTTTTAGCCAAGTTTTCACAAATTTATTTATTTAATTATTTATCTTACCGACAGTAGTGGCTGTGTTGTCTAAAGCGCAGCAATAGGTCATGGGGCTAAGCTCTCTGCTGACTCGGTAGGCGCGTGGGTTCGAGCCCCACCGTCCGCCGTCCTTGAAATGGTTTTCCGTGGTTTCCCCATTTTCAACACCTGGCAAATGCTGGGACGGTACCTTCTGACAGGCCACGGCCGCTTCCTTCCACATCCTTGCCCAGTTTCATTCCCCATCATTCATATCATCTCTCATTAACTCCTTGGGTAGATTACTGGCTGAGGAATAACCTACCCACCAAGGGAAGATGATAAAGAAGAGGAGGTGGGTTTCGGACTGGAGAGAAAGGATAGAGAAATAGGATGAGAGTCCCACAAAAGTTATAAATTTAACTTTAAATGCACTTAGAGGCCACTGCAAATCCGCTCTCTGATACCTAAAGTGGTAAGGACCTGGTCGAAGCTAACGGGAACCGCAGCTAAGACTTGGGCGGTTTGCCAGAGAAAGGCTTTAGTGTATTCCCTCTCAAGCATGCATATGCCTACTATGGGGAAGGGTGATAGTCTGGCAAGACAGATAGTAACAGATTTATTGCATATTAACGAGGGCATGAACCGAGGAAGAGTTAGGAAAGCCAGGATCTTGCCTAACAGTAGTATTTGCGAAATGATAAATCCAAAAACAAATATTTAATTTATTTAACAAGGCAAAAGAGTCTAATAAATTTGACAAGTATATAGTTTCAATTTTTAGTAACAATTTGGGGTCGCAGACCTCCTAACATTTAAAGTTTGCTCCAGGCAATTAACAATTCTTTAGGTTTCAAACCTTATATATGCACTAAAATCTTTGTAAGATATAAAAAAAGACAAATGAAGTGATTAAAGTTTAAACATTAAATTGAGTACAAGGAGTGTACTTTAAGAAATTTCCAGGTAACTATTTTAGAAAAAGTTACAACTTCGAAAATAACAAAAAAGAAAGCGGGTAGAATGAAGGAGAAGTTCCTATAACTTCTTATATTTATACAGAATTACTGTCGGTTATTATACAAATAAGGGCAGGTCACTTACTGTGAAACCTGATAAGAAAATCAAAAGGAAGGTTCTCGACCTCCTATGTTTAAGTAGGAATCACGAGCCAAATGTGGCAGTTTCCCTTTCGTGAGACCTAGAAATAACTCACTCTTGAGTTGAGAGAATTGTTTTCCCTGATTATGGGGTAGAAACAATGTAAGCTTGAACCGTGTATAAAACACGTAGTTATGCAGAAATTAATTAATGATAAACAAGCAAAATGGAAGGGCACTTCGTTAGAGTGACATCTTATAGAAAATGATCTAGAGTTACAATTTTATTAATATGGTTTGTTAGTAGAAGGTTTAGGAAAGATCAATTGGGATTTAGGATCAATGTTCATGGCCTTATTTAATGTAAACGGACGATCGCGACGCGGTAGAAAAGTTGAACAAGCACTAGTTATCACTATAGTCTTTTGAAGAGATGGAAAATTCTTTGTAGTAACACGAAAGTTTATGGCAAAGAAAGTTATTGCAATGATGAAAAAGGACTGGTTGCACTAGATAGGCGAAAGTCTATTACTTGAGAAAGTTGAGGATTACAATTAAATGCACCATAGAACATTCCAACGGTGGAAGAAAATTCGCTATTGAGCTTTAATTCAGAAGTGAGATTCTTCAATTTTAAATAGTATTCTCACAAGTGAGTGAAAAATACATGACGGCAGGACTTGTAGATAGTGTACAGGATCTGGAAGGTTCCAGAACGATCTTAATAGAAGAATGGGGCCAAAGTTAATCCAGCGGAGGAATTAGCTTGGTGATTTATAGACAGCGGGTATTAGATAATATCCCACGTGGTGAGAAGATTTCTCATTTGAATAGCTTAAGAAAAGCTACTTTCTATTAAGGTTGGCTTAGACAGGCAAAAGCTCAACATGGCAAATCCCGCGAAGAATGATTACCGCCCCAAATAAGTAATCTCACGCTGTCTATAAAATATCGTTAAAAGCATGTAGAAGTTAAAACCGATGAAAATGAAGTTAAAACTTGAAGTAGGTACTTATCTTTGTTGCATGGCGAAGGTGAAGTTCCCTTTGACAGATACTTAATGTGCCAACATGGCGTAGAGAGTAGAGAGTGCCTCTTGGTTTGAGGAGACTGGCTCTAGTTGAGCCTTGACTGACCGAGTCAACTGCCGACTTACAAGTGAGACATGCTCAGCGAAGCGCGGAGGGTCGAAGGAAGGGAAAAGAGTGGGGGTAGGAGACAAAAGGAATACATATCAGAATAGACAACTTATCAAAAATAAATGTTCTTCTTGATGAATGGTCTTCAATGAGTTGATAGCAGGCGATACGAGCACAGCATGGTGAGTGAAAAAGTAAACGAAGTTCTCTTGCTCATGGAGATAATAGCTGGCGATGGTAACGAGATCTGATGGCCAAATGGAAAAGGAAGTCCTCTTGCACTAGGAAGAATTGAGGAGCTTCAGAGATTCGCTGCTAGATGACGCTAGGTGGATCATGGAAGATATATATCTAGAACAGACTCACAATGACATAAGAGACATGACCATCAAAGAGAAAATAGAAGATCACTGTTGGTGTTTGACAAAGAGGAAGGAATGAACATGCAAAGAGCATTAAAAATTATATTCTCTCGTAACGTGTATTCCAAGAATACACCACTCCTCTCATGAGGCTGGCGTCAGGAAGGGCATCCGGCCGTAAAAACCATCGCCACAAAGACTTCCATCGCATCTCATCCCCGACCCCGTTGGAAAACGGGAATAATAAGGGGTAGACATACATACATTTAATTATTTATCGTATGGCTTTTAGTGCCAGGAGTGTCCGAGGACATGTTCGGCTCGCCTGAGTCTGTAGCTGCTTCCAGCGGACACCCCTAGGGTGAGCTGCAAGTTCCGTTCAATTTCAAGTAGTTCCAACTTTCACTACCAGATAATTAGTTAAATGTATGTTTTGTTTCTGTGAGAGCGTAGTGAAAGGAGCGAAGAACATCGAAGAATCGACCAAATAATCAATTAATCGATCGGTTAAATGCTTGATACATTAATCATTATTATTTGTAGCAATTTATCGATTTTTCTGCATCCAATAAACAATTATTCGATAATTGAAATTATACGATTAAAAGTACCAGCCCTAACAGTCTCCACAGAAACACTGGTTATCAGACATATTCAAGACACACCTAAGTACACGGGGCTATCTCAATTAAATCAGCAACAGATTTAAGCCATTATTTCACCCTCCATGGGTCACAACGTGTGTTGGAAAGCACGGGACTCCAGCTGAGTCGGGCAATACTTTCACTTACTTGTGGCGGTCTCTTCTCTTTCATATTTCCTTTCGACCTCGCTTGGTCAATTCTTGTTCTCTTCCGACCCCGATGGTATGAGGGTATCCGAGGCCTAGGGTGTTTTTATTTTCCCGACTTAATTTGCCCTTGTCTCATCTTCCCTGATACCCTTATTGTGCGAGAGGGCTCTGTATTAATATTTTATTTAGTATTTCGAGAGGTTTGATGCAGTTCTCCATACCTCCCTGTCCTGAGCTAATCGTTTCATCTCTAGCTACCACACCTTAACATCCGGGTCAATCCCTTTAACATATTCTAACTTTGGTTACCTATACAGTTCTTGTCCTTTTTCCTTAATTCTATAACTAAGTTTGCTATTCCTGGGTGTCTAAATGTGTGTCCTACCAACCTATCTCTTCTCTTCATTAGTAATCGCCAGAAACATCTCTCCTCTCCGACTAGTCTTAATACTTCTTCATTCCTTTACATACCCATCTGATCTTCATCATTATCCTGTAACACCACATTTCAAACGTTTCAATTCTCCTCTTTTCTGCTGCGCCAACATAACCAAGTTTCACTTCCATTGAGCGCCATGCTCCAGACAAAGGCTTTCAAAAAATAACTTCCTAATACCCAGGTTTATACACGATGCCAACAGATTCCTTTTCTGTAGAAATGCTTTCATTGCCTGAGCCAACCTGCTTTTTATATCCTATTTGCTTCGTCCATCACTGGTTATTTTGCTTTCTAAGTAACAGAAGTATCTTACTTCCTTTAACTGTTACCTGTCCATAGAGGTTTCTGATTTCTTTTGGCTGCATTCCAATATTTTTCTTTTACTTTTATTAATTTTCATCATGAAATATTTCCTTCAGACAGAGTCCATTGCAATTAAAAACTCATTCAAACCCTCTGGTGAGTCAGCTAAGATGACAATCAGCATATCTCAGAGTTGAAATGATTTCTCCTTGAATCTTTACTCCTACTTTGATTTTTTCTCCAATTTCCTGCATTGCTTGTTCGATGCATAATGTCGTAGTCAGATAGTGAAACCCATAATTTCAAGAAAATCCTAGGCACTTCTCGAAAAGCCGGCATATGTTGAAAAAAGGAACAGGTGCACTATCTGGCGCGTTTCTTCATGAACTGATAATGTAAAATCATTTCTTGCGCATAAGCTAGTAGCCATGTAAGCGCTGCCCGGTCTAATGAGAATGTCCCATCACCTTTAATACTACCGATAATAGCGGCCTCGGTTTATTGAAGAAAGAGATACATCGTACATCCTGATCCATTAACATGTTTCCCTTATCAACCACTTATCTAGCTTGACTTCATCGTTATGCTGTCCTTGGCAGTATTAAAGGTACCGGGGCATTCTCATTAGACCGGGCAGCGCTTGTATGGCTACTAGGTTATGCGTGGCGAGAATTGAAACCCGGTCTTTAATAATTGAAGATTATCCTGAATACAGTAACATACACCACATTAGGGAGACTTGACTTAGCCACATACAGTCACATTTGTACGACGAACACTGAAACTTAGGCCTAGGCATGTGAGAGGGGAAATACACAGGTATATAAGAGACCCTGGCCCACATGAACCTCCCCCAGTTGTGTGTAGATAGTGATGGAAGATAACTGCTCTCGCCAGGACACGCAAGACTCAATCAGATAAGTAGCCTGTACAATACGACATGAATTGACAATTTTAAAATCACATATTCACTCTAAACAAGCAAGTTTGGAGGTCAAACCACTTTCAGTATTTTAACAAAACATCACATATATATTAACTTAACAAATATTGACGAGTTGAACTTTCTCAACGAATACCGCAACTTAAGAAGTATACATATTGTAAATATTTTCACCCAGACAAAAGTTTTGTAGCCTAAGTGTAAAGGATCTGATAATGATCGCTTGACGATCGAAACTGGTCATCCAAGTGTATTTATTAATCTCATGTAATTTTATTTTTTCAGGATTAGGGAATAACCTATCTCCTAATTTGGGTACAATCGTGTTGACCGATTGAAAAGCATCAAACTTTCGAAATACAGTAAATTAATGATTCTTTGTTATGGTTTAAAATGAATTTACAACAACAAACATAGAAGAACAGAACTATAAGGTGCGTTCAAAAAGTAACGAGCCGGAGGCATAATTACAGAAACCAGTACCTGTATGTTAGAAGTATTGGCCCCGGCTGTTGAGGCACTTGTCCCACTGTGACACGAGGCGGTGAATGGCTCTCTCATAAAATTCCCTGAGCTGCGATGTGAAACAGCTCCGCACGTACAACTGGACGTCGGCGTCCGAGGTGAATCGTTGGCCCCGCAGAGTCCTTTTCAGGGGACCAAACATGGCGTAATCACAGGGAGAGAGGTCTGGAGTGTATGGAGGATGGCCGAGACTCTCCCATTTGGATTTATGCAGGATTGCCGCGACTGTGTTGGCCGTATGAGGTCCTGCATTATCGTGGAGCGATCACGGCGGCTATGGCGTTCACTGTCACTCGGCGATCCTGGGTAATGAGTGCATCAACCAGCTGGACGTTGTCATCGGTAATGCAGGGGGGTACCCCAGACCGGGCATCATCGGCTAACGACACCCGTCCTTCCCTGAAGGGCTTATGCCACGCCTTGACCCTTGCAAGGGACATGCAGTGTTCGCCGTACACTTGTGACATTCGGCGATGAATGTCCGTTCCCCCTACTCCTTCCGCTGTCAGAAACCGAACAACACCTTTTTGCTCTTCGGTTGACGCCTCCATGTCACTGTTTGCAATGCGACTGGCAGCGTTAGACGATTGACGCATGCTGCTGCTCGCTTTGTATCGTCACGTGTCGTACACGCGTGCCCTCTAGCGACAGGCTGTGACCTTCGACACTCTGGTCGGAACCACATGCCACGATTAGCCGATGTCGTCACCGGTTTGTGCATTCCAGCCTCCTGCTCGTTACTTTTTGAACGCAACTTATGTATTAAAATGTGCAGGCTGAACGAAAAAGATACAGAAATCGTTAATTGGCAAAAATACTTCTCAAGAAACAAGAACATTTGAACGTCCACTGTTACTTCCATACCGTATATTGCACCGACAGCAGTGGCTACGCGGGCTAAAGCGCAGCGTTAGGTCATGGAGCCAAGCTCTCTGCTGACTTGGTAGACGCGTGGGTTCGAGCCCCACCGTCGGCTGTCCTTGAAATGGTTTTCCGTGGTTTTCCATTTTCATCACCAGGCAAATGCTGGGACGGTACCTTCTGATAGGCCACGGCCACTTCCTTCCACATCCTTGCCCAGTTTCATTCATCTTCATCCCTTCCCATCTCTCATCACGACGCGCGGGTCGCCCACGGGCGTCGAATAGAAAGACCTGCACACGGCCTCTGAGGAAACCACACGAAAAAAAAAAGACGTATATTGCCACTATTCATTCTTGGAAAGCACACTGAATTCACTATGACATCGCCACCGCTAGTTCAAGAAGTGACGGGCTGGACTTTCCCGTCAGATAATGTACAGAATGAATTACACCATGTGTCGGTGAAATATAGTAATTCCATGAAACCACGCGTTAGATAGTGCAACTAACCCGTTTTACATCTAATGCCGGCTTTTCATGAAGTTCCTAGCTTGCCACGGTGGGTGAGTGGATAGCGTGTCGATCTACTAACCCCAAGATTGCAGGTTCGCTCCTGGCCGTGGTAAGTGATTTTTGAAAGGCGGCAAATGTCATACGATGTTGGCATGTCAAAGAAGCCATTTGAACTCAGTAGGCCGTGTTCATAATGGCAAAATTAATCTCGATAGTTTCCGCCAAAACAATGTTCCTCATTTCTCTATTAGAAAGCGCTATAGTGTTCAAGGAGCATATATTGTGCCCATTCAACAATGAAATATGCAAATCACAGTTTGCCAGCAATGCTCAATCGGGAGTATCGGGGTTCATGGTTTGTTCTCCCACTCTGTGACTTACACACTTTGGATTAAGCAGAGTACACTTCCAAAAATAAACAAAAGTCAACTCCTACTAAGTTCATCGATGTATTCCGGGCTTAAGGGCCGTGTTCCAGGGGCTTGTGACGGTCCCGACGTTTCGCCGAAAACTGCGTCCGGCATTTTCCAGGGTTCCTCTGACTTCGACAGCAGCGAAGCACTCAGTGGAATGGAGTGGCAGATCGTTTCACCCCATTATATATAGGTGCATGCTGCGGAACGCTGCTCGCTATTGGTACGCCGTGGTGGGGGGGCAGTCGCTGATTGGCTGTTGACCGGCCAATGGTTGAAGCGTATTGGAGCCCGGCGTTAGCCGACCTGTCTTAGCGGAGACTGGCAACTGATCTCCCGTTGCATATACTGGTTCGTCGCGGCCACCGTGTCCTCTAGTTTTCAGTGTATTCAGCAGTGGAAACCAGGCTTTGTTGACCCGTTCAGATTCCTCCTTACGGTTGAAGCTGTTGGTATGCTTCAGGATTTCAATGGCTTCCCTTTGTAGCCGGGCGTGGTAGGACACTGTAGTGGACAGTACTTCGGTGTTGTTGTACTGTATATCGTGGCCTGCTTGCAGTGCGTGTTCGGCGACTGACGACTTTTCAGTTTGTCCCAGCCGGCAGTGTCGGTTATGCTCCTTCAATCGGGTGGCGATGCTGCGTTTCGTAGTTCCAATATATACTTGACCGCAGCTGCACGGGATCTTGTAGACACCAGCAGTGGAGAGAGGATGGCGCTTGTCTTTAGCCGATCTCAGCATTTCCTTGATCTTCTTCGTAGGCCTATATATGGTTTTGACTCCATGGGACTCCAGTAGCCTCCCTATTCTATCAGTTACTCTACTGATGTACGGCAGAAAGGCTTTAGCTGCCGGCCGCTCTGCATTTTCCCTGTTAGTTGGACGCCTGGGATGGAGTGCACGCTGTACGTCTTTGTGGCTGAACCCGTTGGCGCGCAGGACCATGTCGAGGTGGTTGAGCTCTTCGTTCAAGTGCTGTGGTTCACATATTCTCCTCGCACGTTCAGCCAGGGTTTTTATGACTCCGTATTTTTGTCGCGGGTGGTGGTTGGACGACTTCTGTAGATAGCGGTCTGTATGGGTCGGCTTGCGGCACACTGTGTGTCCCAACTTTAAGTCGGCTGTCTTCATAACCAGAACATCTAGGAAAGCGAGCTGTTGTTCACTTTCTATCTCCATAGTGAACTGAATATTCCGGCTGATGCTGTTCAGATGCTGTAGGAACGGCTGTAATTGTTCCTCTCCATGGCTCCAGATTACAAAAGTGTCATCCACGTAGCGAAGCCACACCTTAGGTTTAAGTGGTGCGGTCTCTAGTGCCATTATTTCGAACTTTTCCATGAAGAAGTTCGCGATCACCGGGCTCAGAGGACTGCCCATGGCGACACCGTCGATTTGTTCATAATAACTGTCATTCCACAGGAAATAACTTGTGGTGAGGCAATGGCTGAACAAGTTCTTGATGTCCTCGGGAAAAATCTGAGCGATGTGGTCCAGGGCCTCCTTTACTGGTACCTTAGTGAAGAGCGAGACCACGTCGAAGCTGACAAGCAGGTCTCCGGCTTCCAACTGGATGTTTTTCAGCTTTTCTACGAAGTGGCCCGAATCTCTGATGTACGACTCTGTGCCACCGATGTGAGGTTGTAGTAAGGTGGCCAGATATTTCGAGATGTTATATGTAGGTGATCCAATGGCGCTAACAATGGGTCGCAGAGGTACGTCCTCCTTATGTATCTTGGGTAAGCCATACAGCCTAGGTGGTAGAGCTTCACTTCTGGAGGTTTCTCTCTTCTCGTTGTCTGCTAATGAAGAGGCCTTAATAAGGCTGTTGGTCTTGCGAAGAATCCGGTTTGTAGGATCTCTCGGTAGTCTGCGGTAGGTCTCAGGGTCTAACAATTCCGAGATCTTAGTGGTGTAATCATCAGTGGCCATGATGACAGTGGCGTTCCCTTTGTCCGCAGGAAGAATGATGACACTCTCGTCCAAGTTGAGAGTCCTTATGGCCTTCCTCTCTTGAACCGTGAGGTTGCTCTTCGGTGTCTGTGCCTTCCTGAGTATGCGTGAGGCTTCGTGACGAATTTCGTCCGCCTGGTCCGATGGTAAATTGCGAATACTGGCTTCAATATTCGCGACGATGTCCTCCACGGGAATCGAGGGAGGGGTAACGGCAAAGTTCCCTCCTTTAGCCAGTAGAGAAGTTTCGGCTTCTGACAGGCAACGGTTGGTTAGGTTGACGATTGTCCGTGAGGTGTCCAGGGCAGGTGGGTTCTCAAGCGCGGGTCGATTCTCCAGGTATCTCTCAAATTTCCTCTTTTGCCGTTTGGTCGACTGATCGAACGTCGCAATCATGGAACAGCTGGTGACACGGTCTACTTTCTCCCAGTCCTGCGGTGACAGCGTGGCGCTGAGAAAGTAATGTAGGTGTAGAAGTGCCTGGTCGTTGGTAGCCAGGTCCCTGCGTGTGGAGCTGATACGTTCCCGAAGTAGAGAGCGCTCCGTTCGGTCGTAGATCCGGTGTGACTGGGCTGAATTCACCGGTCTCTTCATTCTCAGGAACTTGGGAATGATACCCGAGTCTCTGCATCGCAGAAGAAACGTGAGAGATGACAGGAGCTGCGCCTTCTTCTTCCGAAGTCTCTCGAAGCGACGAGATGAATTAGAAATTTCCTCCCCGTAGAGGCGATTCATGTAAGAATTGAGGCTTTCACGGCCGGCGTTACAAAGTTCATCGATGTATTCCGGGCTTAAGGGCCGTGTTCCAGGGGCTTGTGACGGTCCCGACGTTTCGCCGAAAACTGCGTCCGGCATTTTCCAGGGTTCCTCTGACTTCGACAGCAGCGAAGCACTCAGTGGAATGGAGTGGCAGATCGTTTCACCCCATTATATATAGGTGCATGCTGCGGAACGCTGCTCGCTATTGGTACGCCGTGGTGGGGGGGCGGTCGCTGATTGGCTGTTGACCGGCCAATGGTTGAAGCGTATTGGAGCCCGGCGTTAGCCGACCTGTCTTAGCGGAGACTGGCAACTGATCTCCCGTTGCATATACTGGTTCGTCGCGGCCACCGTGTCCTCTAGTTTTCAGTGTATTCAGCAGTGGAAACCAGGCTTTGTTGACCCGTTCAGATTCCTCCTTACGGTTGAAGCTGTTGGTATGCTTCAGGATTTCAATGGCTTCCCTTTGTAGCCGGGCGTGGTAGGACACTGTAGTGGACAGTACTTCGGTGTTGTTGTACTGTATAGCGTGGCCTGCTTGCAGTGCGTGTTCGGCGACTGACGACTTTTCCGTTTGTCCCAGCCGGCAGTGTCGGTTATGCTCCTTCAATCGGGTGGCGATGCTGCGTTTCGTAGTTCCAATATATACTTGACCGCAGCTGCACGGGATCTTGTAGACACCAGCAGTGGAGAGAGGATGGCGCTTGTCTTTAGCCGATCTCAGCATTTCCTTGATCTTCTTCGTAGGCCTATATATGGTTTTGACTCCATGGGACTCCAGTAGCCTCCCTATTCTATCAGTTACTCTACTGATGTACGGCAGAAAGGCTTTAGCTGCCGGCCGCTCTGCATTTTCCCTGTTAGTTGGACGCCTGGGATGGAGTGCACGCTGTACGTCTTTGTGGCTGAACCCGTTGGCGCGCAGGGCCATGTCGAGGTGGTTGAGCTCTTCGTTCAAGTGCTGTGGTTCACATATTCTCCTCGCACGTTCAGCCAGCGTCTTTATGACTCCGTATTTTTGTCGCGGGTGGTGGTTGGACGACTTCTGTAGATAGCGGTCTGTATGGGTCGGCTTGCGGTACACTGTGTGTCCCAACTTTAAGTCGGCTGTCTTCATAACCAGAACATCTAGGAAAGCGAGCTGTTGTTCACTTTCTATCTCCATAGTGAACTGAATATTCCGGCTGATGCTGTTCAGATGCTGTAGGAACGGCTGTAATTGTTCCTCTCCATGGCTCCAGATTACAAAAGTGTCATCCACGTAGCGAAGCCACACCTTAGGTTTAAGTGGTGCGGTCTCTAGTGCCATTATTTCGAACTTTTCCATGAAGAAGTTCGCGATCACCGGGCTCAGAGGACTGCCCATGGCGACACCGTCGATTTGTTCATAATAACTGTCATTCCACAGGAAATAACTTGTGGTGAGGCAATGGCTGAACAAGTTCTTGATGTCCTCGGGAAAAATCTGAGCGATGTGGTCCAGGGCCTCCTTTACTGGTACCTTAGTGAAGAGCGAGACCACGTCGAAGCTGACAAGCAGGTCTCCGGCTTCCAACTGGATGTTTTTCAGCTTTTCTACGAAGTGGCCCGAATCTCTGATGTAC
Source organism: Meconema thalassinum (assembly GCA_946902985.2). Classification (NCBI taxonomy): domain Eukaryota; kingdom Metazoa; phylum Arthropoda; class Insecta; order Orthoptera; family Tettigoniidae; genus Meconema; species Meconema thalassinum. Next base: position 111,226,549 of record OX336398.1, read on the forward strand.
GACTCTGTGCCACCGATGTGAGGTTGTAGTAAGGTGGCCAGATATTTCGAGATGTTATATGTAGGTGATCCAATGGCGCTAACAATGGGTCGCAGAGGTACGTCCTCCTTATGTATCTTGGGTAAGCCATACAGCCTAGGTGGTAGAGCTTCACTTCTGGAGGTTTCTCTCTTCTCGTTGTCTGCTAATGAAGAGGCCTTAATAAGGCTGTTGGTCTTGCGAAGAATCCGGTTTGTAGGATCTCTCGGTAGTCTGCGGTAGGTCTCAGGGTCTAACAATTCCGAGATCTTAGTGGTGTAATCATCAGTGGCCATGATGACAGTGGCGTTCCCTTTGTCCGCAGGAAGAATGATGACACTCTCGTCCAAGTTGAGAGTCCTTATGGCCTTCCTCTCTTGAACCGTGAGGTTGCTCTTCGGTGTCTGTGCCTTCCTGAGTATGCGTGAGGCTTCGTGACGAATTTCGTCCGCCTGGTCCGATGGTAAATTGCGAATACTGGCTTCAATATTCGCGACGATGTCCTCCACGGGAATCGAGGGAGGGGTAACGGCAAAGTTCCCTCCTTTAGCCAGTAGAGAAGTTTCGGCTTCTGACAGGCAACGGTTGGTTAGGTTGACGATTGTCCGTGAGGTGTCCAGGGCATGTGGGTTCTCAAGCGCGGGTCGATTCTCCAGGTATCTCTCAAATTTCCTCTTTTGCCGTTTGGTCGACTGATCGAACGTCGCAATCATGGAACAGCTGGTGACACGGTCTACTTTCTCCCAGTCCTGCGGTGACAGCGTGGCGCTGAGAAAGTAATGTAGGTGTAGAAGTGCCTGGTCGTTGGTAGCCAGGTCCCTGCGTGTGGAGCTGATACGTTCCCGAAGTAGAGAGCGCTCCGTTCGGTCGTAGATCCGGTGTGACTGGGCTGAATTCACCGGTCTCTTCATTCTCAGGAACTTGGGAATGATACCCGAGTCTCTGCATCGCAGAAGAAACGTGAGAGATGACAGGAGCTGCGCCTTCTTCTTCCGAAGTCTCTCGAAGCGACGAGATGAATTAGAAATTTCCTCCCCGTAGAGGCGATTCATGTAAGAATTGAGGCTTTCACGGCCGGCGTTACAAAGTTCATCGATGTATTCCGGGCTTAAGGGCCGTGTTCCAGGGGCTTGTGACGGTCCCGACGTTTCGCCGAAAACTGCGTCCGGCATTTTCCAGGGTTCCTCTGACTTCGACAGCAGCGAAGCACTCAGTGGAATGGAGTGGCAGATCGTTTCACCCCATTATATATAGGTGCATGCTGCGGAACGCTGCTCGCTATTGGTACGCCGTGGTGGGGGGGCAGTCGCTGATTGGCTGTTGACCGGCCAATGGTTGAAGCGTATTGGAGCCCGGCGTTAGCCGACCTGTCTTAGCGGAGACTGGCAACTGATCTCCCGTTGCATATACTGGTTCGTCGCGGCCACCGTGTCCTCTAGTTTTCAGTGTATTCAGCAGTGGAAACCAGGCTTTGTTGACCCGTTCAGATTCCTCCTTACGGTTGAAGCTGTTGGTATGCTTCAGGATTTCAATGGCTTCCCTTTGTAGCCGGGCGTGGTAGGACACTGTAGTGGACAGTACTTCGGTGTTGTTGTACTGTATAGCGTGGCCTGCTTGCAGTGCGTGTTCGGCGACTGACGACTTTTCCGTTTGTCCCAGCCGGCAGTGTCGGTTATGCTCCTTCAATCGGGTGGCGATGCTGCGTTTCGTAGTTCCAATATATACTTGACCGCAGCTGCACGGGATCTTGTAGACACCAGCAGTGGAGAGAGGATGGCGCTTGTCTTTAGCCGATCTCAGCATTTCCTTGATCTTCTTCGTAGGCCTATATATGGTTTTGACTCCATGGGACTCCAGTAGCCTCCCTATTCTATTAGTTACTCTACTGATGTACGGCAGAAAGGCTTTAGCTGCCGGCCGCTCTGCATTTTCCCTGTTAGTTGGACGCCTGGGATGGAGTGCACGCTGTACGTCTTTGTGGCTGAACCCGTTGGCGCGCAGGGCCATGTCGAGGTGGTTGAGCTCTTCGTTCAAGTGCTGTGGTTCACATATTCTCCTCGCACGTTCAGCCAGCGTCTTTATGACTCCGTATTTTTGTCGCGGGTGGTGGTTGGACGACTTCTGTAGATAGCGGTCTGTATGGGTCGGCTTGCGGTACACTGTGTGTCCCAACTTTAAGTCGGCTGTCTTCATAACCAGAACATCTAGGAAAGCGAGCTGTTGTTCACTTTCTATCTCCATAGTGAACTGAATATTCCGGCTGATGCTGTTCAGATGCTGTAGGAACGGCTGTAATTGTTCCTCTCCATGGCTCCAGATTACAAAAGTGTCATCCACGTAGCGAAGCCACACCTTAGGTTTAAGTGGTGCGGTCTCTAGTGCCATTATTTCGAACTTTTCCATGAAGAAGTTCGCGATCACCGGGCTCAGAGGACTGCCCATGGCGACACCGTCGATTTGTTCATAATAACTGTCATTCCACAGGAAATAACTTGTGGTGAGGCAATGGCTGAACAAGTTCTTGATGTCCTCGGGAAAAATCTGAGCGATGTGGTCCAGGGCCTCCTTTACTGGTACCTTAGTGAAGAGCGAGACCACGTCGAAGCTGACAAGCAGGTCTCCGGCTTCCAACTGGATGTTTTTCAGCTTTTCTACGAAGTGGCCCGAATCTCTGATGTACGACTCTGTGCCACCGATGTGAGGTTGTAGTAAGGTGGCCAGATATTTCGAGATGTTATATGTAGGTGATCCAATGGCGCTAACAATGGGTCGCAGAGGTACGTCCTCCTTATGTATCTTGGGTAAGCCATACAGCCTAGGTGGTAGAGCTTCACTTCTGGAGGTTTCTCTCTTCTCGTTGTCTGCTAATGAAGAGGCCTTAATAAGGCTGTTGGTCTTGCGAAGAATCCGGTTTGTAGGATCTCTCGGTAGTCTGCGGTAGGTCTCAGGGTCTAACAATTCCGAGATCTTAGTGGTGTAATCATCAGTGGCCATGATGACAGTGGCGTTCCCTTTGTCCGCAGGAAGAATGATGACACTCTCGTCCAAGTTGAGAGTCCTTATGGCCTTCCTCTCTTGAACCGTGAGGTTGCTCTTCGGTGTCTGTGCCTTCCTGAGTATGCGTGAGGCTTCGTGACGAATTTCGTCCGCCTGGTCCGATGGTAAATTGCGAATACTGGCTTCAATATTCGCGACGATGTCCTCCACGGGAATCGAGGGAGGGGTAACGGCAAAGTTCCCTCCTTTAGCCAGTAGAGAAGTTTCGGCTTCTGACAGGCAACGGTTGGTTAGGTTGACGATTGTCCGTGAGGTGTCCAGGGCAGGTGGGTTCTCAAGCGCGGGTCGATTCTCCAGGTATCTCTCAAATTTCCTCTTTTGCCGTTTGGTCGACTGATCGAACGTCGCAATCATGGAACAGCTGGTGACACGGTCTACTTTCTCCCAGTCCTGCGGTGACAGCGTGGCGCTGAGAAAGTAATGTAGGTGTAGAAGTGCCTGGTCGTTGGTAGCCAGGTCCCTGCGTGTGGAGCTGATACGTTCCCGAAGTAGAGAGCGCTCCGTTCGGTCGTAGATCCGGTGTGACTGGGCTGAATTCACCGGTCTCTTCATTCTCAGGAACTTGGGAATGATACCCGAGTCTCTGCATCGCAGAAGAAACGTGAGAGATGACAGGAGCTGCGCCTTCTTCTTCCGAAGTCTCTCGAAGCGACGAGATGAATTAGAAATTTCCTCCCCGTAGAGGCGATTCATGTAAGAATTGAGGCTTTCACGGCCGGCGTTACAAAGTTCATCGATGTATTCCGGGCTTAAGGGCCGTGTTCCAGGGGCTTGTGACGGTCCCGACGTTTCGCCGAAAACTGCGTCCGGCATTTTCCAGGGTTCCTCTGACTTCGACAGCAGCGAAGCACTCAGTGGAATGGAGTGGCAGATCGTTTCACCCCATTATATATAGGTGCATGCTGCGGAACGCTGCTCGCAGCATGCACCTATATATAATGGGGTGAAACGATCTGCCACTCCATTCCACTGAGTGCTTCGCTGCTGTCGAAGTCAGAGGAACCCTGGAAAATGCCGGACGCAGTTTTCGGCGAAACGTCGGGACCGTCACAAGCCCCTGGAACACGGCCCTTAAGCCCGGAATACATCGATGAACTTTGTAACGCCGGCCGTGAAAGCCTCAATTCTTACATGAATCGCCTCTACGGGGAGGAAATTTCTAATTCATCTCGTCGCTTCGAGAGACTTCGGAAGAAGAAGGCGCAGCTCCTGTCATCTCTCACGTTTCTTCTGCGATGCAGAGACTCGGGTATCATTCCCAAGTTCCTGAGAATGAAGAGACCGGTGAATTCAGCCCAGTCACACCGGATCTACGACCGAACGGAGCGCTCTCTACTTCGGGAACGTATCAGCTCCACACGCAGGGACCTGGCTACCAACGACCAGGCACTTCTACACCTACATTACTTTCTCAGCGCCACGCTGTCACCGCAGGACTGGGAGAAAGTAGACCGTGTCACCAGCTGTTCCATGATTGCGACGTTCGATCAGTCGACCAAACGGCAAAAGAGGAAATTTGAGAGATACCTGGAGAATCGACCCGCGCTTGAGAACCCACCTGCCCTGGACACCTCACGGACAATCGTCAACCTAACCAACCGTTGCCTGTCAGAAGCCGAAACTTCTCTACTGGCTAAAGGAGGGAACTTTGCCGTTACCCCTCCCTCGATTCCCGTGGAGGACATCGTCGCGAATATTGAAGCCAGTATTCGCAATTTACCATCGGACCAGGCGGACGAAATTCGTCACGAAGCCTCACGCATACTCAGGAAGGCACAGACACCGAAGAGCAACCTCACGGTTCAAGAGAGGAAGGCCATAAGGACTCTCAACTTGGACGAGAGTGTCATCATTCTTCCTGCGGACAAAGGGAACGCCACTGTCATCATGGCCACTGATGATTACACCACTAAGATCTCGGAATTGTTAGACCCTGAGACCTACCGCAGACTACCGAGAGATCCTACAAACCGGATTCTTCGCAATACCAACAGCCTTATTAAGGCCTCTTCATTAGCAGACAACGAGAAGAGAGAAACCTCCAGAAGTGAAGCTCTACCACCTAGGCTGTATGGCTTACCCAAGATACATAAGGAGGACGTACCTCTGCGACCCATTGTTAGCGCCATTGGATCACCTACATATAACATCTCGAAATATCTGGCCACCTTACTACAACCTCACATCGGTGGCACAGAGTCGTACATCAGAGATTCGGGCCACTTCGTAGAAAAGCTGAAAAACATCCAGTTGGAAGCCGGAGACCTGCTTGTCAGCTTCGACGTGGTCTCGCTCTTCACTAAGGTACCAGTAAAGGAGGCCCTGGACCACATCGCTCAGATTTTTCCCGAGGACATCAAGAACTTGTTCAGCCATTGCCTCACCACAAGTTATTTCCTGTGGAATGACAGTTATTATGAACAAATCGACGGTGTCGCCGTGGGCAGTCCTCTGAGCCCGGTGATCGCGAACTTCTTCATGGAAAAGTTCGAAATAATGGCACTAGAGACCGCACCACTTAAACCTAAGGTGTGGCTTCGCTACGTGGATGACACTTTTGTAATCTGGAGCCATGGAGAGGAACAATTACAGCCGTTCCTACAGCATCTGAACAGCATCAGCCGGAATATTCAGTTCACTATGGAGATAGAAAGTGAACAACAGCTCGCTTTCCTAGATGTTCTGGTTATGAAGACAGCCGACTTAAAGTTGGGACACACAGTGTACCGCAAGCCGACCCATACAGACCGCTATCTACAGAAGTCGTCCAACCACCACCCGCGACAAAAATACGGAGTCATAAAGACGCTGGCTGAACGTGCGAGGAGAATATGTGAACCACAGCACTTGAACGAAGAGCTCAACCACCTCGACATGGCCCTGCGCGCCAACGGGTTCAGCCACAAAGACGTACAGCGTGCACTCCATCCCAGGCGTCCAACTAACAGGGAAAATGCAGAGCAGCCGGCAGCTAAAGCCTTTCTGCCGTACATCAGTAGAGTAACTGATAGAATAGGGAGGCTACTGGAGTCCCATGGAGTCAAAACCATATATAGGCCTACGAAGAAGATCAAGGAAATGCTGAGATCGGCTAAAGACAAGCGCCATCCTCTCTCCACTGCTGGTGTCTACAAGATCCCGTGCAGCTGCGGTCAAGTATATATTGGAACTACGAAACGCAGCATCGCCACCCGATTGAAGGAGCATAACCGACACTGCCGGCTGGGACAAACGGAAAAGTCGTCAGTCGCCGAACACGCACTGCAAGCAGGCCACGCTATACAGTACAACAACACCGAAGTACTGTCCACTACAGTGTCCTACCACGCCCGGCTACAAAGGGAAGCCATTGAAATCCTGAAGCATACCAACAGCTTCAACCGTAAGGAGGAATCTGAACGGGTCAACAAAGCCTGGTTTCCACTGCTGAATACACTGAAAACTAGAGGACACGGTGGCCGCGACGAACCAGTATATGCAACGGGAGATCAGTTGCCAGTCTCCGCTAAGACAGGTCGGCTAACGCCGGGCTCCAATACGCTTCAACCATTGGCCGGTCAACAGCCAATCAGCGACCGCCCCCCCACCACGGCGTACCAATAGCGAGCAGCGTTCCGCAGCATGCACCTATATATAATGGGGTGAAACGATCTGCCACTCCATTCCACTGAGTGCTTCGCTGCTGTCGAAGTCAGAGGAACCCTGGAAAATGCCGGACGCAGTTTTCGGCGAAACGTCGGGACCGTCACAAGCCCCTGGAACACGGCCCTTAAGCCCGGAATACATCGATGAACTTTGTAACGCCGGCCGTGAAAGCCTCAATTCTTACATGAATCGCCTCTACGGGGAGGAAATTTCTAATTCATCTCGTCGCTTCGAGAGACTTCGGAAGAAGAAGGCGCAGCTCCTGTCATCTCTCACGTTTCTTCTGCGATGCAGAGACTCGGGTATCATTCCCAAGTTCCTGAGAATGAAGAGACCGGTGAATTCAGCCCAGTCACACCGGATCTACGACCGAACGGAGCGCTCTCTACTTCGGGAACGTATCAGCTCCACACGCAGGGACCTGGCTACCAACGACCAGGCACTTCTACACCTACATTACTTTCTCAGCGCCACGCTGTCACCGCAGGACTGGGAGAAAGTAGACCGTGTCACCAGCTGTTCCATGATTGCGACGTTCGATCAGTCGACCAAACGGCAAAAGAGGAAATTTGAGAGATACCTGGAGAATCGACCCGCGCTTGAGAACCCACCTGCCCTGGACACCTCACGGACAATCGTCAACCTAACCAACCGTTGCCTGTCAGAAGCCGAAACTTCTCTACTGGCTAAAGGAGGGAACTTTGCCGTTACCCCTCCCTCGATTCCCGTGGAGGACATCGTCGCGAATATTGAAGCCAGTATTCGCAATTTACCATCGGACCAGGCGGACGAAATTCGTCACGAAGCCTCACGCATACTCAGGAAGGCACAGACACCGAAGAGCAACCTCACGGTTCAAGAGAGGAAGGCCATAAGGACTCTCAACTTGGACGAGAGTGTCATCATTCTTCCTGCGGACAAAGGGAACGCCACTGTCATCATGGCCACTGATGATTACACCACTAAGATCTCGGAATTGTTAGACCCTGAGACCTACCGCAGACTACCGAGAGATCCTACAAACCGGATTCTTCGCAAGACCAACAGCCTTATTAAGGCCTCTTCATTAGCAGACAACGAGAAGAGAGAAACCTCCAGAAGTGAAGCTCTACCACCTAGGCTGTATGGCTTACCCAAGATACATAAGGAGGACGTACCTCTGCGACCCATTGTTAGCGCCATTGGATCACCTACATATAACATCTCGAAATATCTGGCCACCTTACTACAACCTCACATCGGTGGCACAGAGTCGTACATCAGAGATTCGGGCCACTTCGTAGAAAAGCTGAAAAACATCCAGTTGGAAGCCGGAGACCTGCTTGTCAGCTTCGACGTGGTCTCGCTCTTCACTAAGGTACCAGTAAAGGAGGCCCTGGACCACATCGCTCAGATTTTTCCCGAGGACATCAAGAACTTGTTCAGCCATTGCCTCACCACAAGTTATTTCCTGTGGAATGACAGTTATTATGAATAAATCGACGGTGTCGCCGTGGGCAGTCCTCTGAGCCCGGTGATCGCGAACTTCTTCATGGAAAAGTTCGAAATAATGGCACTAGAGACCGCACCACTTAAACCTAAGGTGTGGCTTCGCTACGTGGATGACACTTTTGTAATCTGGAGCCATGGAGAGGAACAATTACAGCCGTTCCTACAGCATCTGAACAGCATCAGCCGGAATATTCAGTTCACTATGGAGATAGAAAGTGAACAACAGCTCGCTTTCCTAGATGTTCTGGTTATGAAGACAGCCGACTTAAAGTTGGGACACACAGTGTACCGCAAGCCGACCCATACAGACCGCTATCTACAGAAGTCGTCCAACCACCACCCGCGACAAAAATACGGAGTCATAAAGACGCTGGCTGAACGTGCGAGGAGAATATGTGAACCACAGCACTTGAACGAAGAGCTCAACCACCTCGACATGGCCCTGCGCGCCAACGGGTTCAGCCACAAAGACGTACAGCGTGCACTCCATCCCAGGCGTCCAACTAACAGGGAAAATGCAGAGCGGCCGGCAGCTAAAGCCTTTCTGCCGTACATCAGTAGAGTAACTGATAGAATAGGGAGGCTACTGGAGTCCCATGGAGTCAAAACCATATATAGGCCTACGAAGAAGATCAAGGAAATGCTGAGATCGGCTAAAGACAAGCGCCATCCTCTCTCCACTGCTGGTGTCTACAAGATCCCGTGCAGCTGCGGTCAAGTATATATTGGAACTACGAAACGCAGCATCGCCACCCGATTGAAGGAGCATAACCGACACTGCCGGCTGGGACAAACGGAAAAGTCGTCAGTCGCCGAACACGCACTGCAAGCAGGCCACGCTATACAGTACAACAACACCGAAGTACTGTCCACTACAGTGTCCTACCACGCCCGGCTACAAAGGGAAGCCATTGAAATCCTGAAGCATACCAACAGCTTCAACCGTAAGGAGGAATCTGAACGGGTCAACAAAGCCTGGTTTCCACTGCTGAATACACTGAAAACTAGAGGACACGGTGGCCGCGACGAACCAGTATATGCAACGGGAGATCAGTTGCCAGTCTCCGCTAAGACAGGTCGGCTAACGCCGGGCTCCAATACGCTTCAACCATTGGCCGGTCAACAGCCAATCAGCGACTGCCCCCCCACCACGGCGTACCAATAGCGAGCAGCGTTCCGCAGCATGCACCTATATATAATGGGGTGAAACGATCTGCCACTCCATTCCACTGAGTGCTTCGCTGCTGTCGAAGTCAGAGGAACCCTGGAAAATGCCGGACGCAGTTTTCGGCGAAACGTCGGGACCGTCACAAGCCCCTGGAACACGGCCCTTAAGCCCGGAATACATCGATGAACTTTGTAACGCCGGCCGTGAAAGCCTCAATTCTTACATCAACTCCTACTATTAAAACATTTAATTATCCAAAAATATGGCGCTGCAAAAATTAAACAAATGAAAATACTGACACTCCACTTCACACTTGTCCGAAATTGAACAAGGAATTCATATCAAACAATTTACAAAATCATAATGACTGGTTTTCCAAAAACCAACAAAACTTCAACTAAGTTTCACTTCCATATGGTGTCAATTCAAATTCTTTAAAATAGCGAGCTCCAAATGGCTCGGTAATGTTTACATACACTGTGTTATCAATTTAATACACATCAATTACTATTTACATGAGTAGATCTTTTAATCATCATTATCAAAGTATGGCTAATCATCAATTAATTTTGGGCTTTCACAAGGCTCATATGTTACCATCCCTCTCTCTCTCTCAAGCTAACAACTCACTACCGTGATCGGGAAAAATTTGCGTACCCCCGAGCTACAGAAGACTACTGAACAAGTCAAACTTAAGATTACTCCCGGAATCTAATGTCTTCCATAGTACTCGTGAATCACTGAATTATAGAATAATAAAGTAAGGGATTTATCATTTTTGTCTTAAAAGACCATTATATTATAAGAAAGCAACGATCTGAACTCTGCAAGCGATAATAATGGATATAAAGGGACCTCGGTTCAAAGACCGGGTCGTTCAAACAATCTTTAAACACTTCTGTGTATTATGACTCAAACAGTCCGTCCTAACCTACCGCATTACCAGAGGTTAAGGGTCTAATCTTAACTACTTAGCGTGATTTATTGCAGGGAGAGAAGAGAGCTCACAGTCTCGCTTTCACAAGGGACTGGCTACATCAGCTTTCCACACAGCTGTTTCCAATGCAATTCTCTGAATGACAAGGCTTCTAATACAAATTCATAAAACAACATATTTAGGTTCTACAGACCTATTCTCTTAGCTTCGGTATATAATAATTATGAAGTGTCCTCATTAGCTGGTAAGAAAAATTCAATAATACAACCAATATAAAGGGGCTTCAACACGGACGACTCTGAGTTCGATCCTTTCAAATGCCTCGGGAGCAGTATCCCAATTTGTAGGACTTATAACATTAGCGACTTAGGGCAGGCCTCGCCTTTTACCAGCGCTCATAATACAACATAAATAGCACCCTTTTAACATACAACACACAATGCCTCGTGATCACTATCACAACTTTGAGGGCTTATACAATTCATACCCCACGACTAACTGTCCATCATAATTACTTTTACCGAGCATTTCAACGCATTCCTAGCGTGACAAATTACTTCAATGCGCTACATGGCGCTCATACATTAATTAGCCAAGTTGCCTTCAAAGAACTAAATAAATGCAAAATCAACGTTTGATCTACATCTCAAAATATATATTACTCTCCCTCCCTTTACAATAATCCTTTTTACCAATAAAGAACATGTATTCATAACATGTATTAATTCATCTAAAGGAGCTCGGAAGCTACTGCTTTCAATATAAAATTCATTACAATATTCCTTCATTTATATAATTATTATTATTATTATTACGCTTGCTTTCTCATATTTATATCATTTATCCATTACACTGTTATTTTACTGAATATTTTCCACAAGGGATTCATTTATATTTCACATATTTATTATATTTCTCTTAAATTAATCGTTCAGATCGCGCAATCTTTCCTTCACCTGTTATTAAACATCCCTACTCTCTCTCTCTCTCATGAGGATTATAGGCAAATCTTCCCAAATACATAATAATGAAAATAGTTACTCACATGACGGTACGGTAATCGACCGAATTCTCCAGCGATGGAACATTTTCGCCCACCAACTTTTTCTTAAGCCATTTTCATGGTTACACTTACACTCAATGACACTTTTTAACATCACATAAAATATTTACCTTAATCACTTGGAACATAACGAATACCATTTTGTATTCGTTTTCACTTAACACAATACAATTCACTAAAATATTACACTCAAAAATTTCACTATATTTACATTACATAAACATTTTTATCACTTGGGCGTTTATTTATTTATTTATTTATTTATTCGTATCAGAAGCATTAATACTATATATGTATACATTAAAACTCTTACTGGATTAAATACAATGCAAAGTCACACTAAACAAACAAGAGTCTATACTACATTTGCCCAGAAGTTAGCGACATCCAGTGCATTTTCTCTCGCCTGAAGCAAATCTTGTACTGTGCATGTTTGAGGGCACCTGCTGCACTGCAACAAATGAGACGTAGTCTGGATTACACCACATTCACACAATGAGGACTCGATGTCGAAACCCCACTTCTGCAGGTTACTTTTACATCTTGTCACGCCTGCCCGTAATCTGTTCAGAGATCTCCAGGTACTCCATTTCTCCATATGACCAGGTGGTAGTTCTTCACTAGGTGTCAGCCATTCTTCGGAGCGATTGCAGCTTGCACGCCATATATGGATTCGGGATTGTTGAGGTGTCCCCTTAAGAGCCTCGGTAATCCTGAGGAAACTTTTCCTTGATTTGAGTCTCGAAGTAGCTGGCCTGTATCCATACAGAGGGTGAGCATTAGATGTTCCTTCTTCTTCTCAATTTTTGCTGCAATCTCACGACGAATATTAGGAGGGGCAATGCCTGTAAGACTGTACAATTTATCCAAAGGAGTAGGCTTTAGACATCCGGTAATAATGCGACAGGTATCGTTTAGCGCTGTATCTACATTCCTGGCGTGGGTTGACTTGTTCCATACTGGGGATGCATATTCCTCAGCAGAGTAACATAAAGCAATGGAAGAGGTTCTCACAGTATTGGGATGTCCCCCCCAGGTAGTACCCGTTATCTTCCTTATAATATTATTTCTGGCTGCCACTTTTTGCTTGGTGTTCGAGCAGTGTTTCTGGTAAGTGAGAGCACGGTCGAGGGTAACTCCAAGATATTTTGGTGAGATGCAGTGCTCTAATGGGGTTCCTTCCCAAGTGATTTTAAGGGTTCTGTTTGCCATTTTATTTTTAAGGTGGAAGGCACAAGTCTGTGTTTTATTGGGGTTTGGACTCAGCTGATTCTCCTTGTATTAAGCAGACAGCTCTGTAGGTGCATTAGATAGTTTCTGCTCAATAGCGTCAAAGCAGGAGTCTTGAGTGGTGATGGCACAGTCATCTGCATAGATAAAGCTTTGTGTTCCTACAGGTAGCGGCTGGTCATTGGTCTAGATGTTGAACAATGACGGAGAGAGCACACTTCCCTGAGGTAATCCGTTCCTCTGTGATCTCCACCTGCTTCTTTTCCCCTGAAATTCGACGAAAAATCTTCTATTTTCTAGGAGATTTCTTATGAAGCAGGTAAGCTGGTAATCATTCGTAGCATTGTATAGTTTCATGAGGAGACGTCTATGGTTGACAGTATCATATGCAGCTGTAAGGTCGATAAACACTGCTCCAGAAGCGTTAACTTGGGCGTTAATTATTCGCGTTACACACGTGATTTCTTTTCCTTTCCCGTTTCTAAGGGTTGCACTATAGCACGTCGGCTTCCTAATCTGACGAGATGTTGGAAAGTCTCGATCGAACTAAACCTCACTGGAACGGCTGATCTTCTAATCCTGGGTTTGACTATCGGCTCCTATAACTTTCCTGCACGATGTCGTATCTTGCTAGACACTACTTGTTCGTCTAAATAAAAGTCTGTCCTTGATGTATTACTATCTCGATCGCTCGAACTGTTTATCGATGACCTAGTAATTTCCTTGTACTTTCTGTTACTTTGATTCGTAGCTTATTGGAGTACTCCCCAATGTTTACTGTTCATTTGTCTACCTAGACAAAGCCTGGAACTACAATTCCTAATTTTTATCGTCCTGCGCTCTAGTTCCTAAATTTCCGGAACACTAGGCGTTATTATTTCGTTCTACCCTGCTTGGGTTCCTTAACGTAGATAAACTGTCTATTTCACTTTCCTTGGGTACTTCGAAACCTTATGATGCGTCGATACTTTAACTGAACTATTATATTCGAGTACCTATCGCCTGTTATTTCTCAAGTCCACAGCCTAAACTTTGACTATACTTGTGAACTTTATAAAGTCTGAAGCTTGCCGATATTATTCCTATAATAGGATTCTAATGTGTCTTCACACAGCGATACTGATGACGATACTGCACGGCCACTCCCATGCGGGGTGCTCGTTGGTGATACAGCGTAACACGACCTCTCAAGGTCTGGTAAAGACTGCATTAACGATGATAGTGACACAGTGTCACGCCCGTAGGCTGACAATAACTGCATGCTCCTCCTGGCACGTCCAGGGTTTTTATCCAAATCGGCGGCAAAAAGATAAAATCCGCGTCTTCTCCAGCACTAACTTCTGAAGTAATTGTCGTATAATTCTGAAAAATATATCTCTGGAAAGCTCTTGTTCTAAACGTAAACTGGTTTCTTTGATCATGAAAATCGATCACACAATTCCAAGATATTAAATAATTTATCTCCTCAGATATGTGGGCGTTGAGGTTTATTTTTCCATCCCTACCAACTCTGGTCTCGCGGAATTACTAACGACGTCATGCTACGTTTGCAGTTCTTTCCTGTGCAAAAATTATAAACTTTTTCTCCACACAAAAATCTCTATTCCAGAATGATCAACAATGATGTGTTTCTTTCATCAATTAAATGCTTGCAAATGGCTTAATTCTAATTATTTCTCTTCTTGCACCATTGCGAGGTTGTCATTTTCTAGCTGAGTAAGATCTGTTTCCGAAACTGCTTCTCTCTTACTCGTCGTGGAAAGTTTTTATCGTTCTATTTATTATCATGAGCCAGCTCCTATCGATGCGTCAAGCATGATCTCACGTCCGCATGATTCGTGGTCACCCATTCTTGCGCCACATTAGAACAACCCACTTCTTAAAATCTTTTTAAGTCATTCTAAGGACTGTATTATTTCCTCTCTTCTTTTGCAAATAAATTATGGATTCGATGCTTGAACCAATTACAGATGGGTTCAATATATCGAACCTCCTTGACTTTCATAGCGATTCAAGGAACAACGTAATTCGACATCCAAGTACCCTCTGAGTGTCAAATTACTAAGCTTGCACCCGGCTCCCGAGGCCGAACGATATTATTATTATTATTATTATGAAGTTCATAGGATTTTCATGAAATGAGGAATTTCACTATCTGACTACGACACATAGATTGAAAAGTATGGGCGATAATTTGCAGTAGTTGCTTCGGTGGCGTAGTTGGCAGCATGCTGAGCTTCTATGCCCAAGGTCGCGGGTTCAAACCCGGCGAGGTCGTCGTTTTTTTTAAGAGAGTTAAATATCCCTCAGTATGCCTTTCTTCGGAGGGGAAGTAAAGCAGGCAGTCCCATGTCGTGGATTTATGGCCTTCCACTAATTGCACTTGTGTGAAGCTAAATTATAGTTTAGATTTGACTAACGCTCTTTGGTTCCAACGTTAGTCGCCAGGAGCCGACTGTGGTGGCATTAAGTAACTAAGTCCAGAACCAGCTGCCGTTGGCGGTGGCGTTTGGTGGCAAAAGTAGGAACTACTAGAAAATAGAATGTCTGCAGTCCTTACAAGAATTAAAAAGTGACAGTCAGTCTGATAGACTAGACTTTGTATCATTTTAAAATGCTACAAATGCTGAAAAATGCTAGAAAGGCAGGAGGCTTCTCGCTTCGCTCGAAGCCAAAGACTCTTGTCATGTTAGAAAATTATATGCATAATACTTATCTTGCTTATCTTGTTTCAAATTACTCGCGAACGGCAAGTGCAAACCAAGGGCAAAGCAAGGTCAAGCGCGCGGGATGCAGTCACGCTCACCAGAGCGCGCGGGGACGTGCCCTATTCATCCAGTCTAAGAACACTTATAGTGGGCGATGTATTGAAGATAGAGGTATGCTCTCACGGACTTTTTGCAGAACTTTTCATGCTGACCAATTCTTACGCTCATAGTTTATTGATATTTTTAACGGTTTGCCCAGCGTAAGCTTAAGAAGCGCACGGACGCCAAGTTTGTTATAGACTTTTTCACTGAAATCGTTACTGCTTGGCTTCCTTTGATCATACATAAATTATTTTCTACAGAACCTTTCCTCGAGATATCCTTTACTGAATGGTGAAAACCGTATCAAAATTCATCCAGTGGTTCTCGAGATTACCCGTGACATCCAAACATCGGGGATTTTTGTCTTATACGAACGAAGTAGAGATTCTCGGGGAACACGTGGACCAAGCAGTACTATGACGTCACACACCTCCGTGCAACTGTGTAGGCCTACATTTCGTCCCGTCACCGTAACGTAACGCCAGACCCCAGCGTAACGACGAAGTCGACAAGATCATTTAAAATTATAAAAACAGATAACACACACTAATACAGTCAAGACAATTGAGACCGGTTATCAGACAGATTCTACACACACGGGGATACATGACCGCGTTGTCGCAGCCCCTAAACTAAGGAACCAACCAACCTAAGTTGCAATAAACTAAAATATATTGTGCGAGAGGAGCCCGTACTAACCCAGTCAGAAGAGCCAATCGTGCACATTCCGCGCCAGCTCGAGTCATCCATTACACTGTGCACTGTAATTGCTGGTCTCTGACGTGAAACAAATGAGCTACGGCTTTCAAGGGATTGCCCTTTCCTTTCCAACTCAGGGCTGTCAGATCCCTTGGTGTCCAATCCAAAATAATGTAATATTAATAATAATAATATTATAATAATATCGTATGGCCTCGGTGCCGGGTGCAAACTTTGTTATTTGACACCCAAACGGTAGCTTGCATGTCGAATTTTTTTTTTTCCTTGAAGCACTATGAAAGTCAAGGAGGTTAGATATCTAAGCTCCTTGAACACTGTAGCGCTTTGTAGTAGAGAAATGAGGAACTTTGTGTTGGCGGAAACTCCCGAGATTAATTTTGCCACTATGAACTCGGCCTACTGAATTCAAATGGGTTCTTTAACATGCCAACATCGTATGACATGGTGTCGTGTATTTTGCCGCCTTAAAAAAAAAGAATCATTTACCACGGCCAGGAGCGAACCTGCAATCTTGGGGTTAGTAGGCCGACACGTTGACCGCTCACCCTCCGTGGCAAGCTATAATAATAATAATAATAATGTTAAAGCTCAGGAATGTTTCTAGGTTTATGCCGAGTCTTGTGTGGGGTTTTGTCTAGGTAGCCTTTATAGGGAGGTGAAAGACTGCTTGAGCTTTTTGCTCTCACAGTAAAGAAGCGAAGGTGAGCTTCATAAAAAGAGAGGTAGCGGCCAGTTCGCTACTCCTGTGGGGGTTCCAGGCACAGACACCACGAGCCCGCTGATGAGCCAGCTTAGTGTGCCTAGACGAAACCCCAAACAAGACACGGCATAAGCCTAGAAAAATTGCTGAGTTTTAATTCACCGGCCGTGAAAGTCAATATACCATCTTTTTTGGAAGCCTTTATAGGGAAGTGAAAGGCTGCTTGAGCTTTTAGCTATCGCAGTAAAGATGCGAAGGTGCGCTTCTTAAGAAAAGAGGTAGCACGCAGTTCGCTATTCCCGTGTGGGTCCGAGGA
This sequence comes from Meconema thalassinum, assembly GCA_946902985.2. NCBI lineage: Eukaryota > Metazoa > Arthropoda > Insecta > Orthoptera > Tettigoniidae > Meconema > Meconema thalassinum. The sequence continues at coordinate 111,243,704 of OX336398.1, forward strand.
CGGGCACCAAGAGCCCGCTGATGAGCCAGCTTGGTGTTCCTAGGCGAAACCCCACACAAGACACGGCATAAATCTAGAAAAGTCGCTGAGTTTTAATTCACTGACCGTGAAAGTCAATACACCAGTAATAATGTTTTTTGTTTGACGACCCTTTTAACATCTACGGGGTGCCGGAATGTTGCTCCGAAGGGGATCTTTAACATGCCAGTAAATCTACTGACACAGCTCTCTCGCATTTGGGCACCCTCAAATGCCAACTGACTGCGCCAGGATTCAATGCCGAAACCTTGGGCCCAGCAACTGAGAACGTTACCGCTGAGCCACGCAGCCAGCTCCATGCATGGAAGACATTTTTTTTTAATTGGATACTCTTATATTCGCACAAACTAAAATCATTACCAGCTTCCAAAGTTAAATGTTTGCCTATGCATTGACAGCAGCTTCATCCCTATTAATAAAGTACGATTTATAAGGCGTGATCTACAAGATCCGTTTGAGAGGGTTGCTACCAGAACGTCAGCAGGCAGTGGATACCACGGGCGTCGAATCATCATCGTCATCATATTCTAAAGGCTAATGCCTTTTCGATGCAACCACACTCTTCTGTTGTTGGCGGCTCGTTTCAGTTCTATGTAATTGTCACATCCCATTCTATTCTGTCCTCTTCCCAGCATTTTCCCTTCAAGAATCTTAACGATGAATGTGTTGTGTCTGATGACATGTCCAATACATTTTATTTTTCTCTTTCCCATTACCTTCATTAATCTTCTCTCTTCTTTGACTTCCCTTAAGGACACCACGTACTCTTGCATGATGAAAAAAATCGATTTTTTGATTTTGGCGCCATAAAATTCTTCATTCTTCTCTGAATCCAAATATATATAGATTGTTGGGGTTTTGATGTCTACAAGTACCTTAAATTCGTTAAAAAAAATTAGCGTCCCATTGTCTGAATACCGGTAATACACTTTTAACTTTGCCAGCTGTTTTCCGTTAATACTCATTTTTCATGTTTAGGTACCAATAACTAGGAAACCATTTAAGAGAGAGTGCTAATATTTTTACATTATTAACTTGGCTAATGGTGTACTTGAATGTTAACCTATTTTCACTTCCAAAACATAGTAGGCATGGATTGGGAAGAGAAAAATTGATACATATTTTTGAATAAATTTAAAAAGAGAGAGTTCGGATCTTTTTTTCTTGCATTCTTTCCCAATAATAATGGGTGATATGAATAAAACTGAGTATAAACTTCGAAGTATATACTTCGAGCATGAGCATCAGTTTTGAGTATATACTCTGCTATGAATAAAAGATCTTGAGTATCTACTACAATTTCCCCTCCTTTTGGAGTATATACTTCACTTGTGCCAAGGTGTTACTCTCGTTTCGTCGACGCACGTTTGGTCGGTCAACTGTTTTACATGCCATTTGTCGCAAACCAGTCGTCTGCTGTAGACTTGTCTTGTTGATTAATTGAAAGTTCCTGGTGAATTGAAATGTCTGTTAGTGGGGATGAATATGAGTCGTCCAGTTGCAAAACTCGTTTAATCCACTTGTGAATAGGGATCATGTCGTAAAATTATTTATTTCATTATTTTATTTTACTTAATTTTTTTTTCATTTTCTTATTTCGTTTTATTTTGTTTTAAATTGTTATTTTTGTTTTTGGTTTGGTTTGTTTTGTTTTATTTTTTGTTTATATTTTCTTTTGTTTATTTTGTTTTATTTTGATTTTGTTTTGTTTATTTTGTTTTACTTTAATTTATTTTGTTTTATTTTGATTTTCCAGGAAACAAACACAAAAAACACCAAGCAAAAATCAAAATCAAAAGCAGAAAACAAAAAACAAGAAACACAAAACAAAAAGCAAAATTCAGAAACAAAAACAAAAGCATAAAACATAAAACAAGAAACACAAAACAAAAAGCGAAATTCCAAAACAAAAGCAAAATCAGAAAACATAAAACAAGAAACACAAAACAAAAAGCAAAATTCAAAAACAAAAGCAAAAGCAGAAAACAAAAAAACAAGAAAACAAAGCAAAAAGCAAAATTCTAAAACAAAAGCAAAAGCAGAAAACAAACACACAACCAAAACCAAGAGAGAAAAGCAAAAGGTAAAATTCAAAAGCATAAGCACAAGGCAAACACAAAACAAAAAAGCAAAAAAAAAGTAGAAAACAGCAAACACCAAAGATACGGGAGGCAAAGTCCAGAGAAACGTTTTTCATGAAAATCATTCTTATTCACAAGTGGATTAAACGAGTTTTGCAACTGGACGACTCATATGATCATATAGGCTATCAAATGTTTCCGATTTGGCATTTGTAAGGATTGTCTGTGACTATCCTTCAGTATTTGACAAGTCTCAAACACCTAACTCGCGGAAGGAAAAAAGCGAATGTTTAAAAGCTAGAAAGATTCGCTACGCTGGAAACTTTGGCAAATGTATCACAAAAAGTCAAATACTGATGAAAAAAAAAAAAAAAAAAAAAATATATATATTACAGCGTTTCCTCTTGTTTCCGTGTATTTGCCCAAGAGGTAATCAGAATGCCATAGAATATTAGGCTATCTATCTTAAACCGCTGTAATGATCTACAGTCCCTCTCTGAAACACTTCTTCGTAATTTATACACTTTCCTAGCCCGCAAGTTATTTACATCTACAAACATAACCTCAACCACCTTGAGATTAGACAGCTGAGCATGGTAATGGCCAGACTTCAGAAATGTTGAGTATATACATCTGATTTGTAGCATATACTTCTTTTATTCATACCACATTCGAGTATATACTCATTAACTGAGTATTTACTCCTACCCTTGAGTATGTACTTCAATGTGACTTTAAACTTAAACTTTTTATTCATACCATCCTGAGTATATACTACAAAATTGTTGAGCATGAGCATATACTCCGTTTTATTCATATCACCCAATGAAACAAAGTGGTTACTCATCTGCCATGATCCATTCTAAGTATGTGAACAAAATTTGAGAGTATTTGATTGAAAAACAACTGAGAAATGTGTACCTGAAGCAACTTATACAACTTTTTTTTGAAAATGTATCTGTCCAAATTTGTATTCAATTCACACATCCTATAAAAGCAAAGTAATTTAGCACTACATGGTCAAAAACAGCTCAGAATATACCGATTCTTATATGTTACAAGAATCATAGCTGTACCTTTAGCATAAACCCAGAAAATACTTAGTAAAGTGATGCCACAAAAATAGACTTTTTCATCGTGTAAGAGTACGTGGTGACCTTAAGACTTCCAGGTTGGTTTTTCTTTCCATCCGGCTTGTTCTTGTCATTTTCCGCCATGTCCACATTTCAGCAGCTTCGAACATAAAGCACACCAGATGGCTGTGTGCCTGCAGCACCTGATGCGTTTCATTGTTAAAGGCAACACAACACGTTCCTGGAGAGCATTGTTACAGGCGACCACTAGGAACCCGAATCGATAAGGTCGACGATGCAGATGTGTCATCCATCGTCCCCTCGTCAGAGAAGTTTAAGAGCCAACCATCCGTTGGAAAGGCGATGCTCACCCTGTTCTTTGATTGTTGTTGTTGTTGTTCGAGTCTTAAGTCTTTTGACTGGTTTGATGCAGCCCTCCATACCTCCCTGTCCTGCGCTAATCGTTTCATCTCTACATAGTTACCACACCCTACATCCGAGGCAATCTGTTTAACATATTCTAACCTTGGTCTACCCCTACAGTTCTTGTCTTCGACCCTTCCTTCCATAACTAAGCTTGCTATTCCTGGGTGTCTTAGTATGTGTCCTACTAACCTATCTCTTCTCTTCGTTAGCAGTCGCCAGAAACATCTTTCCTCTCCCACTCGTTTTAATACCTCTTCGTTTGTAACCATATCTACCCATCTGATCTTCATCATTCTCCTGTAACACCACATTTCAAATGCTTCAATTCTTCTCTTTTCTGCTGCACCAATAGTCCAAGTTTCACTTCCATAGAGCGCCACGCTCCAGACAAAGGCTTTCAAAGATGACTTCCTAATACCTAAATTTATATTCGATGTCAACAGATGTCTTTGATTACCGGGCCCATTGCTTATTGATGTCAAGGAACCTGGTGTCTCCATCACTGGGGAACGGTAGGCTACTGCACAACACTGGAGAAATGACGGCGTTGAATTAAGGCGAAACGTCCGGAAAAACTGTAGCGAGGGGTGCTGCTTCACGATAACGCACGTCTCCATACCGCAAAGATCATAACGCAAATGGTACGCCAACTCAAGTGGGAGAAACTCGTGCAGCCACCCTATAAACCTGATCTCTCCCCCGTGTGATTATCACGCCTCCGGTCACTTAAAATAGGCCTTTAAGGGTCGACGATTCCTGTCGGACGAGGATATGCCTTTATAATTCATAGAGCTTCACATTGAGTTCACTTTCAAATATGACTGCTACATAAAGGTATTCAACAGTTTCATTAAAAATGGATTAGGTGAATAATTCAGATTCATTTGGTCAGAGATGAAAGAAAATGAAGAATAGGATAGGAAGTGAAAAATCCGTACTAATCTAGTCGGAGCCAACCGCTTATATTCCGTTGTGCACGGTGGAGCCATCTGTCACCCCGTTCGCTGTAATTACTGGAGTCTGACGTGAAACAAATGAGCAGCAGCTCTCGCGGGGATTCTCCTCTCTCTGCTGTTTCACTAGGGCCCTTCGTAGCGTTGTCTATGCGCTCGCTTGGATCCACCCCAAAATTATACGGATGTAAGCGGAACTTGATATTGTTGTTCGTCCTTCATAAAGAGCAATGCAAAGTAACAAATACAAATTATTATCTAGTAAAAAGTATTGCTTTTTAGTCAGTCAGCGAGTAAAAATGCCCAATTACCCCCAGGGTCTCACATCTAGTGGGACGTGAGTTGGCGACCACGAGGCCCCGGCTGAGTTGGCATTGCTTCCACTTACTTGTGCCGGGCTCCTCTCTGTCTTCTATCCTGTCGACTTCACTTGGTCAACTCTTGTTCTCTTCCGACCCCGACGGTATTAGGGTATCCGAGGCCTAGGGAGTCTCTTTCTTCCCCGCCTTAATTGACCCTGGTCTCATCTTTTCTGATACCCTCCTTCTGCGAGGGGTCAGCCTTTTTTTCTTTTCGTGTAATCTCCTTCCTTCTGCTCAAAGCCCTCAAGGAGGAAGGGTGTATGTAGCCCCACCACTTCTGGTGCACGGCTGGTGAGTTCGGGAGTTGGCGACCCCGAGGGATTCCTGAGCTGGGTCCGTTTTGCCCGCTTTTTCCACTGACCTTGGGGCGGGCCCTCTCCTCTTTCTCTTTCCTATCTGCCTTTCATGGCTCTCCTTCCTTCAAAGTCCCTCAATCCGCATTCTTTGAGGGCTGAGGGCATTTATTTTCCTCCTGTCCTTTATTTGCCCTATTCTCCTTCTTTTTTCCATTTCTTCTTCTAGTATATAAGTTAGTAGTTAGTTTTAGTTATAGTTTCCATTTCATTTTCATCTTTACGATCACCCAAACCAGTTGGGGCCGATAACCTAGATGTTTGGCCCCTTAAAACAACAATTATCATCATCATCATCATCATCATCAAAATGTCCAATTGGGTGCACAATAACACCTATTAACATGGACAAGAAATTTCATGCCATACTTTTGTGCATAAAAGGCAAAGATCATTTACCTGTTGGCAAATGTAAGAAGATAGCCGTATTGATGAAATGAAAATCCACAGCCTGCTTCCAGTCTCCGACCGGGTCAGGAATGGAATGAATGAAGCCCCCATCTAGCGGCGAGGATATGAACTGTGCCGGCTGCCGAGGCCTGACCCACTCCTCTGGGGCAATGATTAAATGAATGACAGATGAAATGAAATGATTGTGGAGAGTATTGCTAGAATGATATTTTGACAGGGAAAACCGGAGTACCCGGAGAAAAACCTGTCTGCCTCCGTTTTGTCCAGCACAGATCTCACATGGAGTGACCGGGATTTGAACCACGGACCCAGCGGTGAGAGGCCGGCGTGCTGCCGCCTAAGCCACGGAGGCTCTAGCCGTATTGATAAATAATTAATAAAATTACCCTACCAATCAACACAAATTATATTCAAATTAGTACATTTTTCCATCCAACAATGGGAACTTTTTCAGCAAATTAGAATTAAACCTTAAACAGTTAATATAATAAAACGAATAAGAAATGACATTAAGTAAAATGTATAGGTTTTAATTGCTGAATTTTATTTACTGGGCCGTCATAACCAATATACCGACAGTAGTGGCTACGCTGGCTAAAGCGCTGCGTTAGGTCATGGGGCCAAGCTCTCTGCTGACTCGGTAGACGCGTGGGTTCGAGCCCCACCGTCGGCTGTCCTTGAAATGCTTTTCCGTGGTTTCCCCTTTTCAACACCAGGCAAATGCTGGGGCAGTACCTTCTGACAGGCCACGGTCGCTTCCTTCCACATCCTTGCCCAGTTTCATTCATCTTCATCCATTCCATCTCTCATCCCGACTCGCAGGTCGCCCACGGTCGTCGACTAGAAAGACCTGCACTCGGTCTCTCAGTAGGCTACACGAAAAGAAAAACAATATGCCAAATTATTGTTGTATACCCCAGAATAATAATATTGGATTGCTTTGCAGTGACAGTTGTTGAATTTATTCACACCGTGAATTCTTTTTAACAGTCCCTTACCGTGGAATCGTTTGTACGCTGACGATGTGGCACTAATATCTGACAGTATTTATGACCTACAGGAGAGTTTAGACCAATGGAGGAGAGCTCTCGAGTCTAATCGACTGCGCATTAGTAGAACCAAGACTGAACAACAATAAACCCAGTATGACAAATATTGAACTTAAACTAGATGGTGAAACCTTACCAAGGGTAACACAATTCAAATATCTAGGTTCTGTCATTGCTGAAGATGGCACGATAACCGCCGATATAATCCATAGGGCCACGTCTGGGTGGAACAAATGTCGCGAACTAACAGGAATTTTATGTGATCCGAAAATACCCATAAGGACGAAGGGGAAAGTTAATAAAACTGCCGTAAGACCAATCCTACTCTATGGTAGTGAAACATGGGCTACTACAAAGGCTCATGAGCACCACTGAAATGTGTATGTTACGTTGGGCAGGTGGAGTTACTCTCAAAGATAAAATCCGTAATGAACATGTGCGGGGCAGTTTCAAAGTAGCACCTATAACAGAGAAACTTTAAGAAACCAGGCTAAGGTGGTATGGACATGTTATGCAAAGACTGGAGAATCATGTAGTGAAGAAGTGCCTTTCCATGACTACGCAAAAGAGAGGGAGCGGTAGACCTCAAACAACATAGATGACGAATGTCCAGAGGGACATGAGAGTATTGGGCCTATCTGCTGATGATGCTTTCCCAAGAAATGAGTGGCGCCTCAGGATTAAGAAAGCCGACCCCGCGTAGCGGGAAAAGGCGAGGAGGAAGAAGAAGAAGAAGAAGTCTAGTCATGAACAACACTCGTAGCCTCTTTGTACATAACGCCATAATTATAGACTTGTAAAAATTTTTGAATTTTCTCGTTGGACTGAGTTATATAACTTAAGCCTTAGTTGAAAATTATGATTTATGTAACTTTTAAGTACAAAAAGGAGGAATGCAGATATTTCTTATTACTGTAGGCACATCTAAGCGCTTACATTCTATTGTGCATGGTGAAGCCATCTGTCAGCCCCGTATGCTGTAATTACTGGAGGCTGGCGTCAAACAAATGAGCAGCAGCTCCCGTAGGGATTTCCTCTATGCTGTTTCATTGGCAAAGCGTTGTCTATTCGCATTGTTCCAAATATTGTAAGTAGTGACGGGACCTGTTAAATGTTTCGTTGATTTTTTTAAAGTGTGGGAGATACTGTTCTGGCCTTTAACGGGGGTTGGCCGAACTGGGGGTATGAGGGTGAGTGTAGAGGGTGTGTTTAATCAGGGTGAGTTTTAACGGAGGGGTTGAAACTCCGAATGAGTGTTGGGGAGTGTGTTGGATGATCATGTGGAGCTCAATGCGATCGGGGTTGCAAATCAAAGGGACGCACTTTAAATGTGGAAGCTATCAGTTTGCAGAGCTGCTATGAACAATCCAAGTATCCGCTGACCGTGCAACGTTACGCTCTGCGGTTGCGTGACCAAGCAATCAAGGCTACTGGCAATGAAAAGGTTTCTGGTGCTGTCACAGCGGTTTTGGAAACAATGCACTGGCAGGTCAAGGTGTAAGGTGGGGAGGTAAGCGGTAAAAACGGTGTTAATAAATAAAGGCTACAAGCGTTCTGTAATAATGGTGGTCACTTGTTTATTGGACCCCAAAATTTCCCTCTATTCAGAGACAGTGTAACAATGTGTAAATGGTACAATCATTCAATCAGGGTGGCAAAAGGAAGGAGTACAACTCCTGAGTGTGTGGAATCTGAGAATCACACTTACCAGAGGTATGCTGTCGTGATGCAGTCGTACAGAGCCTTCGGCGTAAACTATCCCCTCTCTCAGAATGGGGGTCCTTATAAATGTTTCTCAAGTGCCGACTCTGCAATGTTGCTGAATACTTGTTTCTGTAGCAGCCTCTGTGTACATGTGGATGTGTGTCAAGCTTGGGCAAGAACCATTTCATAACTCTGCCGGCTTGGTGTAATAGAAGTTGTGGTGGCTGTTGTTGGTTCCAGCCTGAGGGTAGTTCCGGGGTGAAAGGGTGTAGAGTGTTGGGCAAATGCGTAGATGTGTTTAGGGGGTGATTATATATGTATAGATGTCTGGCGTGTAGTAGATCCGAGGGCATATGCAAACATCCCTCTCGGGGGTCTGTAGAGTCCCTAAAGGGGCCCTAACAATACAGCTTAAAGAACAAAGAAAATAATAATAATAGTACAGTGGGACTTTGATAATTTGAAGCTGAAGGAACCAGCGAAGAAATCGATTTAGAGAAGTTACATTTTTTTGGTTTGGTTTTAGGTTCAATAAATGCCAGGAAAGATCAATCTTTCAATAATCTAAATAAAATACCAATAGATATTTAATAAATTTATTACACCTTAGTCAATAAAATTGAATTAATATACTGTATAATAATAATAATAATAATAATAATAATAATAATAATAATAATAAATACAGCCCTTTAATCCCCTAGGGGCAATGGCCTCCTGTCTAGGCAGAGATTTTGCTCCATTACACTCATTAGGTGAGCAGTCCTAAAGAGTAGTGAGGCACCTAGTGGTGCACTTTTCTGGCATGTTAGTCTCTGTTCTTGAATGTTCTTATAGCTATTGATATACCTATTCCTAACCTAGTTACAGTATTGTCTATGTTCTGTATTCTTGTTTTTAAATCTAATATTTGCAAAATTGTTAATGTTTCTAGCACGTTCACTTTATTTTAGCAGAGTTTTAACTGTCCTCAATACATTATCGCTATTGTATTTAAGGGTTCACTATGTTGCACTGAGTTGCTCCTTTCCTTTCCTCGCATATACTATGTTTTGAAAAGGATCATCTCTAGGGTCTTCCACTCTTGTCTGTCTCTTGCTCTTCTTGTCCATTGTGGTCCGGAAAATTTCTTGAATGTGTCAGCCCAGCGTGTCCTCTGTCTTCCTACGTTTCTCCTGCCGGTTCTGGGGTCCCACATCGTTAGTCTGTGCGTCCACCTTCTATGCTCCATCCTCGCTACGTGGCCTCCACATTTTCATTTTAGTCTGTCCGCTGTGTTGATGACGTCTTTAATACTGGTTCTTCTGCGTATCTCCTCGTTCCGTATTCTGTCTTTCAGCGTGATATTGAGGATTACTCGTTCCATCCTGCGTTGGACTATCTGGAGCGTTTTTCTCTGCTGCGAAGTTAGTGTACTGTAATGTACATATTATTGCCTTCTTCAGCATTGTTTTTTCAAAGAAGAGGAACTATTGTAATTACAAGCAAAGGTTTGTGATATTTTACTTGGGTTTATCTGTGAAAAATGTATAACAAATTGTTATAACATATCCTTAACAAATGTGGGCTTTAATTTGATGATATCGGCTTCGGTGGCGTAGTTGGTAGCATGCTGAACTTCCCTGCCCAACGTCGCGGGTTCAAACCCACTGAAGTCGTCGGATTTTCAAGAGAGTTAAAAATACCTCAGTATGCCTTCCTTTGGAGGAGAATTAAAGCAGGCGGTCCCATGTCATAGATTAATGCCAGGAAAAAGAACCTTCCACTAATTACACTTGTGTGAATCCAAAATTTGTAGGTTAGAATTGATAACGCTCTATTAGTTCCAACGTTCGCCGCCAGGTGTTGACTGCGATAACATCTAGTAGCCAAGTCCGCAAGGTAGGTGTCGTGGATGGTAGCATTTGGTAGCAAAAGTAGGAACTACTTGAAATTATTGTATGCAGTCCTTACTTGAATTAAAACAGATAACACACACTAACACAGCCATCACAATTAACACCGGTTATCAGACAGATTATACACACACACAAAGTACACGGGGCTACATGACCACGTTGTCGCAGCCCCTAAACCAAGGAACCAACCAACCAATTTGATGATAATATAAAAATTAATTTGTGAAAATGACAATACTGTATATTTAAATAATTGGTGTTTGTATATTCCTATAACATTACTGTTGGAGAGGCTTGGCATAGAAAGGAATAACCTGATCACTGTTGCTGAGGGTATCAGTGCTGACTCTGTGGCCATATGGCAGCACCATATTTACAAGAGTGCCAACACCTGACAATTTGATCAGAAAATATCACTGGATTTCAAATTGTAAAAAAAAGAATGTTTATTAAGAAATTGTCCTAACAAGGATTGAGGAGTATGCTGTGCCTAAAGGCATCTTGGGGAATACCAAGGAGCTATATTGTAAATAAATATATTCTTCTTTTTCTTTAAAAAGTATCTTGAGATGGTCAATCTATGAGATGAAAAAAGGCCCTTTGTGGATTGGAACATATAGTAGGTTGGAATGTGTTCTGTATTTATTTTCTTGTTCCAATGGAAATTTTGAAGTGATATGGAAACGTTAATAGTCCTTGACAAAAAAAACTGTTGTCGTAATCTATGGTGATGAATTTGGATTCTGTCATATGTTACTGTATGTGTTGGTTTTCATTTGTATGTCCCATTGATGTTTCAATAATAAATATTTATTGAGAAATGTTATGTGTTAGAGAAATAGACACGATATTAAGACAAATTTTATACAGATTGCATTCCAAAAGGTACCCGATTAAATTGCAATTACTCTTGAGTGCACAATAGCAGAATGCTCATTATGTAAAATTAATGTTTTGCAAAGAATTGTGAATGTCCAATGATTTTGCAGAGATTAGCTTTTTCAAGCTAGAAAATGAAATGCATTAAATTTTAACTTAAATTTTACTACACGTGTACAAAAACGACGAATTAAGGAAGGTAAATTTTGAATTGTTGTTGTTGTTTGAGTCTTCAGTCTTTTGACTGGTTTGATGCAGCTCTCCATGCCTCCCTATCCTGAGCTAATCGTTTCATCTCTACATAGCTACCACACCCTACATCCGAGGCAATCTGTTTAACATATTCTAACCTTGGTCTACCCCTACAGTTCTTGTCCTCGACCCTTCCTTCCATAACTAAGCTTGCTATTCCTGGGTGTTTTAGTATGTGTCCTACCAACCTATCTCTTCTCTTCATTAGCAGTCGCCAGAAACATCTCTCCTCTCCCACTCGTCGTAATACCTCTTTGTTTGTAACCCTATCTACCCATCTGATCTTCATCATTCTCCTGTAACACCACATTTCAAATGCTTCAATTCTCCTCTTTTCTGCTACACCATTAGTCCAAGTTTCACTTCCATAGAGCGCCACGCTCCAGACAAAGGCTTTCAAAAATGACTTCCTAATACCTAAATCTATATTCGATGTCAGCAGATTCCTTTTTTGTAGAAATGCTTTCTTTGCCTGAGCCAACCTACTTTTTATATCCTCATTGCTTCGTCCATCACTGGTTATTCTGCTTCCTAAGTAACAGAAGTCTCCTACTTCCTTCAGCTTTTCACCTGCCAATTTGAATTATCGGCGTTATTTCCATTGAATTTAGACGAAGTTCAAGGCATCGACACAAATTTTCGAATTTTGGAAGTTTGATTTATCCAAGGCCCACTGTATTCGATTTATGAATGTGACTGTCAGAAATGTTTTACAAGATTTATACACATTTACAAGGAATTACATACATCTTAGCTTACAGCAACATACTGTACTTCCAAATTTATAACATTTGAATCATAAATATTCTTTATCTAGTTTTTATATTTCTTCTTGCTTCGAGCAGTCCTTCTTTTACGTTTTCCTTTTTAAACGAGTTAAACCTCCAGATATGAATTGAATCTCAGTTATTTACACGTCTGTTAATTTGAGCATTTCTTTTTCATTCTGTGCAACTTAGGAATTCTGTTCTTTTTCAAGAAAGTTCCAAGGAAAGGCTAATTAAAGACCCTCTGGTCTGAGTGAGGTTAGATTATTAGCTGTAGGATTTAGAAACATTTTTAAAAACAAAGTTAAAGAATTCGTATAAAATTGAGAGATATGAAGGGGTCGGTGAAGAACATGTTAGATCGTGGGAACATCTTGAAAAGTGGGTAAAATATCAGTGATAAGAATTTTGATGATTATGTTGATGATGATGATAATTGCAGTTTTAAGGTGCCTAACATAAGGGTTATCGGCCCCTAGATTAGAATTTTGAAATGGTTTGAATTTGTTTCTGTAATTAATGTTGTATGAATTTCCAAGGAAATTGATGTTGGGCAAAATCATTGAAGTAGTACCGGGTGAGTTAGCCGTGGTCGTTACGGCATGACTGCTGGCAGTCGCTCACATCCGGGAGGCGAGGAGGTTCGAATCCCCCCGCCGGCAACCTTGATGATGGTTCTCGTGGTTCCTTCCAGGCAAATGCTGGGGTTGGTCCCTAAAACTCCTCGTCCTTACATTCCAACTTCCCTCCCCAACGGTACATGTATCTCACCCATTGGGTGTCCGTCTCGAAGCAGCTACAAAACTGGCGAGCCGAACATGTCCTCGGACACTCCCGGCATAAAAGCCATACGCAAAAATATTGAAGTAGTAGTGTTATTTCTTATTGGCTCATTTAAGCCACATCTCGTTCATACCAAAGAAAATCTGTGTAGCCTCACAAATATGATGAGATATTCAAAGAACAGAGCAGTATTTTGTTCCCAAATGTCATTCCTCGTCTGTATATACTGTATATTAAGTGGGACATGACAACATCTAATTGCTGGTTTTCCATTTCTACTCTCGGCAAATGCCGGCCGCTTCCTTCCCAAATTCTACTTCAATTACGGATACACACACTAATACAGACATCACAGTGAAACAGGTTATCAGATAAATTCTACACACGCCCAAGTACATGAGGCTCCTTGATTACGATGCCGCAAAGCCCCTAAAATAATCCACATCATAGTTCGTTTCTTCCTCAACCTACCAACATTAAGAAATGCACCCCATCTTGCAACAGATAGCGATTCTTTTTGTCGTGTAGCCTCCTGAGAGGCTGAGTGCAGGTTTTTCAAGTCGACGCCCGTGGTTGACCTGCACATCGGGATGAGAGATGGAATGGATGAAGATGAATGAAACTGGGCAAGGATGTGGAAGGAAGTGGCCGTAGCTTTCCAGAAGGTACCGTCCCAACATTTGCCTGGTGTTGAAAATGGAAAAGCACGGAAAACCATTTCAAGGACGGCCGACGGTTGGGCTCGAACCCACGCGTCTACCGAGTCAGCAGAGAGCTTGGCCCCATAACTTAACGCTGCGCTTTAGTGAGCGTAGCCACGGCTGTCGCTAACAAATATCGTTGAAATGTGGTATTATACCCAATGGCATGGTGATAATAATTTTAATAATAATAAATGACAAATATTGGTATTATTATTATTATTATTATTATTATTATTATTATGCACCTCTGAGTTGTAATATTCAGCATTTTATTCTGAAAATTATGTGTTATTGTTGGTCTTGTTCAACTATTGTCGACCAAAGTATTATGTGCACTCGAGTTTGAATGTTGTTTGTAAAGTAACCAATAGACCTACATAAAATCCAATAACATCATCATTTCCGTCGTTCTATTTTACGTCAGGTCCTATACACACATCAAAAAAAGTTTTGCATCACCTCGGTTCCAAGAGTTCCGGAACCGTTAAATACAAAGGGAATAGAGATCAACACAAACAACATTTCAGCTCGTTTTATTGCTCATGAGACCCACACATTGCATGTTGTACCATCATACAGCTAGACTTTCAGCATTTGTGGTCCAGATTGCAGTACACACCACTACCTCTAATACCCAGTAGCACGTCCTCTTGCATTGATGCATGCCTGTATTCGCCGTGGCATACTATCCACAAGTTCATCAAGACACTGTTGGTCCAAATTGTCCCACTCCTCAACGACAATTCGGCGTAAATCTCTCAGAGTGGTTGGTGGGTCAAGACGTCCATAAACAGCCCTTTTCAACATATCCCAGGCATGTTCGATAGGGTTCATGTCTGGCGAACATGCTGGCCACTGTAGTCGAGCGATGTCGTTATCTTGAAGGAACGCATTCACAAGATGTGCACGATGAGGTCGAGAATGGTCGTCCATGAAGACAAATGCCTCTCCAATATTCTGCCGATATGGTTGCACTATGGGTCGGAGGATGTCATTCAGGTATCGTAAAGCAGTTTCGGAGCCTTCCATGACCACCAGTGGCGTACGTCAGCCCCACATAATGCCACCCCAAAACATCAGGGAACCACCACCTTGCTGCACTCGCTGGACAGTGTGTCTAAGACGTTCAGCCTGACCAGGGTGCCTCCAAACACGTCTCCGACGATTGTCTGGTTGAAGGCATATGCGACACTCATCGGTGAAGAGAACGTGATGCCAATTCCGTGGGGTCCATTCAGCATGTTGTTGGGCCCATCTGTACCGCGCTGCATGGTGTCGGGGTTGCAAAGCTGGACCTCGCCATGGACGTCGGGAGTGAAGTTGCGCATCATGCAGCCTATTGCGCACAGTTTGAGTTGAAACACGACGTCCTGTGGCTGAACGAAACGCATTATTCAACATGGTGGCATTGCTGTCAGGGTTCCTCCGAGCGGCAATCCGTAAGTAGCGGTCATCCACTACAGTAGTAGCCCTTGGGCGGCCTGAGCGAGGCCTGTCATCGACAGTTCCTGTATCTCTGTACCTCCTCCATGTCCGAACAACATCGCTTTGGTTCACTCTGAGACGCCTGGAAACTTCCCTTGTTGAGAGCCCTTCTTGACACAAAGTAACAATGCGGACGCGATCGAACTGCGGTATTGACCTTCTAGGCATGGTAGAACTACAGACAACATGAGCAGCGTACCTTCGTCCTGGTGGAATGACTGGAACTGATCGGCTGTCGTACCCCCTCCGTCTAATAGGCCCTGCTCATGCATGGTTGTTTACATCATTGAGCAGTTTTAGTGACATCTATGAACAGTCAAAGGGACTGTATCTTGGATACAATATACACAGTCAACGTCTATATGCCGGAGATCTGGGAACCGAGGTGATGCAAAACTTTTTTTGATGTGTGTAGGTTTGGAATTTTTAATTTATATTTTAATATTTTTTATCGCAGTTGGAACACAAAAAGTGCACGTTTTTTTATCGTGTTTCAACCATGCGTCACATTTAAGAATTATTATCTCAAAAACCCGTCAACAGATCGAATCCAAATTTTAACACAATATACATTGGAATGTTGTATAACTGGTTTTTAAATTTCAAAATTGTGTGTGTCCAAGAAACAAAATTGTTATCATTTTTGTAAGGTAACTTTTTCTCGGCTCGGGGTGGTTGGAAAATGTAGTTCTTGGTTGCATTGTAATCCTTATACATCGAAAAGTTATGCTGTATGACTGTGAAATACGTAAATTAATTCACTTATTTCATATCGGTTTGTATTTGTACGGGGAATTAAGTCATGGTTCACCAGTTAGCCGCTCCGGGAATAGCTGTACAGCGTTGCCGAAATGGTGCCCACACGCATCATGGTGCGTCTCGCTCGGAAGTGATGGGTTCCATCTCAGCAACGCTGTACAGCTTTTCCAGGAGCGGCTAGGTGGTGAACCATGTGTTATTTCCTCGTACAAATACAAACCGATATAAAATAAGTGAATTAATTTACGTATTTCACAGTCATACAGCATAACTTTTTGATGTATAACGATTAAAACGCAACCAAGAACTACATTTTCCAACCACCCCGAGCCGAGAAAAAGTTACCTTACAACAATGATAACAACTTTGTTTCTTGGACACCCAAAATTGTGAAATTAATAAACCAATTATACAACATTCCAATGTATATTGTGTTAAAATTTGGATTCGATCAGATGACGGATTTCTGAGATTATAATTCTTAAATGTGACGCATGGTTGAAACACGCTTAAAAACGTGCACTTTTTGTGTTCCAACTGCGAGAAAAATATTAAAATATAAATTAAAAAATCCATACCTACATGAACTAACGTAAAATAGAACGACGAAAATGTTGATGGTATTGGATTTAATGTAGGTCTATTGGTTACTTAACAAACAACCTTCAAACTCGAGTACACATAATACTTTGGTCGACAGTAGGCTATAGGCGTGCACAGCCTACTTAGCCTTCATGTATGACACGCCATCTTCATGAGTCTCGAGGTCTTATCTTTTTAAAATTAGGTGTCAGAAGTGGGGTGATCAACAAGTGTCATTACTAAAGTCGAAAATTCTGACTTATGTGGCCAATATTTTTTTCAATTGGGTTAAATTTCTTCCTAATCCAGTCAGAGTCGACCGCTTACATTCCGTTGTGCACAGTGGAGCCATCTGTCACCCCGTTCGCTGTAATTACTGGAGTCTGGCGTGAAACAAATGAGCAGCAGCTCCCGTAGGAGTCTCTCTCCCCCATCCCCCCCCCCCTTTCAGTGCCCTTCTGATCCCCTGACCCCACTCAAAAATGCTGTCCACGTAGGAGGGAAGGGATTCCAAACAATTTTTTTAAATTTGTTTTCTCTCTCTAGGACTGAAAATAAAAACGAAGCAATGTGAATGCATTTATTTACTAAGTCCCCTGTGTAAAATAGAATTTATTTCACTAATGCGCTAACCGACTGCGAATTGTTCATTGTATTTACGCGCGTACATTATTCAGTTTGTGTTTGAGAGGGAGTTTGTTTCACCCGCATGGGAATGTATTTTATACACACACACACACCTATCGCTGTGTTCCATGGTCTAAGGATACGTATTGAGACTGCTGTTTTTGTTTAAGTCGTTAAATTCTTTATGTTCGACGCTGTCGAAATGTAAATATTTATGTCAGAAAACTGTATCATAATGAGGGTCATTATAGTACTATTCTTCATTATGAAACAGTTTTCCCAGCCAATCTGAGCTCATTCATTGGCCAATTAGGTAAGGATACCTTCGCGCATGCGCTCAAAATCCAACATGTCGGACATGAATTACATGATTTGAAAGTTCAAATTGGATATCGGATGAACCATTATAGTTACAATCCCAAACACAAAGACAAAATCAGCACGAACCTTTACGGTAACAAGAAAATACTATGACATATGCAATAATTTTATGAATCTACGTCCAGAAGTTAGCAACACAGCGTCCTTCTACATAAATTACCGTCATGGGAAGTGCACCGTCCATGTGTTCGCGTAAATAAACTGGCGAATATGAGACAAGAAATAGCACTGTACCTTAATATCCCCTACACCAATTTCTACACAGCGCATCGGTTTCAAACGACTTCGGTGACAATATTAGTGAATGCTAGAGCTGGACGGCACTAGTCATCATGCAGGCTGTAAACAATAGCATTGCCTAGCAAAGTAAATGGTCTCTGCTTTCGAAGTGCTTTGACCCACGCATGCGCTCTGTTCAGTCAGCAAAGTCAGCCCGGTTCACTAACTGAAGTAGCTCAATCCCACAGATATTAAATGAATATTTATGTTAAAACATATAATAAAGTTACCGTATAATTATAGTCGAACATGAACAGTCGTATGCAACTCGCCTATAATGGTAATTAAGACACTCGTATGGACATTATAAAACGAGCGAAGCATTATGTACTATTATGGGCTTGGTACACCTTGGTCATCAGCACTGGGTACTCTTGTGTGTGTTGGATTTGTCTGATATGTAAATGATATCGTAATTTTCAGTCGGTCAACATCCCAATTACTGGGATATGTGAAAAAAGAAATAACCAATACATTTCTTGCCCATTCAAAACATTTCCTCGTAACAATTATTCCAACGTTTTCAATCCATAATTGTTCCATTACTTCGCAAATACACACTAAACTATCAGTTCTAACCTAGCTATTTCCACTTATATAGTTTCACATCCACATTTATTCTATTCCACGCTGTTTTTATCAAGACTTATATTTTTCATGTTTTTCTTACTTAACACATTTTGTAACAGATCTGTATTTTTTATATTTTTTATTATATTGTGTGAGCTTTTGAACGAAGAATATTTTTAGAATTTTTGATAATATACTCTGTTATGGTAAATTTATATTAAGTACATGTTCTTGCACCTTTTCATGTCCTCAATTACGCTGAGGAAGATCACAATGCAACTGAAAACGGTGCGTTTTAATGTACTACTGTACATACTGTACATTGACTTATGGTTATATGAATAACCCCTGTCACTACAGCCAGTGAAGAGCCTAGGCCCACTAAGCGACCGCTGCCCAGCCATTTGGTTATATACATTTTATTATAATTACATAGTCAATAAGGAATCGGACTATCATGGTCATTTGTATGTCATTTTATGTGATTAAGATATATTATATTTTGTTATGGACTATTGAAGAAGGAGAAAACTACGGGATGGCATGTTTCGCTTGTCAAGCGAACATCATCAGATCCAAATATACAAGACACTACCAAACCTACAGTGACTATTTGTGCCTCTCTATTCTTTGATTTTTAGATTGTCTTTTTCTTCTTCATGTTCTTTGATAACTCTTGGTCAGTCTTGTCTTTATTAAAAACGAGCATCTAAGAGATGGGATCCAGTGATCCACGACGTGTTTTATTTTAATATACTGTTCACTTGCCCAGCATCATGGGTCAATCAGCTTGCCACGGTGGGTGAATGGATAGCGTGTCGGTCTACTAACCCCAAGATTGCAGGTTCGCCTCTGGCCGTGGTAAGTGATTTTTGTAAGGCGGCAAATATACATCGCGCATGTCATATGATGTTGGCATGTTAAAGAACCCATTTGAATTCAGTTGGCCGTGTTCATAATGACAAAATTAATCTCGGGAGTTTCCGCCAACACAAAGTTCCTCATTTCTCTACTAGAAAGCGCTATAGTGTTCAAGGAGCTTAGATATCTAACCTCCTTGACTTTCATAGTGATTCAAGGAACAACGAAATACGACATGCAAGCTACCCTCTGGGTGTCAAATTACAAAGCTTGCTGCTGGCACCCGAGGCCATACGATATTATTATTATTATTATATGTGCCAATCAATCATTTTTGGTCCTCCGGGCCGGATTTGAACCAGCGACCTATGGACACTCACAGATAGTCTCTGCCTTCTAAAAATAAAACAAAAGAACCATCTGGAAACTTAGTAAGAGTAGTAGTTATTACTGATAAATACTAAGGCATTAAGCACCCGGAAAAAGAAGTCTTTATTTTAATGTTGAAAAACCAAACAAAAATACGATCCTATCATCAATACAGTCTTCCTTTCCCAACTAATCTATGTCTGTTTTTTGATTTGATGATGCTCGCTTGACGAGAGAAACATGTCATCCCTTAGTTTTCTCCTTCTTCAATGGTCCATAATAATCTATACTAATATATATTAAAATGAGATGGTGTGTGTGTCAGTGTGTCTGTGTATTACTCAATCACGCAAGAACCACTGGTTCGATTTACATGAAATTTTACATGGAAGTAGCTGATTTACCTGGTTAATATACAGGCTACGTTTGATTTTGATACTTTCCACTATTTAAAGATGGCGCAACACCATATTCATAATGGTTTTTGTCTATTCATTTTATCCATGATTTCCTTAGCAACTCCAAGAACAAGTATCGTCTTTACACATTCATCCATGATCAAACATTAAACAATAATACATAATATTCAATAATCAATTTCCCTGCAACGTGAATGTACAGTGATATTTTCACGTCATAAGCTTTTATAAAATATACCATGGCAATGGCATTCCTATATCAAGCTGCTTTTGGATAAATAATTTTCATATTAGTCAAATCTTTGTAACAGATCTGATTTTATTTTTTAAATAATTTAGTTTCAAGACTTATTAGACATATTATTGAATTTCACCTCTTTTAGACATTTAATTTTTACCTTAGAACTGTTTCTCTCGACATCTCTTTGAAAATTACTGTTTTAATTCCATCTTAATATTTCAAGAAATTGCAACTCCATACGTGTTTCTATGTATAAATATTAATTATACTTTGCTGATGAAGGTGACGCTGGTGACTGAAAATGGCACTATAGAACATTAATAATAATTTTATTGGCTGAAGGTATATTTTCATTGTCTCTCAAACATTGTATATACATTTAAATCTCGAGACAGTGATCAGGATGTGATAATGACCGCTTGGAGGTTGAAACGTGTATTCCTAAAAGAATGCCCCGTTAAAACTGCGATCTTAACTAATAAATGTATTTTTTTTCCAGGAATGTTATTTACAGATTGTTCATACATTGTACTCCGCCCAGTCTTTGGACAAATTCTTGTCGACCGACTGAAGAACTAAAACTGACAGGTAGCTGATAAACTTTCTTTTTCTCAAGCTCGTAAATGGAAATCTCCTTGCTAATCGTTAGCTGCCTTCTTGAGGTGTACTGCTAATCGTATTGACAATGAAGTATAATCGGCAGTAAATCGTCCCGACACATGATGTGACGTACAGTAGTTAATGCTGTGTATCTATAAGGTCGACCTTGCAGTGCGCGGATCGATGTTGGCCAGGTGACACGAAAAGTATTGTGGGCAGCCTTTAACAGGGGTAATTACTGTGGTCAGCGCACACGCTACTGTACTTGAGCTCAAACATATGATTTATTATGCAGTGTGGTGAAACTGACAGGGGAATTAAAAACTCATTATCCACCACAGTAATGAGACTGAGTTGGGAAATAACTTTTCTCATTCTATTTCTGGAGTACGTCTGGAACTGATAATTTGTTAAAGTGGATGTTATTTATTTCTTTTGTTTTCTTTGGATTATTCTGGTGTGTCAATTTGCGTATTGTGTTTGTTTTGATAATTCTTTTCGTTGATTTGCTTATTTTGTTATGATTTGTTTACAATGATTTGTTATTTTGTTTATTTTGTTATGAATCGCTTATCTTGTTTTATTGATTTGCGTATTTTGTTATGATTTGTTTATCATGTTTTGTTGATTTGCTTATTTTGTAATGATTTGTTTATCTTGGTTTGTTGATTTGCTTATTTTGTTATGATTTGTTTATCTTGTTTTGTTGATTTGCTTATTTTGTAATGATTTGTTTATCTGGTTTTGAGGATTTGCTTATTTTGTTATGATTTGTTTATCTTGTTTTGTTGATTTGCTTATTTTGTAATGATTTGTTTATCTGGTTTTGAGTATTTGCTTATTTTGTTGTGATTTGTTTATCTTGTTTTGTTGATTTGCTTATATTCTTATGATTTTTATATCTTGTTTTGTGGATTTGCTTATTATGTTATGATTTGTTTATCTTGTTTTGTGGATTTGCTTATTTTGTTATGATTTGTTTATCTTGTTTTGTGGATTTGCTTATTTTCTTATGATTTGTTTATCTTGTTTTGTTGATTTGCTTATTTTGTTATGATTTGTTTATCTTGTTTTGTGGATTTGCTTATTTTCTTATGATTTGTTTATCTTGTTTTGTTGATTTGCTTATTTTCTTATGATTTGTTTATCTTGTTTTGTTGATTTGCTTATTTTCTTATGATTTGTTTATCTTGTTTTGTGGATTTTCTTATTTTCTTATGATTTGTTTGTCTTGTTTTGTTGATCTGCTTATTTTCTTATGATTTGTTTATCTTGTTTTGTGGATTTTCTTATTTTCTTATGATTTGTTTGTCTTGTTTTGTTGATCTGCTTATTTTCTTATGATTTGTTTATCTTGTTTTGTGGATTTTCTTATTTTCTTATGATTTGTTTGTCTTGTTTTGTTGATCTACTTATTTTCTTATGATTTGTTTATCTTGTTTTGTGGATTTTCTTATTTTCTTATGATTTGTTTGTCTTGTTTTGTTGATCTACTTATTTTCTTATGATTTGTTTGTCTTGTTTTGTTGATCTACTTATTTTCTTATGATTTGTTTGTCTTGTTTTGTTGATCTACTTATTTTCTTATGATTTGTTTGTCTTGTTTTGTTGATTTGCTTATTATTTATGATTTTTTGTATCGGCTGTGTGAAATATTTCACAGGCATTCTATATCTCCGAAACTATTACTTATATCACCCTGAAATTTTGTACGGTGATAAAGGGCGCTACTCGAAGTTCACCTATGCAACTTTCTAAAACCTGTTAAGTACAAAACGAACATGGCAGCCAAGTGAAGTTGAAACATTTAAATAGACGTTCTTCGCAATTTAACCATCCGAGCTCAGTGAAACATGGTACAGCAAATGTTTATACACATTGTAATGCACTTACATCTAATTTAGTTAATGTGTTTACATAACCTCAAGTGGGTGTCTTGTGTCCTAATCATGCGAAGTTTGAATAATGAAATGAAAATTGATTGCAGTCAAATGGCCATTCATAATTAATACATCAATACCGAAAAGGTTTATAGTAGCTCTGTGATCTTATCATTAGATCTCTGTGCTGTATTCAGTCACTGATTTACTTATTTTCTTGCACATCTCTATGTGATAACGCTCTCATCTCTTACCACATAGCGTGCACTCGCAGTATTCTGTTGCTACGTGGTAACGTGCCTTCCTACAAAGTTTGTGGTGGAACCCATGCATTGCCATTCTTGTTTATAGCCTACATGTCGTAGCTCCTGGTTTGGGCCGGTCCATTTCCTCTTCATCATGGCGTCAGTTGTGTAGAATTCCGGTCATATTTATTCACATATCATTTTTCTTTCTTTCAGAATCTGTATCTATTGACGTGTGGTTGGTAATGAATGCTTATATCTCTGGGCATTACTAGAAGTTTGAATAATACACCTATGCAATAATCTTCATATAATAGTACATAATGCTATGGCTTACATGTATAAAAATCCAACATGGCGACCATACGAAATATTTGGATGGTTCTCAATATCTTCGAATCTATTACAGCAATCAAACTGAAATTTCGTATGTTGATAGATGCAATAAACACGAGTAGGATACAGTATATGAAAATAGGCTATTTAGTTCATCACGGAACATCTTCTTCTTCTCCTTCTTTATTAAGAATATTCTACAATACAGTAGTTTTCCATCAAACCCAAAAATACTCGACTCCACCACAAATTTCGGTCTTCAGCATCTTCTTCGGTTAAGCCTGTGGTAGCTATGCTTCTCTTTACACCATCCATCCACTGTTGTCTTGGTTTGCCCCGTTTCCGCTTGCTTTCAGCTTGCCAATGTAACATGAAATTTGGAATTCTACTATTCTGCATTTTTTCACACGTCCAAACCATTGCAATCTTCTTTCTTCAAACACTTCTAGTACATTTTTTTTACGAAACTACTTGTTTTTAAGTGCAAATGAAAAACCTCAGCTCTTAAAGGGTTAATTGGGTATTATATTTGTGCTGACCGATTGTTACTAGCCATGTCAATACCTTTAAAATCTCTCCAAGTCTAGTTAATTCGATGCCGTCTCCTTTTGCTGGCTATCAGAGGGTGGTTAAGTCGTCGTGAGGTTAGAGCACCAGGCGAGCAAATAATTGAACGGCCTCATTCCACAGACGGACGTGAGTTGGGTGGCCTATATGTGAGGGAGGAAGGGGAAGTCTGCGGCCTGCGGCTGTGGTGGCTACCACGCCGCGCCGTCTTCCGCTCCAATTCACGTCGTCCAACTGTTAATATCCATTTAGAACTCCGCTAACAATGATATTCATAGGCATTCTGAAACCCTTAGGGGCTAATAACTATTGAGGCGTGAGCGAGTGAAAACTACGTGCACCACGATTGTGTTGGGGAGGTGCAGTAAATCCGGTACTGGGACATGGGCTCTGACAAAGTATTTATGTAAACGGTTAGAGGCCATTGAAATGTGGCTGTACAGAAGAATATTGCGGATACCATGGACAACCAATGTCACAAATGTTGAGGTTCTCCAACAAATGAGAAACAAGATGTTCAGTAAAGAACATATAGCCTACTTTCTCCTAAATGCATGGATATTGTTATAACTCTTTGTCCTTTTTAAGGAGTATAATATAATGTTGGTTGTAGTTGCTTGTTGAAATACAACGTGTTATACGGATATTAAACATGAATATGAGGTGCCCATTGCTAGTGCTACCTCTGTACAAAATTCCATTCAATTCGGTTTCACCGTGTTTGAATTCATATGGTGAATCGATTTCCACATATACATGTCCGCTAACTGCAACTATTGGGCTGATGACCTTGTCGTTTGGTCAAAAGATGCTTCCCCCACAAAGGTATGTTGTTGAAAACTTTAGTAGAGATCTGATGATTAGGTTGGTCGTAATTTGATTTAAGCTTTTAAGATTTGGATGGCCGCCATTTCGTTTTCGTCAAGATGGCGCCGATATAAAACATGACACTGAGGTTTCCTTTGCTAGTGCTACGTCTGTACCAAATTTCGCTCAATTCGGTTTCACCGTGTTTGAATAGATAGGGGGAATCGATTTGCACACATACATGAGCGCCATCCGCAAATGATTGGACTGATGACCTTTTAGTTCGTTCAAAGGATTCTTCGTACATAAAGGTATAATGTTGCAAAATTTGGTAGAGATCAGATGATTAGGTTGGTCGTAATTTGATTTAAGCTTTTAACATTTGGGTGGCCGCCATTACTTTTTCGTCAATATGGTGGCGATATAAAACATGAAACTGAGGTGACCTTTGCTAGTGCTACCTTTGTACGAAATTTCGTTCAATTCGGTTTCACCGTGTTTGAACAGATAGGGGGAATCGATTTGTACATATGTATGGCCGCCATCCGTAAATTATTGGGATGATGACCTTGTAGTTTCGTCTAAAGATTCTTCATACATGAAAGTATAATGTTGCAAAAATTGGTAGAGATCGGATGATTAGGTTGGCCGTAATTTGATTTAAGCTTTTAACATTTGGGTGGCCGCTATTACGTTTTCGTCAAGATGGCGGTGATATAAAACATGACATTGAGGTGTCCTTTGCTAGTGCTACCTTTGTACCAAATTTTGTTCAATTCGATTTCACCGTGTTCGAATTGAT
Organism: Meconema thalassinum; assembly: GCA_946902985.2. NCBI lineage: Eukaryota > Metazoa > Arthropoda > Insecta > Orthoptera > Tettigoniidae > Meconema > Meconema thalassinum. The sequence goes on from OX336398.1 coordinate 111,269,248, forward strand.
AGGGGGGCAGACATTCAGAGTACACACACACACACACACACATACACACACACACACACACACACACACACACACACAGACAGACACACAATTTTTCCCCCTGTGTTGATCTCATAAGTCGACTTTCATTTTTTGCAAAAATCGAAAGTAGGCTAAAAACCAAGGAAGTATTAACCACCGTGAGAATAAGGAAAATCCAATACCTAGGACACATCATGTGGAATACCTTCAAGTATCATTTCCTGCAGTCTATTATTCAAGGAAAAATACCAGGGAAGAGAAGTGTTGATCGGAGAAGAATATCCTGGTTAAAAAAATCTCACAACCTGGACCTCCAAAACGTCCACTGAATTATTCCGAGCTGCAAGGGACAGGAACTGTACAGTCAAGATGGTTGCTAACATCCGGAGTGGTTAGGGACCAGAATAAGGAGAAGTAGGAGAAGGAGGAGAACGATGGGAAGGAGAAGGAGGAGGAGAAGGAGATGTAGGAGGAGTAGAAGAAGAAGGAGAGGAAGGAGAAGAAGAACGATGAGAAGGAGGAGGAAAAAAAGAAGGAGGAGAAGAAGGAGGGGAGGAGAAGGAGGAGAAGAAGGAGAACGATGAGAAGGAGAAGGAGGAGAAGAAGAAGGAGGAGGAGAATAAGGAGGAGAAAAAGGAGCAGTAGAAGGAGGAGGAGAGGAAGGAGAAGGAGAAGGATGAGAAGGAGGAGGGGGAGGAGAAGGAGAAGGAGGAGAAGAAGAAGAAGAAGGAGGAGGATAAGGAGAATGAGGATAAGAAGGAGGGGAGGAGGAGAAGAAGAAGGAGGAGGAGAATAAGGAGGAGAAAAAGGAGGAGTAGAAGGAGGAGGAGAGGAAGGAGAAGGAGAACGATGTGAAGGAGAAGGATGAGAAGGAGGAGGGGGAGGAGAAGGAGAAGGAGGAGAAGAAGAAGAAGGAGGAGGATAAGGAGAATGAGGAGAAGAAGGAGGGGAGGAGGAGAAGAAGAAGGAGGCGGAGAATAAGGAAGAGGAATAGAAGAAGGAAAAGGAGAAGAAAAAGGAGGAGGAGAAGAAGGAGAAGGAGAAGGAGGAGGAGAAGAAGAAGGAGGAGGAGAAGGAGAAGAAGAAGGAGGGGAGGAGAAGGAGAAGGAGGAGAAGAAGAAGAAGGAGGAGGATAAGGAGAATGAGGAGAAGAAGGAGGAGGAGGAGGAGAAGAAGGAGGAGGAGAATAAGGAGGAAGAATAGAAGAAGAAGGAGGAGAAAAAGGAGGAGTAGAAGGAGGAGGAGAGGAAGGAGAAGGAGAACGATGGGAAGGAGAAGGATGAGAAGGAGGAGGGGGAGGAGAAGGAGAAGGAGGAGAAGAAGAAGAAGAAGAAGGAGGAGGAGGATAAGGAGAATGAGGAGAAGAAGGAGGGGAGGAGGAGAAGAAGAAGGAGGCGGAGAATAAGGAGGAGGAATAGAAGAAGGAAAAGGAGAAGAAAAAGGAGGAGAAGGAGAAGGAGGGGGAGGAGAAGGAGGAGAAGAAGATGGAGGAGGAGAAGAAGGAGAAAAAGGAGGAGGAGAAGTAGGAGAAGGAGAAGGAAACGAAGAAGAAGGGAAAAAAGGAGAGAAGAAAGAGAAGAAGAAGAAAGAGAAGAAGAAGCCCGGAGTTTAGTGGTTCGTATCTCTACTCTGATAGTGGTCATCCTTGCTGAGGTTTAATTCCGGTTTGTTTATTCACCTCACATAGTCTCTTGACAGATCACGGGTTCAAACCCGGCCGAAGTCGTCGGATTTTTTAAGAGCGTTAAAAATACCTCAGTATGCCTTCCTTCGGAGGGGAAGTAAAGCCGGCGGTCGCATGTCATAGATTTATGGCATGTTAAAGAACCTTCCACTAATTACACCTGTGTGAAGCTAAATTGTATAGGTTAGGAATGTAAACAACGTTCCTGGGTTCTTACGTTCGTTGCCAAGAGCCGACTGCGGTGGCGTCTAGTAGCTATGTTCTGAACTAGTAGTCGTTGATGGTGGCGTTTGGCGGCAAAAGTAGGAACTATTTGAAAAATTCAAAGTCTGCAGTCCTTACTTGAATTAAAACAGATAACACACACTACTACAGTCATGACAATTAACACTGGATATCAGACAGAATCTAACACACCCAAAGTACACGGGGCTACATGACCGCGTTGTCGCAGCCCCTAAACTGAGGAACCAACCAACCAGTCTCTTGACAAATGCTGGGATGGTTCTTGACCTCAAATCTCAACTATCCCTTTCCCTTATAATTACAGTCTCACACATTACTACCGTCAGTACAGAATCACAGGTTATCTGTCAAATACTACTCTTGTTTTATTAGTTATGGAAATATTGTTTATTTTGAGAAGTTGTAGTTGTTGTTGATTCTTTAGTAGCATTAAGACATTGTGGTCATGTAGCTTCCTGTAGTCTACTTGAGTGTGTATTATATAGAGAGATTTCTTTCTGATAACCTGTGTTACTGTGATGTTTGTTCTAATGTGTGTACTGTATTTGTATTTATTAATTGTATTAATGTAGTCAATGGTCATTTATTTTATTTTCAGGGAAGGGATTTGGGAGGAAATCGGCCAAGGACCTATTGAAAGGAACCGTCCCGGCATTTGCCTGGAGTAGAAGTGGGAAACCACGGAAACCCACTTCCAGGAAGGGTGAGTATGATTCGAACCCGCCTCTTCTCAGTTTTGCCTCACGAGACTGACTGTACCCCGTTCTAGCCCTCAGACAAGAATTACATTTCTTGGTAGAGCCAGGAATCGAACCCGGGTCTCCGCGGTGACAGCCAAGAATGCTGGTCACTACGCAACGAGGCGGACATTTCGAGAAGTGTGTTATTGAGTGTATCAAGGCACAATTCGCATTGACCGAATGAACATCATTACTATTGAGTGCTACACTCACTGAAGTACACGTAATTGATGACCAAAGATGCACCTATTCCCTAAACTCATTTTTCTCATATCGACCGCTTTCTCCTCGAGACCAGAGGGCCTCAAAGTGGGGGCGCGCCCCCTGAGAGGGGGCGTAGGGAGTGATAAAGGGAAGCGCCGACTCTGATTGAAATATTTATATTTAATATTCTGTAACAAAAATCGCTATCCTCATATCCATGAACCTATCATAGGCTGAAGCTCCCACGAACATTTAAAACTTGTAAACTCGCACTTTTGCTGTATTATTTCACAATAACTGACCAGTAGATCCTGGTTGGTTGGTTGGTTGTTATGTTTAGGGGCTGCGACAACGCGGTCCTGTAGCCCCGTGTACTTTGGGTGTGTGTAGAATTTGTCAGATAACCGGTGTAAATTGTGAAGGCTGTATTAGTGTGTGTTATCAAATTTTTAATTCAAGTAAGGACTGCGGACATTCGATTTTCATGTAGTTCCAACCTTTGCTACCAAATGCCACCGTCAACAACCAACAAGTTCTGAACTTTGTTACTACTGTAGATGCCACTGATGTCGGCTCCTGGCGACGAACGTCAGAACCTAAGAGCGTTACCTATAATTTAGCTTCACACAAGTGTAATTAGTGGAAGGTTCTTTATCATGCCATAAATCTATGACATGGATCGTCGGCTTTACTTTCCCTCCGAAGGAAGGCATACTGAGAGATTTTTAACGTTCCTAAAAAATCCGACGACTTAGGCTGGGTTTGAACCCGCCACCTTGGGCATAGAAGCTCAGCATGCTATCAACTACGCCACCGAAGTCGCCCCAGTAGATCCTGCCAGCAGAAATTCTGAGAAAGAGTGAAGAGTAACATTCCCCACACAGCAACCTTTCACCCGAGTTATATCTCCTTACCAAACACTTAACAACCACTAATGGTAATAAACCACTTGTCAATGTGACGGCCACTTCCTTGCAAGAATAGATTCTTGTATTTTTGCCATTGTCGACTTGAATTCAACCAGGCCTTTGCAGTGAGTTAACAGGTGAATTCTAGTGCGTGTTCAGTGAAATTGGTTAGCCCGATTTACAAGTAACGGCATTATCCATGGGTGAGTGGCTTATTAGTAGGGTTCGGAAGTTTAAGAGCTAAAGAATTACAAAATATGCAAGCAAATATGCCCTAAAAACTAGCTAAATATGACCTAAAAACTATAAAATATGACATGAATCTTTGGGATAGGTAGAGTATCGCTAACATACAGTAAACCTCTTAAGTGCCAAAACGTGATCAGCGATAATACACCAGACACATTTAATCATACAAACTGACAGAGAGCTACAGTACATTAAAATTTTCAACATTCATTCAGTATCATATCCTTGAGATGCAGTTCATGCTCGGTTTTCCTAAAAGACATAACACGGCATTTCTTTGTCTGCTAATTGCTTCTGAGCTAAATATATCTGCTGGAGTGACATCCTGTTGAAAGGCGGAAGCACTCTATCGTCATATTCCGTGACCTCATGCGTTCAGTGTCGCAATCTAACTTGTCCAGAAAGCTGTGCTAAAATACGTCCGTAGGGGAGCACCTTCTTGGAATCAGATCTTCTAAACCTGTATCTACTTCACTATTCGGATATCCTGTGTTTGAAACTCGACGCAGATAACACGTACCTTGTTAACGATGCCTAAATTTAAACAAAAATGCTGAAATTTAACCAAATATGACCTTATATAACTAAAATATGACCAAAACTATAAAAATGGCCGAAATATGCATTTATAGGCAACATCAAATTGCTTTAAATGTGGTCAGAGACCCGTCATTCAAACTTATTTTTCAGATTTCGGGTAAAATGAGCTCAGGAAAAAAAATATGACTTTTCCTTAACATCCGAACCTTACTTATTAGCATTAATAATAATATCGGTTGTACTCGGGTGTCAGGAAAAGTTTTGTTAATTGACGCCCAGAGGGCAGCTTGCATGTCTAATTTTATAGCTCCATGGAGCGCTATGAAAGTCAAGGGGGTTAGATATCTAAGCTCCTTGACACTATAGCGCTTTCTAGTAGAGAAAGGAGGAACTTTTTGTGTTGGCGAAAATCCCGAGATTAATAATTTTGCCATTATGAACACGGTCTACTGAATTCAAATGGGTTCTTTAACATGAGATAATGACAGTCCTACTTCACCCCGCCCAACAAACGCACTCGCTACTTGACTTTGCTAATATTTCCTGAATCCATAATCGGAGAAAGTCATGTGACGGTTCAAATTACTCGGGGTGACGCCCCCCATTTGAATTTATTATGTATTTTCCAAATTTTGACAAAGGGCCTAACTACTCATTTTGAAAATTTCGATGTATTGACTTCTTTAATTTTATTTAATATTTAATGTATTATTTATATAATTTTCTATTTACCATTTATTTTTTATTTTTTGTCAAAAGGGCCTAACAATACTTTTGTTGATATTTCCTGAACCAATGATTGGATTTCGTTGGTTCTTAAGTTTAGGGGCTGCAACAACGCGGTCATGTAGCCCCGTGTACTTTGGGTGTGTGTAGAATCTGTCTGATAACCGGTATTAATTGTGATGACTGTATTAGTATGTGTTATCTGTTTTTTTTAATGTAAGTACAGACTGCAACTTATAATTTTTCAAATAGTTCCTACTTTTGCCGCCAAGCGCTACAGTCAACGACTCTGCTAGGCCTAGTTCAGAACTTAGCTACTAGACGCCACCGCAGTCGGCTCTTGGCAACGAACGTAGAAACCTAAGAGCGTTGTTTACATTTTTAGCCTATCCAATTTAGCTTCACACAGGTGTAATTAGAGGAAGGTTCTTTAACATGCCATAAATCTATGACATGGGACCGCCTACTTTACTTCCCCTCCGAAGGAAGGCATACTGAGAGGATTGGATTTGGACGTACTTTGACCACTCACCCACCGTGGCAAGCATTGTTAAAAGAGACTCCATGAAAGTGATAGTGCTTGCCCTCCTTCGGAAAGAAGATTAAGGGACTGGGGGAGGGGACGTGACAGAAAACGTTTGAAAACCCTGCTCTAGACCATCTCTTGACTGTTACCCCCTCCCGTTTCGTGACGTCCAGTTTTGATTCGTGACTCTGCCAAGAATTAAGATCTGAGGCGGCCTGTGAGCCTTGTGAAATAGAAATCAGAAGATCTCCTATTTCAACCTTCCTAGAAGTGGTTTTCCACAATTTTATTCCACTCTAGTTGAATGCCAGGATGAGGAGGAACTAAAATTAAGGGGATGACCGCCTCCTACCTCAACCCTAGCCCCCACCATAATCACAGATATAGACTCGAATACAGCCATCACAAAGGATACAGGTTTTCAAGACAGATGACCCTCCCCGGGCTATATGACCTCGATATCGCAAAGCTCCTTAATGAATCAATTTTCTCCGAAAAATTATTAATACAGGTACTGTTTATTGAACAAAATTGATATTCGGTCGGTCAATACAAGTGTGCTCAAGAAGATTGGGTGGGAGGAAGCAATTATTCTATCACCAACTACAGTAATACCTGAAATTAATATTACAAGAATTAATATTTATACACTTAAAACACACTTCTCTAACAAATGAGGGGTTTATTTGGATGACATGTTTCGCTAGTTAAGCAAGCATCATCAGATCAAAATATACAAGACAAATATTGCTCTACAAAACACTAGCAATTTTTCTTGTATACTTGGATCTGATATAAAATAAGGATTGAGGATATCCGACAACAACTGGGATTGGAATGGAGCCTGCTGAAGACACTCAAACTCAAGAGATTGAGATGGTATGGTCATATGAAGAGGATGGCTCCCCTCAGGATGCCACGAGTGTACTTTGGCCCGAGTGTCCCCGGGAAGAGACCAAGAGGAAGACCTCGCGATGTGTGGGAGAAGCAAATTTATAAGGACCTTGAAGCTAGAGATAAGAACTGGCACAACTACAACAACAAATTGGTGACGGCTCATTTATAACCGCACCCGCCTTGCTGGAGCGAAGAAACGATGATGATGATGATGATTTGGATCTGATGATGTTTGCTGGAGTACTTACCTCTACGTTGTGCTTCTAATTGGAATTTAATGGGGACGAACTGAGGTGGCAATTGAGTAACTTAGTTTCTTTTAAATAACATACAAATTCCTGTTAGCAAATTTCTGAATTAATTTTGCGAATAAATGTTATTGAACAGCGGTCGTATTTTGTTGGGTCGTTTTTTAGCCTACTTTCGATTTTTGCAAAAAATGAAAGTAGACTTATGAGATCACTACAGGGCGAAAAAAGTGTGTCTGTCTGTGTGTGTGTATGTGTGTGTGTGAGTCTGTGTGTGTGTGTGTGTGTGAGTGTGTGTACTCTGAATGTCTGTCCCCCCTATCAATTCGAACACGGTGAAACCGAATTGAACGAAATTTGGTACAGAGGTAGCATTAGCAAAGGGCACCTCAGTGTCATACTTTATATCGCCGCCATCTTTATCAAAACAGAATGGCGGCCACTCAAACGTTCAAAACGTAAAATCAAATTACGGCTAAAATAATCATCCGATCTCTACCAAATTTGGTGACAACATACCTTTATATAGGACGCGTTTTTCATCCAACATTCAAGGTCATCGGCCGTACCATTTCAGGATGGCGGCCGTGTGAATTATTCAACCATTTTAATCAATGGCTTAAGACCCACGAATTCCGATTATCGAGCCTAGGGTGGTTTAAGCTATCCTGAAGGTCGTGATCCGTTATTTATTATAATTTAATATTATAATATTATACTGTATGAGTGGCTTAAAAGAGCTGAGCTGTCTGTGTCACACGACAAGATGGCAGCTGTCCTCATGTGCCTGTCTTATATTTCAATAGTTTTAGTATGTTGTATGTGATATACCCTACTGATACAATAATATAAACTTTGTATGAAATTATCTTTAATGAAGATGTACTGCTGTGAAGAAATCGTTTATTTAAAGTCATTATTTGCCAACAGGTTGTATCTAATGTCAGTTAAGAACACCATGTTGTTAAGGATAGGATTAGCTCTGGGCTAGCGTGTTAGTCTATCACGCAGTCGACTGGGGATCGAGTACTGCTGCAGTTAACTTTTTTTTTCTTGAATTCTTTTACAAATGATGTGCACGAGCTCTTTACACAGATACTGAATAAGATGTCATTTAGCTCAAAGGAGAGGCTAATGCATACACTCGTTTATTAGTAAAATCACAGCCCCAGCATCGCAAATAAACAGAAGACATTAGGAAAAGGAGAATAGAAGAACTAGATACACGTTGTCATTAACCACAGCCTTCTTAATGCCTCTGTACGGTGCTGTCCTCTTGTGGGTTATGTGGGTAATATTGTTCCAAACTTACCGCTGTGTAAATACCTGGCCTCCTGAAGTATGGCAATTTTGTAATACTGGTAGTTCAACTATTAGCCACGATCGCGCTCCGATTGCCTTTAAACACTGCCAGCTGGATCGCCTCCCTCTTGGCTACTTTAAACTGTCTACTCATTCAACACTCTTAGGCCACTGCCATCGTAGTACATTACGATGGCAGTGCATAGGCGTACAACATAAAGATTAATTCACTGATAGGTCGCAGTACCAACCTACTGTGATCGGCGTGGATTTTTAAAGGGGAAGATACCCAAAACGGAAGATTCTTAACTTAGCAGGCTGGCTTAATATAGAGATTAACGGACGTGAGTGCATGACAATAAGTTAGTAGTTTTGTTATTCAATCATCATAAAGTATACAATATTGATTTTGACACTTACTGGCTAATTATCAATATAAAAGAAAACAAACAATACATTGTGGTAGAGGTGATTGTGTTAGGGATGAGGACAAAGAGTCATAAATATACCCATACATTTAGGAGAAAGTAGGCTATATGTTCTTTGCTGAACATCTTGTTTTGTGGTAATTTTAAGGTCACATTTGATTGCATATTTCTCATTTTTTAAGGACGTAAACATCATAAGGCTAACAGTCAATTAATTATCTTACTAACCCCGATGAGACCGAAAGGCAAGATACCTGTTTCTTCTAGAATGACTTGAGTATTGTGCTCTAGTTCCAACAAAGTATAATCATGACGTAGCACACACAGGCACAAAGGAATGTCGACAGACAGACAGACAGACAGGTGAAGTAGTTTTGACAGTGTAGAGTGCTCGACAGTCTCTTGTTTGTCTTAGTCTACACTTCCCTTCACTCCAATGTCAACGGGCAGATTTAACGAGAACAGATTTATACGTCCTCTCTGATCGCAGCGTCTGTGTACGACAAGGGGATTTGGCTTTCATTACTTTCCTTGTATTTTTGTTTTAACTCATTCCCTTTGCGGTGAAGATTTATAGTTCGCGGGCATTTTGTTTCAGTGAGAATGGCAGATGTAGTGGTTCTGCTCGTTTATTGTTCTAGTTTTTTTTTTGGACGGGAGAGGGGTGGCTTCGTGCCAAAGTGGGTAGGACTTTTAAGGGTTTAGTCCGCAAGGCTATAGATTGGATTCGCGCTCTCGTTGTGGGTATTTTCACTCCGTATGATTAACTCTTCTGTGTCTGCTAGTGTCATTTTCATTATTCACTTCCTCATCAAGACCAACGTTTTCCCCATGAGTGTTTGCATGTAAGGCCTAGTCTTTATTGACGGCTGTGCTAGTGTGTATGTGTGTAATTAGAGAGACCACATGACATTATTGTCATGGATAGATATATTTATTCGTTTTTTTATTCCTTGTTTTATGTTCTTTGTTGTATGTTTTGAGTTCTTTTTATTTTGTTTTTTGTGTTTTATTTGTTTCTTTAATTATTTACTTATTTATTTGTTATTTTTTATATAAGTTATATAAAACAAAACGAAAAAGACAAAACAAAAGCAAATAGAAACACAACAAAAAGAACAAAGAACAAAAACAAGAAACAAAATCAGAAAACAAAAAAGCATAGATCATAAAACAAGAAACAAAATCAGAAAACAAAATAAAAAAAACAAAAAGCAAAGATCATAAACCAAAAGCAAAAAATGAAACAAAAAATTAAATAAACAAAAACAATGAACATAAAACGAGAAAACAACAAAAAAAACGAATAAAAAACAAGAAACGAGGATCATATAGAATTGTTCATGTTTCTACCCTGCAATGGAGTCTATTTCAGCTTAAATCTAATTTATAATCTATTCTAATTAAAACTTAGAGTAAAGATGTCTAATCTGTAAATAAATAAATAAATAAATAAATGGATATCGTTACAAAAACATTACATTTTAAAAACAAATAAAAAATACGAGCCTTACAGTAGTCGCATATGATGTGTAACATATGACATGTTATTCGAATAATTCCATATTACTTACTCGCATTTTTTAAAGAATGAACTCATAGTGCTACCTTGTGCCAGCAAACATGAAAGGATTCTCCAATGCATCTGCAGTAGTCACATATACCTGCAACTGTATGCGGGAGCAATCCACTGCCTACGTAATGTGAGCTGCGCTTTATACCGGCCAAAAATGCCAGCGGTGTTATTGAAAATGGCCTCTTATTGCCGATATAGCGCACTGCCAAGTATAGGCGCGATTAAAAATTAGGTGTGCAGTAGGTATATTAAATGCGTTTCTCCCAGTGATACGTTTAGACCAACGAAGTTTCAATTATTGTTAGTAGTCGGTGATAATATACTGAATTCCTACGTTGTTTGGAGTGTTGGTTGATGCCATATAGCACTCGAGGTATCGAGTGCGAACATTAAATAAGAATACAGCAAAAGTATGAAGATTTAATAAATCGTAATTGTTTTCAGCAAATATGATATAATGAATATTCTCACACCAAAGAACGACAACTTGAAGATGATTTATTGAAGCAATTTCTTTAATGGGGCCTCCAAACCTTGAGGTAAAACGTATGCGATTTACATTCCACATAACCACATGGCTTACAGTACGTCGTTGTACCGATCTCTGCCGCAGCGCGCGCTCATTGTTTCCGTCCCATGCAGTTCCGTCCCATCCACTTTCGTCCCATCCACTTCCGTCTCTTTTCCAAAATCACTCCCACAGGAATGCCCAGCTCCCGAGTGCCACAAAAATATCCAGATACCGAGTGGAAAGATGTTACACATCAGTAATAAATTGAAACGATATAATTTTGAATTGAGTTAATAATAATAATAATAATGTTATTGGTTTTACGTCCCTTTTAACTACACTGGCTTTTAGAGACGCCGGGGTGCCGGAATTTTGCCCCGAAGGGGATCTTTAACGTGCCAGTAAATCTACTGACACGGAATTGAGTTAAAGATGCCAAGAAACTGATTAATATTGTCAAAAATTACGTGCAATCAGATGTCAAAAGGAGAATTACTTGAATCAATCCAAACATCTATACGGAATTGATCTTCCGAGTTAGGTCTTATGACACACTGGGTTGTTGACTGGAAGACGCTCATTAAATACGTTGATTGTAATGGAAACTATTTTTCGTGTTAAAAACCTTAGTAATTTTATTTACATCTCACTAGCTGTACCCAGCATGCATTGCAATCCGAATCAATGAAAGAAAGTGTTTGAGTTGTAATTTTGATTATTGAATTGTTTTTGGATAAACAATATTTTTTTTTCTTTTTCCGTCTGGTGCGTACGTGAATAAATCAAAAGGCTTTCAGACGTGTGAGCAGGCCACTAACAGCTGTCATTGTGAGAAGCATGGATTTTCCAAATTTATTCCACTCACTTGTAGGGATTATCCCTGTGCTTTGTTGATGGTCATCGCAAATATGAGACGCAGCGGAAATTGCAAACGTTTGGAAACTGCCACCAAACTGTATGAAATACCCAAATTTTTGGTAACGACTTATGAGCCACCTATCCTAAAATGGATTTACTAATTGACAAACCTTCGCGAGCTTGCACAACAGCTGAACATCGTCCATTTGTTGAAGTGACTCGCGTGCCACCTATTGTAAAATGGATTTTACTCTTCAGACACCATCGCGGGCGTGCCCAGAACTCCTCACCAAAGTTCAATTGTTGAAACGATTAGCACGCCAAAACCCATTTGTTGGAACGACTATCGCGTCACCTATTGTGAAATGAGTTGACTCATTCTGAAATTTTCTCGTGCGTGCACACGACAACTAACCGAAGTTCATTTGATCAAACAATTCGCGCACCAACATTAATTTGTTGAAATGACTCACGCGCCACCTATTGTAAAATGGATTTACGATTTCGGAAACATTCGTGGGAGTGCTAACGACAACTAAGCAAAGTTCATTTGTTGAAAAGAATCGCCTGCCAACATTCATTTGTTGAAATGACTCGCGCGCCACCTATTGCAAAATTGAATTTCTTATTCAGAAACCTTCGCGGGAGTGTGCACAATAACTAGTTGGATGTCACCATGGAGGTAGAGTTCAATTCCTGGCTCTACCAAGAAATGTTATTCTTGGCTGAGACCTGAAATTGTGTTAAGGGGCAGATGAGCTCGTAGTTCCCTCCCTTAAAACAACAATAACTAACTAACTAAATTGTGTTAACTCAGCCTTGCGAGGCAGAACTGAGAAAAGGTGGGTTTGATTCCTATCTCCAACATCCTAGAGGTGGTTCTGCATGGTTTCCAACGTACACTTCAGGAGAATACCGGGATGATACACGGTCGCTTTCTCCGGAATCCTTCCCTCAATTACAATTACACAGACTACTACAGACACCACAATAACACTGAGCTAAAAGACATGATGTACAGGCCCCTAAGTTAAAAAAGACCTGCCTATCTCACAAAAGTTAAATCTTCAAATGTGTGATACACTTGACTCAAACTCTGTTTGGGTTAGCCAATTGAAATTTTCAGGGATTACTGTTTGGATAATTATATGCAATATTAAGAAGGATTATTGACAAAAACGAAATACTTTAGCCAATATGTTTTTTGTTTTAAGGTACGAGGTTTTAATCCAAAATTATGTCGAAAACTATTTATATTTCATTTTGTATATTATTTAAAGGAGTCGCCTTCGTAGCGTAGCGGTCAGCATGGTTAGCTGCCGCCCTGGAGGTCCTGGGTTCGATTCGCGGCTCTGCCACGAAATTTGAAAAGTGGTATGAGGACTGGAACGGGGTCTACTCAGCCTCGGGTGTCCCAAATGAGTAGAGGGGGTTCGATTCCCACCTCAGCCAACCTCGAAGTGGTTTTCCGTGGTTTCCCACTTCGTATTCGGGCAAATACCGGGATGGTACCTTCTTCAAGGCCACGGCCGCCTCCTTCCCTCTTCCTTGCCTATCCATCCTGACCATCCATTACCTTCCCTCATGAGGCCCCTGTTCGCTTTGCAGGTGAGGCCGCCTGGGCGAGGTGCCAATCACACCTCACCAGTAGTATCCACTCCGATTAGATGTTCCCAGCTCTAGGACACTGCCCGTAGAGGCGGTAGTGGTGAGTTCCCACGCTGAGTCCGTGGGTTCCACCAACCTGGAGGGTAAACGACTAAGAGAGAGAGAGAGAGAGAGAGATTATTTAAAGGAATATCCCTTCTTATTACTGTTCATTGGAATGATGTTCATAAATATAAAAAAAAAATATGGACCTATCCTTATTAATTTTCTTACAAATGGTACCAAAGTAGTGACAAATGCTAAACTGAGAAAAATGAGGTTTAAGTTGTTCATTACATTTTTCTACCTCTGACAATTCTTAGAACATTCCCGCCCCATAACTTGCTTCATTTCCTCCATCACTGGTTATTGTGCTTCTTCTACTTCCTTTAGCTTTTATATATATAAACAAATAAATGAACAAATACATAAGTAATCAAATAAATAAGTAAATACTGTGCCCTTGTATATAACAGCGTCGTATATACGAGAATCAAACTTCGGGGGGCGTTCAGTCCGGGTATGCTTTCACTAGAGCTCAAATACCAGACGGCTGCTTACAAATACAAGGACCATATGCAAAACTACAAACAAGAAATGAGTGAAAAACAAATAAAATTACCACCATTTAATAACCGAATAAAAACAACAAAACATAAAAAATATAACATAAACAAAGTCCACCCTGAACTTTACTCCCACTGTGCAAGAATTTACACAGATCTGAGTGGCCTAGAAAGGTCCACTCCAAAGAATTAAAATTGTGGATCAAAATTCCACTTGTCTGATTAATATGTATGCACGCGTATAACTACGCTAGAGAAGAAATAAGTACTTTTGATGGAGATTTGCTCACAGATGGAACAGCCAATATGCTTGCAAACCCCCATACTGCAAACCATTATTATGGCTTTATGGGACACACTCGTAGAATAACATACCAACAATTATAATTTTACTGACACACGCAACCATTTAAAATTTATAAACTAATTGATCTCCATCGAGATCGCAGTGAGTCAGGAAACTCCCAGCAAAACAGAAGCTTGCCCAATGGCTCATATTGCTCAACACATACATGACAACAACGTGACCGAACATCGAGACCACCCGAGGTCAATGAACATGACAATAAATAAACAAGAAATAAGATGCCTAAAACCCGATGATATTTATATGAAATAAAAGCATGGATAAGCTAACACGCTGGGACTCGATCAATCAAAACGCGAACAGCACCCATTTACCGATTACAATTCTTTTATCATTAAACAGGCTTTATTATAATATATAAGATAAACAATTACGAAGAACGGAGACCTGGTCCGTGAATACTAATGAGCACAGCTTGCTCCTTATCTGATGGAGTGCGCCGGGTAGAAATACCTTCACTTACCACTCATTAACGTCTGTGTTCAAAACCAGCCCTCCTTGTCGAAGCTTTGAGTCATGCTATTTATAACAAGAGACTAGACAGTCCCGTTACGCCACCTGTTAATCGCGACACAAAATTTCACACACTTCTGCCAATTCCAAAGAATTGCAAGAACATCGTAAAAGGGGATTCCAACATTTTCCTCGCAAGGATTAAATGCTTATCCTGGACATAGCTTCAGACAGAACCAGGGTTCCCGAAAACTCCTATCCCTTAAAACATATATTTGCAGACTCAACAAAGCATTTAGGGCAGAACACAACACAAATCTACCACGGGCCGACACTCCAATCAAATATCATAGATTTTGTGTACCATAACACTAAAAGAGAAACTTCATCAACAAATAAAGTCATTGGGCATATGACCCCTCACTTAACAAAAACGTAACAAACGGCAATTAACACACAAGCCTGTGTAACAATAAAAATCTATACAATAAAAAGATTTCCCACCAATTCTATTATCTACTCTAGTTAATTCAGTTTCGCTTCTGTTATGATATCGGTTCCCAATTTGCGTCGCTTAGCCGCGCATTTTACGGTAGCGACACGCACTCGAGTACGCTTGCCCCGTGTACTTGACATCAACAAAAAAAATCTTCACACAGATAGAATACATGCCACGTTGCTCATGAACTAAACTAAAGTGTGTCAATACCACCAACCAACTACAATAAAACACGAAGACAAAAATAAAATAAAATATTTACACAAAATAATATGTTCCCACAAAACCATAACCAGTTTGTCAAATAATAAATTATTTCAGTACTCATTCCTCTTTCTGCGTCGTCTCATCGAACATCGCCTGACATTCTCTCTCCAAAGTGTTTAGCTCATCTCAGACCACATGGAGCCGTAGAAACGTTGGTTCGATGTCTTTCTCTGGGTCTGGAGTTCCATCTTGATGTTGAATAAAAATAAAATGTTATTTATAGTCACACGTAATTTTCTATCTAAATTTTTCCAATAGTTACTTTATTCACCATTTGTCTAGTGCAAAATTAAACGTAGACTTTCCCTAATAGTTGTAGTCGTGGGAGACTACTAAAATCTTACCGATACACAAATTTCACACTCAGCTGTGCGCACACAACTTTATTATAATGTTTTCAATAATGACCCTATCTCTGATAAATTTAACACAGTATATCTTCACGGTATGGAAAAGAATAAGTGATCACCTCACGGTGTCACCAAGAATCCCTCGTCGTTACTCAGACGACAGTATTTATGTGAATTTAGCAAAAGGACGGAGGGAGAGGGAAATCTATCACTAACTTCTATAATAATGCGACTATGGGCATGCAACAGGTATCAAACAGTTTGAAATATTATACAGGTCACAATGGGGCTATCGTGCTCTGGAATCGATCATAGATTTCGTTAATCCAATCTTTCCCGCTTTCAACTTCAAGCCGGCGTCAGACGCTCCCTTGGCGCTAAAATTGGTGACCCTCTCTGATTGGTAGTTCATGACGTCAATATCGCAGTTTAGAACAGAAGCCTCTGTCCTATGATTGGTTGAAAGTTCCTCTCGTCTCTCTCATCCAGCAATTATCTTACTCGTAACGCTAGGGTGACAAAGAATTACGGTCTGAAATGAGTCAGGACCCCAACACACCTTTGTCTGATAAAGTGTCTGTCAAACATTCCGATCTCGTCACTCCTTTGTTTCAGGACTGGGCACGTTCAAACGTACTGTCTCCAAATAAGCTTGATATTTCGCAATCCAGTCTGGCCTTCATGTATGATTCTGGCAGTAAAATCAGAATATAATGAAATGAATAATTAGAATCATTAATATGCGTAGCTTATTAAGGGTTCAATACAAACATTATAAATAAATAAATGCGTATTTTAACTTATCAGCTTGCATATAAGTAGAATTGTTTCCGTCTACAAATCAACGATTGAATTATTAATAATTGGGGCAGATGACCTTGCTGTTCCGTCCTTTAAACAATATTCCTTCAATAGGTCAGTGCAAAATAACAGTGATTATAATATCATAACGATGTTCAGTAACCACTAGTAACATAACCAATGTGTTACCAACACAAAGTCTGCACTCAACAGAGCAGACAAGAACTGAGTTCAGAAAAATATCTATATTAGTTCAAAGTTATACGCACAAACATACAACTCTCTATAAAAGTGGGCGTTGTCATTCATGGTGCAGCAGTCATTTATATCTTATAAAATGACAATTTTTCATATTTTTTCGAGTTTTCTTGACAAATTCCTGTTCTGTACATCGTAAATAACTAAAAACTCAAAAAAAGTTTCTTTCATTTCTTACGCCCCTACGCGGGTATGGTTGGTTGGTTGGTTCCTCAGTTTAGGGGCTGCGACTACGCGGTCATGTAGCCCCGTGTACTTTGGGTGTGTGTAGAATCTGTCTGAAAACCGGTGTTAAATGTGATGACTGTATTAGTGTGTGTATCTGTTTTTTATTTAAGTACAGACCGCAACTTAGAATTTTATAGTTCCTACTTTTGCCGCCAAACGCCACCGTCAACGACTACTAGGCCTAGTTCAGAACTTAGCTACTAGACGCCGCCGCAGTCGGCTCTTTGCAACGAACGTAGAAACCTAAGAGCGTTGTTTACATTCTTAACCTATCCAATTTAGCTTCACACAGGTGTAATTAGTGGAAGGATCTTTAACATGCCATAAATCTATGACATGGGACCGCCGGCTTTACTTCCCCTCCGAACGAAGGCATACTGGGGGATTTTTAACGCTCTTTTTCGAGTTTTCCTGACAAATTCCTGTTCTGTACATCGTTCGGGCTTCGGCAGGGTTTGAACCCGCTATCTTGGGCATAGAAGCTCAGCATGCTACCGACTACGCCAGCGAAGCCGCCTAGACGGGTCTTTCATACCTTAAATGAAGCAAGAGGAATCTTCCACAGTCCTCTTAATTACATTGTTGCATATATAAACGTAAGGGAGTGATGCCCAAGGTGTCCCTAGCAAGGAGGGGGACATTGTGTGGGCTGGTGTCTTGTTCGTTGTCCTTTAATCCAATAAGCCCGTATAAATAACATCGGGGTCGCCAGGGAGTACACTACTGTGCTGGTGGTGGCCGACCTGCAAGGGGTCTCTCAGCCCGGTCAATAACTCACCACACGTCACATTACAGTATTGCCACACGTTTAATCTTTTCCCCAATTAAATTCAGGGTGGCTGGGGCATTACCAGGTAGACGGGAACTTATAATATCCCAGGTGAGGAAGGGCTGAGGGACGTTAAAAAACGTTTAGTAAACGGTGCTTGATTTACATTATTTAAATCTGATGTAACGGGTAATCTTGAGACCCAATGGATGGCTTTTGATGCGGTTTTCACCATTCTGTAAAGGATTTCTCGAGGAAGGTTTCTGTAGAAAAACCTTCATTTATGACCAAAGGAAGCCGAGCAGTAACGATTTCAGTGAATCAAGTCAATGAAGAGCCTACCGTCCGTGGGATTTTTAAGCTTACGCTGGGTAAACCGTTAAAAATATCTGTATACTATGAGTGTAAGAATTGTTCAGCATGAAAAGTTCTACAAAATGGTCCCGGGCAGTATATCTTTATCTTTAATACATGGCCAACTATAAGTGTTTTCACGTTTTCATTTCTTCCAACAATCTCCAATCAGTAGAAATTTAAATTACTAGCTTCGGAGTGAGCGATGCTATCGCCCTAGCTTTGGCCAGCACCAAACTGTTGAGTCGTGTCGAGTTAAGACTTCAGAGAAGAGTATATGTGTTTGGAGTTTCGCTGTTCACCTCGGATTTTTTGAATTGCGTCTGGGACCTGCCGTCCGTGCGCCTTTTAAGCTACGCTGGGTAAACCGTTTAGGATACCGGGCGAAGCCGGGGCGTGTTGCTAGTGTGGAATAAGGTAGAAGATGGAAATATCAGAGAACGTTCATGGCGTTTGTAGACTTAGAAAATGCTTTTGATAACGTTGTTTTTAGTAAGATGTTTGATATTTTGAAAATAATTGGAATAAAGTACAGGGATAGGAAGGTGCTCTACTCTACAATCTAATAAAAAAAATACAAAAACGTTTACCATGTTAGGAAATGTTTGATATTTTCCGTATTGATTCATAATAGATAACTTTTCAAATACAACGCCTATCAATACAAAATTAAGAACATCTGTTAACATTCTTTTAGCCTATTTTCATTTTATGAAGAAAAAAAAATAGGCTTATGAGATCACCTTTTGTCCGTGTATGCGTATGTGTGTGTGTGTGTGTTTGGGTGGGTGTGTGTCCCCCTAAATTACGTCTAAACGGCTGGAGCGATTTCAATGAAACTCGGTAAGGACATAGCACCATTTCGGCCGACCCCGATCGTGCCCTTCAAATTTTATTACGTCTCGCCAATTCAACATAGCAGCTGTGCGAAATATTTCATCAGCATTCAATATCTTCGAAACTATTACCGATATCACCCTGAAATTTTGTACGGTGATAAAGGGCACTGCTTCAAGTTTATCCATGTAACTTTAAACCTGGTAACTACAAAACCAACATGGCGGCCAAGCGAAGTTGAGACTTTTAAATAAACTTCTCTCGCGATGTGACCATCCAAACGTAATGGAATTTGGTACAGAAAATGTTTATACACATTGCAATGCACTGGCGTCTAATTTTGTTCAATTGTTTACATAACCTCAATATGGCGGCTGTGCGAAATATTTCACTGGCATTCTATATCTGCGAAACTATCACTGATATCACCATGAAATGTTGTACGGTGATTAAGGGTACTACTACAAGTTTATCTATGTAACTTTCAAAAACCTGTAAAGTACAAAACGAATATGGCGGCCAGGCGAATTTGAAACATTTTAATAGATTTTTCTTGTGATTTAACCATATAACCGTAGTGAAATATGGTACAATATATGGTTATACACATTGTAATGCACTGAAATTTTGTATGATGATAGATGCAATTAACATAAGTAGGATATATATAAATAGGCTGTATAGTTCTTCACGGAAATACTTGTTAAATTATCTATTCAATCGTTGGTACATGCTTCAACCTTTCTTTGATGTCTTCATCAGCCAAAACTGCTTATATCTAATTCTTAAAACTTGTTATAAAAGCGAAATGGATATCCTTACAATTTGCATTTATAAGGTGCGTTCAAAATGTAACGAGCCGGAGGCTGGAATGCGCAAACCGGTGACTACATCGGCTAATCGGGGCGTGTCTAACGAGGTGTGGTTCCGACCAGAGCGTGGAAGGTCACAGCCCGTCGTTAGAGGGCACGCGTGCACGTCACGTGACGATACAAAGCGAGCAGCAGCATGCATCAATCGTCCAACGCTGCCAGTCGCATTGCAAACAGTGACATGGAGGCGTCAAACGAAGAGCAAAGAGGTGTTGTTCGGTTTCTGACAGCGGAAGGAGTAGGGGGGAACGGACATTCATCGCCGAATGTCACAAGTGTACGACGAACACTGCATGTCCCTTGCAAGGGTCAAGGCGTTGCACAAGCGCTTCAGGGAAGGACGGGTGTCGTTAGCCGATGATGCTCGGTCTGGGGCTCCCCCCTGCATTACCGATGGCAACGTCCAGCGTGTTGATGCACTCATTACCTAGGACCGCCGAGTGACAGTGAACGCTATAGCCGCCGTGTTCGCTCCACAACAATGCATCACCTCATACGGCCAACACAGTCGCGGCACTCCTGCAGAAATTCAAATGGGAGGTTCTCGGCCACCCTCCATACAGTCCAGACCTCTCTCCCTGTGATTACGCCATGTTTGGTCTCCTGAAAAGGGCTCTGCGGGGCAAACGATTCACCTCGGACGCCGACGTCCAGCTGTACGTGTGGAACTGGTTCACATCGCAGCCCAGGGAATTTTATGAGACAGCCATTTACCGCCTAGTGTCACAGTGGGACAAGTGCCTCAACAGCCAGGGCCAATACTTCTGACATACAGGTACTGGTTTCTGTAATTATGCCTCCGGCTCGTTACTTTTTGAACGCACCTTATACATAGACGTTCCTTAATATGTTATGAAAATTAATACCGGGTTCGGTGACAGTGGCCTTCCTCAACAGAAAATAGATAATACAAGTCGAGTTGCATGTCTTACATTAAACTTTTTTCATAACAAAGGTTGTCTTCAAATATTATTCTAAAACTACTAATTATCTAAAAAGCTAAAATTTATTTATTTATTTATTTATTTATTTACTCTGACCAGAGGCAGATAAATAATATTTTACATACAAAATCAAAGGAAAAACATGGAATTATACATATACTAGCTAAAGTACATGTGCTTCGCTACTGGTCATAAATTAAAATGTGAAGGTGACAGTTAAAACAGGGGATAGGCGAAGTGCTGCACGGAGGGAGAGTAAGGATGGAACATTTTGTCCAACTACACCGCTCAGCGTTGATCGTGTTTTATAGCACAAATTTAGGTTTTACTCGCTAACCGTTGTAGATACACGAAAAGTAATGAGGACCTTTCAGATAGAAAATTAAATTTTAAACCTCATATATACCATCAAAAGTTTACTATTTTTTAGCGATCACTTTTCATTTGAAATGGAAATATGGAATTTTGAAACCAAAGAGTGTCGTGACGTCACTAAAATGCTCACCATCTTTAAATAGTGCAAAGTATTGAAATCAAAAGTAGCCTATATGTTAGCCAGGTAAATCAGCTCCTTCCATGTAAAATTTCAGGTAAATCGTACCAGTGGTTCTTGCGTGATTGAGTAATACACAGACACACACCATTTCATTTTTATATATTAGTATAGATATATATCTACACACAATATAATCAAACTGTCTTTGCCCAGAAACGAGCAACTGCTATATCATTTTCTTGTGACTTAAACAACTCCTCACTGCAAAAATCAGGGCAACATAAGCACTGATACAGATGCTTTGTTGCCTGTACCTCTCCACATTCGCAAAGTGTTGATTCTTGTAGGTATCCCCATTTCATTATGTTATCCTTAGTTTTGCCAACACCCGCTCGTAATCTGTTTAGTGATTTCTAAGTGGTCCAGTCCAAGTTGGGTCTGGCTGGTAAGCATTCTGCTGGTGATGCCCCTGTTGGAAGATTATTGCTTTTGGCTGCCCACAGTTCTTCTCTGGATTTGTTGTAAGATATATTAAGCGGAGATGTTGAATGAAAAAAGCTCTTCCTAGATTTCAATCTATGTCTTGGAGGAGTAGATCCGTGCAGCGGGTGTAGCTCATTTTCTTCCACTTTCTTTCTTTCGGCATAAAAATACGTTAAAAGACTTGAAAACCAGATCTGTTACAAATTTAGATTAAAGGTGAATGATATAGGTCTTGAAAAAAAAAACAGCCTGAAGTGGAAAGTATCAGTAATGTGGATGTTATATATTCATGCATAGAAATTTTGAGGTTGGGATGGATCTGATCATGTGTGCTGAATATTAGAACACCCTGTGGTACAAGCTCCATTGGGGTCAGGAATAATTCATAAGTCCTGAATGGTGTTACCAACTCCAGATGGCGCGTGCGCCATCATACACATAAACACATATAAGGTTGCGTGAACCTCATTTAAGACTTGCTGTTGTCGCTGTAACAGCAGCTGTGTAGTATCTGCACAACTTCTTAATAGGAGAGACTGTAACGGCTGCTACTAACAATCGACACTGGACAAGAAGTGTTAATTGCACATTGATGTACAGAACTAGACGGTGTCAGATGTGGGACATGCAGCGCATGGAATGGATAATGTTGCCTACATCATCATTCTCTGCTGCTACTTAAATACATAATATGCTCTCTCTCGGAAGGGTCATCCCCCAGAGACTCACAGCTAGTTGTTGCTGATTACTTAGGGGTTTTGCGACATCGTGGTCATGTAGCCCTGTGTATTTGGGTGTCAGATAACCTGTGTCACTGTGATGCCTGTACTAGTGAGTGTACTTGTAGTCGAAGTAGGATTTGGTTAGGAAGTGACTTTGGCCTTAAGTTAGATACCAGCTCGGCATTTGCCTGCAGTAAAAGCGAGAAACCACGGAAAGCCACTTCCAGCATAGCTGAGGTAGAAATCGAACCCGCCTATTCTCAGTTTTGCTTTACGAGGCTGATTTTACATTATTCCAGCCCTCAGACCAGAATTGGATTTCTTCACAGAGCTGGGAATCGAACCCGGGCCTCCACGGTAACAGCCATGAATGCTAGCAACTACGCAACGACGCGGACATTTCGCGAAGTGTGTTATTAAGTGCATACATTTTTCTGGTATTAGGGCGTTAAAATAACGATTAGTTAGTTATTGTTGTTTTAAGGGATGGAACTACGAGGTCATCTGCCCTTCTTAACACAGATTTAATTATACAAATTTTGAATATATATTTAAATTTTGAGGTGGAAGCCTAAATTTAAAAAAAAACTAAGAATATTAAAACAAAAAATTGTAAGAGACTAATAATTATAATATTAAACAAAAATATATGGATTACAAATATTCAGAATTCAAAAAAAAAGTCTTTGAGTAAATATTCACTTGTAAATTTAGGTTGCTGGCTCTAACCCAAAATAACGATTATTCCCCGCCCAATCTAATTGGGCAAAATTCGTATTGATAGACTGAAAACCATTTGTACTTTTAAGTTCTGCATTCACTCAAGTACACGAGATTGATAATCAAGGATGCACCTATTCCCTAAAATCATCTTTCTCTTCGACTCACAACTAGTTGGGTGTTGGTATGCGACCACGGGATCCCAGATGAGTCCGGCATTGCTTCCAATTCCAAATTAATAAATTCATCATCGATTCTCCACTCCAGCAGGCCGGGTGTGGGAACGAACAAGCCCCTTCCATAGCTGTCTGTCCTGCCACCATTCTTCTTCCACCACTGTACTTCATTCTACGCTCCTCTCAGCAAAGCTCTGTGGACTTGCTTCATCTACCACTTGGTCTCTTGCCAATTATCTACCTTTCGAAATAGGCTTTGGATGTTCTACTAGAGGGCATCCTGATCCGATGACCGAACCATTTCAATCTCTAATCCTTAAGAATGTCACACTTATTTCCAGCCCTAGCTTTAGGCTTCTCGTCCATTGGGAGCGGAAAGTTGCGAACTGCGAAGCAACGAATTCGGGCGAACACCGTTCGTATGAAATCCTGCGAATGCCTATCGTCCATTGTCTGAGTATTCGTCCGGATTCATAGACGAGATGGCTCTACGGAACGGTTTTCCGGATGATTCTGATGAAGAATTTTTCACTATGGAATTATCACCTTTGATTCGACGTATCACGCGCAGGCGATATCGACGAAGATTGGAAATGTGGGTGAATCAAATTTACGCAAAAAAGAAAGGAGTTCGGTGAATTTTCTCATTTGTGGTATGATCCTCATGCCGACTAAGACCACCACTTTTCCTATTTTCGAATGAGAAAGGACACATTTTGCTTCATTCTTGGCAACATCTCTTCTAAGTTCAAGAAATTCAGTAATTTTAGAGAGACGATCTCTTCACAAGAACGGTTGGCTGTGACATGACGTAACTATTATTACATTCAAGGAGGTGTAATAAGCTAACACTCACATTATTGTAGGATCAAAATTGTGAAAGAAAGTCGATGTGTTGTCCGTAGATAGGCTTTCGTTGAGAAGTGAGGAGGAATCAGAAGAATAAGTTGGTGTAGAATGTGTGGAAGTAGCAGTGGCTTGTAGCTGAAATTCCTCCTTTGCAACGCCCATATCTTTTGGCGCACAAACAGTTTTCTTTCTCTAGGTATATCATGGAGATACGGCAATAAACTCATGAGAAACTAATCGTCTCCATCTTCAGTACGTGTTGTTTTTGTTCCAAGTATTTAACTTTTTTACGTTCAAGTTCGAGTAGTGTTTCTTCAAAGCTTGACGGTTCGTTTTTTGAGCATTTCTTCCTCTTCTTGAATGGGCTTTTAAACATTTTCCTGACGTTTGAGGTGGTGGGTGTTTGCCGATGACTATCAACATTCTCACAATAAGGTCCTGAAGTTGCCGTGCTACTTGTTTGAGAAATTGAACGTAGATATGCATGGTCTTGATCAGCTAACTCCTCAACCAAATTATTCGCGCTGTCTTCGTTGCTGACCATATTATCGGATTCAACGGATGTAACACTTATTTCCATTCTTCTTGGTGTGATTGTGTCTGTCAAAAATGAAAGTCGACTGAAAAAGGGCCATGAAGGTGTATAGCATGCATCTGCACCACTGCCAGTTTTGCTCTTCTTCTGTTTCATGAATTCCTTTCGAAACGTATCTCGTAAGCCCCTCCATCGCTTCTTAAATTCTTCCTCTGAAACGAACAATTTTAAATTCAATGTAATGTTGGTAACTATTAAGGTACGGTACTACTACACTCATATGTCAAAATTAAAGTTTCCTAATTTCACAACCACTATATTGTTTTAACCTACTTTTCACATTTTGCAAAAATGAGGAAAAAATAGACTTGTGAGATCGATCCGGGAAAATGTGTGTCTGTCTGTCTGTCTGTCCTTCTGTCTGTCTGGCTGTGTGTGTGTCCCCCCCTATCAACTCCTAAACGGCTGCAGAAATCGAAACCAAATTTAGTATGAGTAAAGATATATACCGGAATATCTCACGTCCATATTTGAAAATGATGTCAGTGCTACCAACTGCTGAAAAAACGCACTAGAAATTTGAGCTCCATGTAGGATATCTTGGAAGGTATGCATGGGAGCTATTCCAAAATTGGCACACATGTAGATAACATAATTTCAGTTTAATTTCCAGGAGGCCATACATGCCAGTGTTGCCAAAATAATTTTAAGCCTTCTGATGGGTCCAATTTTTAAATGCCTGTAACGTCTACACTATCAATTGGATTTTAACCAAATTTTGTATGCAATATGTGTACATGATCAGATATGACTGAGCGTATTCTTAAGAGCCACCAGGGCTGCCAACTGTTAATAATTGCTATCTATTCTTTTATCCAAATACCAATATATCAGAAAGTATGCAAGCCGACAGCTTTAAACTATGCACACGTATAGTACCTGACATTTTAGATTAATTTTGGAGTAACTTATATACTTCAGTTCTACCAACATGATTCTAAGCCTGCTGATAGGGAAAATATTTAAATACATGTAACTTCTTTACTATCAGTTGGATATCAACCAAATTTCGTATGTGCTATGTGTAACAAAACAGATATGACTATAAGTATTCTTAAGAGCAATCATGGCTGCCAACTGTTAATAAATGCTGTCTATATTTTTTTTAACCTAATATCAATATATCAGTAAGTATGCAAGCTAACAGCCCTATACTTAGCACACGTATAGCACCTGACATTCTAGATTAATTTGGAATAATTAATATAAGTCAGTGCTGCCAACATGATTCTATGCCTGCTGATAGGTCCAATTTTAAAATGCATGTAACTTCTATACTATTAAATGGATTTCGTCCAAAATTGGCACAACAAAATATCATAATATTTCAGATTAGGCTATTTCTGACCAGCACACGCATGACATTGTTGCCAACATGCTTTTACGCGTGCTGATGGATCCAATGTCTAACTGCATGTAACGTCCATTGGACTTCTACCAATTTTTTTAATTCTGTACCTTAAGAGATGGAACTATGAATATTTTCAGTCACCAGGGCTGCCAAATGTAATGCTCTATTAGGCTACATTATACCAGGTATATTTCGAACTAATTAGACATTTCGATATTACCAACTTAATTTCGTCATTATTCTAGATAGGTCCATATACTATAGATTAATCATTGGCATGAAACTTAATTTTAAGAAAAGTAGGCTCTTTAGTTCGTCACAGAACTTCTTGTTTCTTTAAATTTCCAACGTTCACTCTTTACAGATATTTAGCAACTGGAGCGTCATTTAAAACTCTGGGCTATTGCTTCCGAATGCCAGATGTGACTGTTGGACGAATTATTCACGAAACGTGTGGAGACATATGGGAATCATTAAGCAATGTACATATGGCATTTCCCTGCGACGAAGAAGTCGACGAAATATCGAGAGAATTTTGGAGGAAATGGAAATTGGGAAGCACATTCGCGTCAAACGCCCGCAGCATTCTGGTAGGCCTACGATGTATTATAACTATAAAATATTCTTTTCTATAGTTCTGCAAGGAGTAGTTGGCCCTTACTACAAATTCATATGCATCGATGTTGGAGCCTACGGGATACAAAGTGACAGTGGGATATTTGATCTTTCCGACTTGAACAAACAACTTGCGCGTGGTGCCCTCAGAGTGCACTTGCAAAAGCAATTACCCGGCAATGATTTACGTGCACCTCACGTGGTAATCGGTGACGAAGGTTATCCTCTAAAACCATATTTAATGCGTCCTTATCCTGAAAGAGCTGCTGGGTCTGATGAACATATTTTCAACAAACATTTGTCACTTGCTAGGCAAACTGTGGAATGTGCAATTGGTATCATCAGCAATAATTGGCGAATACTTCTAAAAGCACTAGAGGTAACTCCAGAACGAGCAGATGTCATTGTAAAATGCATATGCTTACTGCACAACATAATTATAGTCAGAGAAGGGTTAGCATCATTTCAGAGTCACGCAAGTGATAATGTTTCCAGAAGTATTAGTAGAAGCAATAGATTTGTTACTTTAGGTCACAATAGAAGCGCTTTAAGATCGTGTGAAATACGAGACACGTTTAAAAGTTATTTTGTAAACAACAGACCGGATTAGGTAATAGGTATTTCTTTTAACTTCCCTTGTCATTCAATTTACTGCTCCTTGTTTTAAAATTATTACGAACCATTCATAAAATACGGTAACAATAAATGTAATAAAATGATATGATTTAATAAAATTACAATGAATAGATGTAAATAAATAACAAATAATGAACCTACGTGGTAATTTCATTTCAGTCGAAACCTCCTTCCACAATTGTTTTTGTACATTCCGCATGTGGTAGTTCGCTTCCCATTGGTCCCACATATATTTCCTTTCCTGAACAAGCAAAATTAGCATTTCACAATCAATTTTTCACTGCTCTCTTCGCCCTCGTTCGCAACTAAAATCCCAATAGAACGGGATCGTTTCGCACTTCGCAGCTGTTTGGACAAAAACTCACGAACGATACGGGCTCTGTGGACACGGTCCCCATGGCTTTGGATTGTTCGTGCGTTTTCGTGCGACTTCGGACGAATTCCATTTCGCACCTTTTCGGAGTTTTCCGCTCCCAATGGACGAGAGGCCTTAGTCGATCTGACTCATTTCTAATTTTGTCTCGTCTGGTCTTCTGAATACTTGATCATAGAAATTTAATTTCAGTTGCTTGTATCCGGCTGCTGTCCTGGCGAGTCATTGTAGCGGCTTCTCTTAGCCAATATGGGCAGTAAGTAGGATTTGTCCAGTGATATTTTAGCTTCACGAGGAAATTTTTGACACACAGAAGCTGTGAAACAGAGTTGTAAACGTTCGCAGCTGCTTGAACCCTACAGCTGGTTTCTTGGGTTAATCCGTCAACGAAACGTTGTTACCTTATCTTATTATATACTGCTCAAAAAAATTAAAGCACCACTTTTTTCAAAGGTCACCAAATTTTGAAAAGTTGACCTACAAGCTCGAAATCTCAGTATGACGTTTGTCCTGACGCCTACCAAGCATATGCTTCAGCACAACTCCCCAACTTGAGTAGTTTCGGGGTAGCACCCCGAAAACCAGCCCATTTTCGAAAACCGCAAATTGAAGTTTGCGAAAAACGCTGCAGGACTTGACGCAGGTTGCCAAAGCAGTCGAAAATGAATGAGTCTTGCTCTTAAAGGTTCCACAAACACGTAGAAATCGTTACATTTGACGTTGGGCATTTTCAACCCCCTTCATCATCCCCTAAACATGGACTACCATTGGGGGCGTCTGAGAAGGTACCGGGTGTGTTTAACCATCTGAAAACCTGCACACCGTCCTCAGTTGCTGATTGCAGTAAGTTCTTAAGGCCTCCGGCAATGTCCACACCCCCTAACACCCTCAACTGGCTTGGGACCAAACCACCCCCTCTCGATTCACCCCTAAGGAAGGTTTTAATCGAGATGTTTATCAGTGCTGTGAATGCGGGGGTCTTCCCCTACCGTTTCAAAAAAGGAGTTGTGCCTTTGTCACCACCCCTTCCCCTGCAACCCCCGTTTGTATGATTTTTCGAATCAGGCCCTTTTTAAGGGCTGAAACGAGGTCTTAATCGCTGAAATGGCTGTAAAGGTCCTTAGAAGTAGTGGTGACACGAAATCAACCCCTTCCGATCGATGATTGACATTCCGTCCCCGAAATTCGAAATTGTTGCACCCCCAACCCTCCCCGTCTGGACGTGTAACGCGTCATGGCAGAGTTTTCAGAGTTGGATGGAAATGAAGCTTATGGCCTGACATGGAGCCCAAAACAGCAGGTTGGATGGAAATTCATCGGTAGGGTGGGAAACGGGACCAAAAAGTTTTCAAAAAAGTTAACAGCCTCTAGTAAGTACACCAATGCATAGGCAACCCACATCACGTCATTTTTCACTCATTGCCAAACTTTGTAACCTATTGCCGATCATAGACAACCCACACGCACGGACGTGATGTGGGTAGCCTATGCATGGGCGTACTTACTGTAGGCTGTACACTTTTTTGAAAAAATTTGGTCCCGTTTCCCAACCTACCGATGAATTTCCATCCAACCTGCTGTTTTGGGCTCCATGTCAGGCCATAAGCTTCATTTCCATCCAACTCTGAAAACTCTGCCATGACGCGTTACGCGTCCAGACAGGGAGGGTTGGGGGTGCAAAAATTTCGAATTTGGGGGACGGAATGTCAATCATCGATCGGAAGGGGTTGATTTCGTGTCACCACTACTTCTAAGGACCTTTACAGCCCTTTCAGCGATTAAGACCTCGTTTTAGCCCTTAAAAAGGGCCTGATTTGAAAAATCATACAAACGGGAGTTGCAGGGGAAGGGGTGGTGACAAAGGCACAGCTCCTTTTTTGAAACGGTAGGGGAAGACCCCCGCATTCACAGCACTGATAAACATCTCGATTAAAACCTTCCTTAGGGGTGAATCGAGAGGGGGTGGTTTGGTCCCATGCCAGTTGAGGGTGTTAGGGGGTGTGGACATTGCCGGAGGCCTTAAGAACTTACTGCAATCAGCAACTGAGGACGGTGTGCAGGTTTTCAGATGGTTAAACACACCCGGTACCTTCTCAGACGCCCCCAATGGTAGTCCATGTTTAGGGGATGATGAAGGGGGTTGAAAATGCCCAAACGTCAAATGTAACGATTTCTACGTGTTTGTGGAACGTTTAAGAGCAAGACTCATTCATTTTCGACTGCTTTGGCAACCTGCGACAAGTCCTGCAGCGTTTTTCGCAAACTTCAATTTGCGCTTTTCGAAAATGGGCTGGTTTTCGGGGTGCTACCCCGAAACTACTCAAGTTGGGGAGTTGTGCTGAAGCATATGCTTGGTAGGCGTCAGGACAAACGTCATACTGAGATTTCGAGCTTGTAGGTCAACTTTTCAAAATTTGGTGGCCTTTGAAAAAAGTGGTGCTTTAATTTTTTTGAGCAGTATATAATACGATAAGACTAAGGTGTATGTATCACAAAACTCATTCTCCTAAACCAGAAAGCATTAGAAGGTGTGGTTTGTACCAAAAACTTCCAAATCGTCTCAATAGTACAGGAAAAATCTTGCATTTCTTGAAAAGTCAACGGAAATAATTTATTTGTTTGTAAAGTGCTTTTAAACAAATAAACAGGACGATAGCCCCTGCGAGAACTCTGTCGCGTACAGCCCGCAGAGCACTAAACCGAGCGGGTAGTCTGTACACATGGGGACGCACACAATCCATTATGCGAGAGTTCTCGCACGGGTCGGCTAGTTATAATTATTATTATTATTATTATTATGTGGCAACATTTGATGTAATTCATAGTAATGACCCATTTTGAAAGCCTTGTTGCCATGGTAACCATTTAGGCGTCGATTAGTTGCGCACTTAAAATAACTCTTTGAAGAATGTGTATTTAGTTTTTTGTTGACACTAAAATTTTAATTGATACCGTATTGTAACTTTCAGTTGGTCAACACTAAATAATTCCAATTATTGGAATATGTGAGAAAATAACCTGAAATAAAATGCAATCTCTCACTTCTATACATCAAGGTATATACTGAGTGATGTACTGTAGGTAGAGTTTCGTTGCTACACTAACCTCTTCCTAATAATAATAATAATAATAATAATAATAATAATAATAATATCGCATGGCCTCGGGTTCCGGGTGCAAGCTTTGTTATTTGACACCCAGACGGCAGCTTGCATGTTGAATTATGTCGTTCCTAGAGCGCCATGAAAGTCAAGGAGTTTAGATATCTAAGCTCCTTAACACTATAGCGCTTTCTAGTAGTGAAAGGAGGAACTTTGTGATGGAGGAAAATCCCGAGATTAATGTTGCCATTATGAACACGGCCTACTGAATTCAAATAGGTTCTTTAACATGCCAACAACGTATGACATGCGTGCCGTGATTTTTTGTCGCCTTTCAAAAATCACTTACCACTGCTGCGAGTCTCTGGGGGATGACCCTTCAGAGAGAAAGCATATTATGTATTTAAGTAACAGCAGAGAATGATGATGTAGGCAACATTATCCATTCCATGCGCTACATGCCCCACATCTGACACCGTCTAGTTCTGTACATTAATTCTTTCAGAATACTATAAATCACAACTGCATTGGCTTTTCTACAAAATCTCAACTCTATTAAATTATCCATGTTAAATGAGAACGCAAAATATCTGTACACCCTGTATATGTATATCTGATGCACTCTGCTCTGTTGTAATGGAGCACTGTTCTAATCCCTCTTGCTTACCTAGCGCGTGGTAATCGCGTTCCCTCACTCCTCACTGCCACCGTGTGAGAACGCCAGTAATGCAATTTACCTGATAATGAAATCCTTGCTAAAATTGAAACTCCGACAACCGCTTTCTGTTCGTCGACCTCAAACTCCTACCGAACCTTTTTCCCTTTTTTTTTATTACAGAACTAATTTACTTCTCATCTTCCTCGCTAATTAATAGACTATAATATCCAATTTATAGATAAAGAAAAATATCGTCTTCCATTATGAATAACATGAGTGTGTAGTCTGAAACAATAACAAGATGTTCAGTAAAGAACATATAGCCTACTTTCTCCTAAATGCATGGGTATTGTTATAACTCTTTGTCCTTTTCAAGGAGTATGATTGAATGTTGGTTGTAGGAGCATGTTGAAATACAACGTGCTATAGGGATATTAAACATGAATATGAGGTGCCCTTTGCTAGTGCTACCTCTGTACCAAATTTCGTTCAATTCGGTTTCACCGTGTTTGAATTGATAGGGGGAATCGATTTGCACACATACTTGGCCACCATCTGCAAACTATTGGGCTGATGTTCTTGCAGTTTGGTCAGAATATGATTCCCACATAAAGATATGGTGTTGCAAAATTAGGTAGAGACTAGATTATTAGGTTGGTCGTAATTACATTTTAGCTTTTAACATTTGGGTGGCCGCGATTACGTTTCCATCAAGATAGCGGTGATATAAAACATGACACTGAGGTGCCCTTTGCTAGTGCTACCTCTATACCAAATTTCGTTCCATTCGGTTTCACCGTGTTCGAATTAATAGGGGAATCAATTTTGACATAAAGATGGCCTCCATCCGCAAACTATTAGGTGAATGACCTATTAGATTGGTCAAAGGATGCTCCCTCCATAAAGGTATGTAGTTGCAAAATTTGGTAGAGATCGGATGATTAGGTTAATCGTAATTTGATTTAAGCTTTGAACATTCGTGTGGCCGCCATTACGTTTCAGTCAAGATGGCGGCGATATAAAACATGATACTGAGGTGCCCTTTGCTAGTGCTACCTCTGTACCAAATTTCGTTCCATTCGGTTCCACCGTGTTCGAATTAATAGGGGGAATCAATTTTGACATAAAGATGGCCGCCATCCGCAAACTATCAGGTGCATGACCTATTAGATTGGTCAAAGGATGCTCCCTCCATAAAGGTATGTAGTTGCAAAATTTGGTAGAGATCGGATGATTAGGTTAATCGTAATTTGATTTAAGCTTTGAACATTCGTGTGGCCGCCATTACGTTTCAGTCAAGATGGCGGCGATATAAAACATGATACTGAGGTGCCCTTTGCTAGTGCTACCTCTGTACCAAATTTCGTTCCATTCGGTTCCACCGTGTTCGAATTAATAGGGGGAATCAATTTTGACATAAAGATGGCCGCCATTCGCAAACTATCAGGTGAATGACCTATTAGATTGGTCAAAGGATGCTCCCTCCATAAAGGTATGTAGTTGCAAAATTTGGTAGAGATCGGATGATTAGGTTAATCGTAATTTGATTTAAGCTTTGAACATTTGTGTGGCCGCCATTACGTTTCCGTCAAGATGGCGGCGATATAAAACATGACACTGAGGTGCCTTTTTCTTTAGTACTACCTCTGTACCAAATTTCGTTCCATTCGGTTGCACCGTGTTCGAATTAATAGGGGGAATCGATTTTCACACAAAGATGGCCGCCATCCGCAAACTATTACGCTAATGACCTATTGGTATGGTCAAAGGATGCTCCTCCCATAAAGGTATGTTGTTGCAAAATTTGGTAGAGATCGGATGATTAGGTTAATCGTAATTTGATTTAAGCTTTGAACATTTGTGTGGCCGCCATTACGTTTCCGTCAAGATGGCGGCGATATAAAACATGACACTGAGGTGTCCTTTGCTAGTGCTACCTTTGTACCAAATTTCGTTCAATTCGCATTCACCGTGTTCGAATTGATAGGGGGAGACAGACATTCAGAGTACACACACTCTCACACACACACACACACACAGACACACACACACACAGACTCACACACACACATACACACACACAGACAGACACACTTTTTTTCGCCCTGTGTTGATCTCATAAGTCTACTTTCATTTTTTGCAAAAATCGAAAGTAGGCTAAAAACCCGCAGCGATATACTGTATCGGTAACCATGACAACTTTGGAGAGCTGCAGCAGGCTTAACCTGATTGATTCTAGATTTTACATATTTTATATATATTACTTTACATTTTACATCTTTCATCTTTCATATCTCATCTTACATTTAATATTTTATATTTTACATTTTACATTGTATTTTTACATTATACATTTAAGTATCGCCTACATCCTTTGTGTGTGTGTTTGCAAGTCGTGTCGCTTACATCCTTTGTGTGTGATTGTAAGTCGTATCCCTTACATCCTTTGTGTGTGATTGTAAGTCGTATCCCTTACATCCTTTGTGTGTGTGTGTGTGATTGTAAGTCGTATCCCTTACATCCTTTGTGTGTGATTGTAAGTCGTATCCCTTACATCCTTTGTGTGTGATTGTAAGTCGTATCCCTTACATCCTTTGTGTGTGTGTGTGTGATTGTAAGTCGTATCCCTTACATCCTTTGTGAGTGTTTGTAAGTCGTATCCCTTACATCCTTTGTGTGTGTGTTTGTAAGTCGTATCCCTTACATCCTTTGTGAGTGTTTGTAAGTCGTATCCCTTACATCCTTTGTGAAAATCCACAGCCTGCTTCCAGTCTCCGACCGGGTCAGGAATGGAATGAATGAAGCCCCCATCTAGCGGCGAGGATATGAAATGTGCCGGCTGCCGAGGCCTGACGCACTCCTCTGGGGCAATGTACATCCTTTGTGTGTGTTTGTAAGTCGTATCCCTTACATCCTTTGTGTGTGATTGTAAGTCGTATCCCTTACATCCTTTGTGTGTTTGTACGTCTTGTAACTTTAAGAATTTAAGCAATGGATTTTTTTATAATTGTTCTTTTGATTTAACCTCTACTCCAAATAAGTGGTCGAGTTTGCTCCGCAGTGGTTTTGGCAAACAAATGAGAAAGTGTGCGTTCATAATCTTTATTATTTGGTAACGTTCCAGAGAGCTGCGATTAAAAACAGGTGCGAGTAGATTCTTTGCTGACTGTTGCTTTTCTGGCACATGTAATTTTTTTTACTTCTTTGCTGCGTAGTGCCTTTTTCTTTTAACGTTCCACTCCTCCTTTGCTCTCGTCTTTTAATAACATCTAATTACCGTCACACTTGGTTAAGCGCACTTGGGAACTCTTGTAGCAATGCTAATACTTAATGTATAATAAGGGAGAATTCATCGTACCTCTGCTGAGCTTTAGAATAAACATTGGTCTTTTAATTCCTTTGATGCCAAGATAGGAGTTCGGATTTCCACTAAGGGAAACTGTGAAGGATAAATTAAAAGAAGAATAGATAAGGCGTAGAAAGCACTGTCTAGTCCAGGGTTTCCCAAAGTTTTTCTGACCATCGCCCACTTTCGAGATTTACATTATTTTTTCGCCCACCTCATTTCAAAAAACGCACAAATCTTAAAATTACTAACACATACATTCAAATACCTACATATATGTTGAGAAATGAGGATTTTTGCGGACATTTTTCTCTTAATAGGTACATCATGTTTATTTAGATATAGCCTAAGTAATAGGAAGCCTTCGTGGCTTAGGCGGCAGCACGCCGGCCTCTCACCGCTGGGTCCGTGGTTCAAATCCCGGTCACTCCATGTGAGATCTGTGCTGGACAAAACGGAGGCAGACAGGTTTTTCTCCGGGTACTCCGGTTTTTCCTGTCAGAATTTCATTCCAGCAACACTCTCCACTATCATTTCATTTCATCTGTCATTCATTTAATCATTGCCCCAGAGGAGTGCGTCAGGCCTCGGCAGCCGGCACAGTTCATATCCTCGCCGCTAGATGGGGGCTTCATTCATTCCATTCCTGACCCGGTCGGAGACTGGAAGCAGGCTGTGGATTTTCATTTTTTCAATAGGTCTAAAAGAGGAATAACAATCAATGAAATGAATTAAAGAAAAAAATAAAATTAAAAATACATGAATTTTTATATCTAATTAATTAAACAACATTAATAACTATGTCTAATTAATGTAATTTGATAAACTACCGTAGCTGTATATAGATTAAAAAATTCCTCTCGGCACGCCGGAAGGCGGAGGTAGATTTCACCGGACAAACTTGGAGATAGGCGAAAATAGGCAGGATATGCAGGTTTTCGTAGAAGGATCAGACCTCATTTATCGCGTGAAAGTATTTTATAATTGGAGATTAATTAACTTTGTTTTTCTTCATTTTAAACATATTTTAAACATTTTATTGTCTTATGGGGACGGTAACCTTCTTGTCATTTGGAGTCCATTTTTAGCCTATTTTCAATTTTGAAAAAATAGGCTTATGAAATCACCTTTTGTCCGTGTGTGTGTGCGTGTGTGTGTGTGTGTGTGTGAGGTGTGTGTGTGTGTCCCCTAATAAAATCTAAACGGCTGGAGCGATTTCAGTGAAACTCGGTAAGTTCATAGCACTATTCCCGGCGACCTCGACCGTGCCCATCGAATTTTGTTAGTCTCACCAATCCAACATGGCGGCTGTGCGAAATATTTCACTAGCATTCAGTATCTCTGAAACTATCACGGATATCGCCCTGAAATTGTGTACGGTGATAAAGGGTACTACTAGAAGTTCACCTATGAGACTTTCAAAAACCTGGTTACTACATAACCAACATGGCGGCCAAGCGAAGTGGAGACTTTTAAATAGACTTTTCTCGCGATTTAACTATCCAAACGTAATGAAACTTGGTACAGCAAATGTTTATACACATTGCAATGCACTGGAGTCTAATTTAGTTCAATTGTTTACATAACCTCAAAATGGCGGCTGTGCGAAATATTTCACTGATATTCTATATCCCCGAAACTATTACAGATATCACCCTGCAATTTTGTACGGTGATAAAGGGTACTGATACAAGTTTACCTATGTATAATTCATAAACCTGTAAAGTACAAAACGAACATGGCGACCAAGCGAATTTGAAATACTTTAATAGACTTTTCTCGTGAGTTAACTCTCTGAGCGCAGTGAAATGTGGTACAGTAAATGATTTTGCAGATTGTAATGTACTGCCATCTAATTTAATTGAATTGTTTACATAACCTCAAGATGGCGGCTGTGCGGAATTTTAAAATTAAGTTTTTATTTCTTGTGTCGTAATCATGCGATCGAAGTGAAAGTTTGAATAATGAACCTAGGCAATAAGTGTCCTTGAATGGTACATAACTATATGGCCTATACATATAACAATCCTAAATGGCAAACTTCCGTAATATTTAGACGGTGCTCAATATCTATGAATCTTTTACAGCAACCAAACTGAAATTTTTATGTTCATAGAGACTATGAACATATGTTCACCTATAGGACTTTCAGTAACCTGGTGAGCACGAATCCAACATGGCGGCGACGCGAAGTATAAATATTTAAATGGACGTTTCTTGCGAATTAACTATCCGAGTGCCGTGAAACGTTGCACGTTAAATGCTTACATAAATGTTGATCCACTGGCATCTAATTTATTTCAATTGTTTGCATAATCACAAGATGGCTGGTGTGCGTACTTTTAAAATCTCGTTTTTACTTCTTGTGTTCTAATCATGCGATTGAAGTTTGAATACCACACGTACACAATAATCTTAATATAATAGTACAAAAATAAAAATCCAACCTGGCGACCATCTGAAATATTTAGACGGTTCTCAATATCTACGAATCTGTTACAGCAAATAAACTTAAATTTTGTGTGTTGATAGAGGCAATTAACATGAGCAGGATATATGAAAATAGGCTGTACAGTTCTTCACGGAACTACTTGTTACACTTGTGGTCACACTGTCCTTATGCAAGGTTTCGACACTGATGTGTAACTATGTAACGGTCTGTTACTTCTTCACGCAAAATTATATCTCCCGCAGAGATGTTGGTTGGTTCCTCAGTTTAGGGGCTGCGACAACGCGGTCATATAACCCCGTGTACTTTGGGTGAGTGTAGAATCTGTCTGATAAACGGTATTAGTCTGTAACGGCTGTATTAGTCTGTAATTCAGGTAAGGAATGCAGACGCTAAATTTCAAGCAGTAGTTCCTAATGTTGCTACCAGATACTAACGTCAACGCCACCTAGCTGTGAACTTGGCTACTTGATGTCACCTCGATCAGCAACTCGCAACGAACGTTGGAACTTCCCCTCCAAAGGAAAGCTTACTGAGGGATTTTTAGCGTTCTTAGAAAATCCGACGACTTTGGCCGGCTTTGAACCCGCGACCTTGGGCATAGAAGTTCAGCATGCTACCAGTTACGTCACCGAAGCCGCTTCACACTTAGTCAGATGGAAATGTGAATCTGATCCCGCGCAAGTGCGTTGTCATGGCAACGTCTGATGGCTCATCCCTCATCAATTTAGTAGTGTTGCCATGTCAACCACTGATAGCTCTTGGCATTTTCTTATAATTCCGAAATCATTTTTCTCATCCCTTGGCGCAATGGTGGCTCATATCAAAAATTCTATCAGACAAACGTTTTAGGTAATTATTAGGGGAATATTGTCCATTTTGTACGGTTTTGATATTTTGCCTATTAACAGAGATATGATTAATGTTTCCCGAAAAAACCACTTTTTCCCACCCCTTTGGTCAATGGTTGGTGCTATCAAAAAACGTTTCAAACATAAATTTCTGAGCTTTATCCGACACATAGTATGAACTTTGAACGGATTCGATATTTCACATATTAAGAGAGTTATAGCAATATTTCATTTTTTTTTTTCGAAAAAAAAGTCCCCCATGTTCATCCCCTTCGACCGATTTAGCCCAGTAACGAACTCGTCCGAGATTTTATGGGTATACATATTCGGTAAAAAGTTCAAAGTGATTGGTGCAAAATTACGGCAGTTATCGTGTCCACAAGAAACTGATATACATATATACATATATTACATAAATTATATATAAACTTTTGAACTGACGGTGGTTTTGGGGTCTGGGGGATGTGAAACGCGAAGATATGTCGAAATTTTCCGGAAATCGAAACATGGTACCCATTGCAATAGTTAGCTTTCTAATGAAATCTACCTAAAATACTACCGTCAACGACACCTAGCTGTGAACTTGGCTACTAGATGCCACCTCAATCAGCAACTCGCAACGAACGTTGGAACTTCCCCTCCGAAGGAAAGCAAACTCAGGTTTTTTAGCGCTCTTAGTAAATCCGACGACTTGAGCCGGGTT
The DNA here is from genome assembly GCA_946902985.2 of Meconema thalassinum. Lineage (NCBI taxonomy): Eukaryota > Metazoa > Arthropoda > Insecta > Orthoptera > Tettigoniidae > Meconema > Meconema thalassinum. The sequence goes on from OX336398.1 coordinate 111,308,248, forward strand.
TGAACCCGCGACCTTGGGCATAGAAGTTCAGCATGCTACCAGTTCCGATATCGAAGTCGCTTCCCACAGACATATGAAAACTGAATGTGATCTCGTGCAATGGCGTTGTCATAGCAACTGCTAATGGCTCATCCCTTATCAATTAAAAGTAAAGTTGTCATGGCAACCTCTCTTCGCACTTGGCATTTTCTTATAATTTAAATCATTTTGTTCACCCCGTGGCGTAATGGTGGGTCATATCAAAAATTCTTTCAGACAAAGGTTTTAGGTAATTATTGGAGGAATATTGTCCATTTTGTGCGGTTTTGATATTGTGCCTATTAACAGAGATATGATTAATGTTTCCCGAAAAACCCACTTTTTCCCACCCCTTTGGTCAATGGTTGGTGCTATCAAAAAACTTATTTGACATAAATTTTTGGCACTTATCCGGCACATATTATGAACTTTGAAGGGATTCGATATTTCATGTATTAAGAGAGTTATAGCGATATTTCACTTTTTCGAAAAAAGCCCCCCATTTTCACCGCCTTTGACCGATTTTGCCCATTAACGAACTCGACCGAGATTTTATAGGGATACATATTATGTAAAAAATTCAAAGTGATTGGTGCAAAATTACGGCAGTTATCGTGTCCACAAGAAACTGACTTTTGAACTGACGGTGGTTTTGGGGTCTGGGGGATGTGAAACGCGAAGATATGTCGAAATTTTCCGGAAGTCGAAACATGGGACCCATTGCAATAGTTAGCTTTCTAATGAAATCTACCTAAAAGGAAACAAAATTTGATATAATTAAATTACTTGTTTGCATTTTTATTTTATTCCTTGTTTTATATGCAAAATGTCTCGGTCATATTGATATATAAAAAACTGAATTATTTGCCCAACTATTTTTTCAAATCGCCCATCGAATTCAGAGAATGTCAGTTTCGCCCACTGGCGTGCTAAAATCGCCCACTTCTGGGCGATTTCGCCCAGTTTGGGAATCTCTGGTCTAGTCTAACAAGAATATGGAAATATTACCAAGGAAAGAAAGAAGCGACTGGTTCAAGCTTTGGTCACGTATTGCTCTTAGTCCTGGACCATAAATTCTGCATGCCATAGGAGAATCGAAGCCTTATCGAAGAATGATACAAATATCGTGGGTAGCAAGGGGCTTAGGATTGCTCTTAAAGCACGCTTACTCCTAAACATCCAAAGGTAAATGTTGAGATTTTTCGGCCTTGTCATCTGGCGAGTCGGCATTGAGAAGTGTATCTTCCAGGGTAAAGTTGACGGAGAACGGCTGAGGGGACGTGCCCCGAACCGGTACCTTGACCAGATAAAGAGTCTGACTAATCTGCCACTTCAGAAATTACTGCACACAGCAGAATACCGCTGTGTATGGCAGGGTATTGTTAACAGTATTGCGTGAAGGGTACGACGTTCGAAATCGAACTACGACCAAGAAGAAGAAGAATGTTAACAAGAAGTTCCGTGACGAAATAAAAAGCCTACTTTCCTTAAAATTAAGATTCATGCCAATGATTAATCTACAGTATATGAACCCATCTAGAATAATGACGAAATTAAGTTGGTAATAACGAAATGTCTAATTAGTTCGAAATATTCCTGGTATAATCTAGCCTAATAGAGCACTACAGTTGGCAGCCCTGGTGACTTAATATATTCCTAGTTCTCTTGAGGTACTGAATACAAAATTTGGTTGAAGTCCAATGGACGTTACATGCAGTTAGTCATTGGATCTATCAGGACGCGTAAAAGCATGTTGGCAATATAAATAGTCTGAAATATTATGATATCTTGTTGCGCCAATTTTGGATGAAATCCATTTGTTAGTATAGAAGTTACATGTATTTTAAAATTGGACCTATCAGCAGGCATAGAATCATGTTGGCAGCACTGACTTATATTAATTACTCCAAATTAATCTAGAATGTCAGGTGCTATACGTGTGCAAAGTACTGAGCTGTTGGCTTGCATACTTTCTGATATATTGATATTAGAGTAAAAAAATATAGACTGCATTTATTAACAGTTGGCAGCCATGATTGCTCTTAAAATACTTATATTCATATCTGTTATGTTACACATAGCACATGCGAAATTTGGTTGAAATCGAATAGATAGTGTGGAAGTTATATGCATTTAAAAATTGGACCTAAAATTATTTTGGCAACATTGTCATGTATGGCCCCCTGGAAATTAAACCGAAATAGTATTATCTACATGTGTGCCAAGTTTGGAATAGCTCCCATGTATACCTTCCATGATATCCAACATGGAGCTCAAATTTCTAGTGCGTTTTTTCAGCAGTTGGTAGCACTGTTATCGTGTTCAAATATGGGCTTGAGATATTCCGGTATACATCTTTACTCATACTAAATTTGGTTTCTACTGCTGCAGCCGTTTAGGAGTTGATAGGGGAGAGACACACACACACACACAGTCAGCCAGCCAGAAGGACAGACAGACACACATTTTCCCGGATTGATCTCATAAGTCTACTTTTTCCTCATTTTTGCAAAATGTGAAAAGTAGGCTAAAAATGCCGACCCAAGTTTAATGTAGTTTAGATTTTTTAATATGAAATATTGAGTTATTTTTCCTTACTAGGTAAATATATTTTAAATACAGTTCTCATAAAACGTTTTGCATTTGACGATTACACATGGGTAATGGGACGTACTGCAAACACGTTTACAGTACACACTGTGCGTCATGTTTAGAGCCACACAATGACTGTACACCGTACGAATCATTCAATATTTGTCCGCTAGGAGGCACGTCTCATGTTCGCCCATTTAACACCACCACTTGTACACTTGCTTTTGAGCGCACGAGGAACAGGAGGTTCCGTATCCTACTGTAAACATGGCAAGTGTTCGCATTCGTACGTCAGACCGAATTTGAATTGTAACATTGTTTCAAGAGGGATTCCGACAAGTGGATGTTGCTACTCAGCTGATTTTGTACTCTTTACTGATGCATCATCAGGGTAACCATCGAAAACGATAAATGTACTGGCAAGGTTGTAGTATTGCTTAACGTAGTCAACATATTAGAAGATAATTGTTGAAAATTTTTCCTTGGATTCCCAAATGGGAATTACTACCTGCAAGAGCTGGTAGATCAGCAACTGGTGAAAATAAATTGTAGAACACAGATTTCTTTGTTTTCCGCATTCCTGTTTCATCAAAGATAGAAAGGGGATAAGAAGCTAATTCAAACAAGTAATAATGTTTGAACTGTTCCTCAGATTGTTAAAGAAGTGTTATGCGTCGGAAAAGTGTATCTGGATTTATTAGTATATGCTGTACAGTTATTGCCAGAGCTGTGTGCAAATAGGAGATGGGTATTCAGATTGGTTTGCCACAACTAAGGGAGTGTAACAAGGCAGTGCGTTGTCACCACTGCTATTTATCTCTGTGATGGATGAAATTATGAAAAGGGTGAAACAGAATTCTGGAAATGATTTCAAGGCATTTTCTTTTGCAGATGATGTAGTGGTATGGGGTTGCTCAGAAAATGAAGTACAGCAGAATCTAAATGCTTGGAACCACCAATTTAAGGAGTTTGGCCTCAAAATCAGTCATACAAAGACAGTAGCAATGGCAGTCAGCAGACAGAGGTTGCATACAAGCATTGAGCTGGATGGAGCGAAATTAGAACAAGTCGATTATTTCCAATACCTCGGTAGCATTATGACTGAGGATAACAGATGTTCTGCTGAAGTCACCAACAGAATCCAAAAAGGAGCTCAGTTTTATCACCAGGTCAGGAACCTCCTTTGGGACCAACAAATTCCTTTAACATCCAAGAAAATGTTGTATCAGGCCTACTTCTTACCTATAATGACGTATGGACTTGAAACTTGTACTATCAACAGAAGAGATAGTAGCAGACTTCAGGCTACAGAAATGAAGTTCCTGAGAACAATGCTTCAGAAGACCAGACGAGACAAGATCCGAAATGTGAAGATTCGTGCAGAGATTCAAGTGAAACCACTTCATGAAGCAATAGCAACATCAAGGTTGAAATGGTTTGGTCATGTGAAGAGGATGAATCCAAGCAGAACGGCGAGAGTATGGCTTGAGCAAGATGTGGAGGGCAAGAGACCAAGAGGAAGACCACGGACACGCTGGATCTCCCAAATAAAAGAAGACCTGCAGGGAAGAGGTGTCGATTGGCACCAGGTAGAGGAGGAGGAAATATACCTGAATAGACAAACATGGAGAGCGCTCTTATACCGCACCCGGGAAGCTGGAGACGGTTAATGATAATGATAATGATGATGATCTTCGCCGTGAATCCTGACTTTCGAGCTGAAAGCTTTAAGAGGAAACACTCTGTTTTTTCGTTGAGACTTGACATTACTGAAGTCTTTGCCAATAATCTTAGCAATACAATGAATCCCTTTTTTTCAAACGCTTCATGGCAGTCAATCTTCACATCGCCAGTGACTCCTTTGTTAATGGACATCACAAATTTTCCAGTTGGAATGGGATAGTGAGATGAGAACCAGTCAAGAAGTATCGCAACGTCTCCATCGTCCCTCTGTACCCTTGGAAACCTAGCGTCGACGTGCTGCTCTTAAGTACCATACGTCACGCCATAAAAGTCTTCCACTTATACCGCAATTTCCATGATGATGGTAGGTATTGTTGCAACCAAAGTCAGCAGTCACCGTTAAGCCTCGTCCATGAGTCAGCCCACCTTGGGCTTTCATAGACCTCATTACCACTTGCTCAATCGTCTAATCAGTGAATACAGACCAAAACTTGTCAGACCTTCTGATGAAAAATCAGCTGTTTCGTACATTTTGGTCGAGTAGGTATAACAACATTGTATCAAACAGCTTCAATAGGAGAACCTATTCCGAAGATATAGTTCTTGGAAATTCGCAAAATGTAAGTTTGCACCTAAATGAGAAATTTTCCCAGTTTTGAACCTTTGATTATGACTGTACCAATGAACCAAATTTCAAGTTTTAGATGTTCATTCGACGCAGAATTTAATCTTCTTTAATATTGAACTGATTGATATTTTCCGTCCGACGTACCGTTCTCGAAATACAAGACAAAAACTGAAAAAGTGGAAACATTTTGAGGTTATGTGGGTCCCAAAAGTTATGCACACCTCCTGGGATGGTGAAAACTCGGATTACACGCATTTAGGACCAAACTAAGGCATTAAAATGATTTCCAGCTTTCTGGAAATTAATTCCTCAAAACCCTTTTTTGCATCTAATTTGATTGGCCTATAATCCTCCTACAAACATTCAACAACTGATTGAATCTGCTATCCAAGAGTGGGATATAATAATAATAATATCGTATGGCCTCGGGTGCCGGGTGCAAGATTTGTTATTTGACACCCCAGGGTAGCTTGCATGTCGAATTTCGTTGTTCCTTGAAGCACTATGAAGGTCAAGGAGGTTAGATATATAAGCTCCTTGAACACTACAGCGTTTTCTAACAGAGAAATGAGGAACTTTGTGTTGACGGAATACCCCGAGATTAATTTTGCCATTATGACCACGGCCTACTGAATTCAAATGGGTTCTTTGACATGCCAACATCGTATGGCATGAAGAAACCTCTGGACATAGCTGGCAAGGTAAGGGTACGCAGCAATCTGAAAGAAAAAAAAAATGTTTCAGGAAGGTCTGGAGAGACTGACACATCCATGGTAAAACTGCACATAGTTACAAGGAGGTTATGTTGAGAAGGTGGACGTAATAACTGCTGTGTAATGTACTTCATTTTGGTAGAAATAAATAGAGTGTAAAACCATACAGTACGCCCCTCGTATTTTCAACTAAAACTCAGCAATAATAATCGTATATTAGGTGACACTAGCGCTTTCAGTCAGAACTCCTCTTTTGTTTCAACACTTTGTGAAACAGACCCCTTCAGTGCTCTTTCCACTACCACTTGGCAGCTCTTGTTTGAACGAGGGTGGTTTTGACAAACACATAATAATAGTCTTCTGTCATTGTCTCTCTAGTTTTGGTAACGTTCCAGCGCGGAAGAGCCTCAGTGTGGAACAGGTGTGAGCGGTTTCTGCTGACTGTTACAGAATTCTCTTTTTTATTCCACCACCACAATAAAGTTAGCTTTTAAGTATCACTCCACAGATGTAATTGTATGGAGCTCTGTTTAACTCCCTGTGTTATTCACACCTGGCCAAGAGGTGCTCAGCTAAAATACAGAGAGAGAGAGAAACAGCTTCCTTTCCTGAAAAGATGGTATATTGTCTTTCACGGCCCGTGAATTCTAACTCAGCAATTTTTCGCTACCCTATGGGGTCCGGACGTGGACACCAAGAGCCCGCTGATGAGCCAGCTTGGTGCTCCTGGGCGAAACCCCACAAAGGACACGTCACAAACCTAGAAGAATTTCTGAGTTTTAATTCACGGGCCATGAAAGACAATATACCACGGACGCAGTGAGCGAACTCACCACTACCGCCTTTCCAGGCAGTGTCCTAGAGCTGCGAATATCTGGTGGGATTTGGTACAACTGGGGAGGTGTGATCAGCACTTCGCCCAGGCGGCGTCACCTGCGGAGCGAACAGGGGCCTCATGAGGGATGGGAAGGGAAAGGCAAGGAAGAGGGAAAGAGGCGGCCGTGGCCTTACACGGGGTACCATCCCGCCATTTGCCCGATGACGAAGTGGGAAACCACGGAAAACCACTTCGAAGATGGCTGAGGTGGGAATTGAACCCCTTCTATTCATTTGGACCACTCGCGGCTGAGTAGACCCCGTTCCAGTCTTTTCACCACTTTTCAAATTTCGTGGCAGAGCCGGGAATCGAACCCAGGACCTCCGGGGCGGCAGCTAACCACGCTGACCGCTACGCTACAGAGGCGACGGAAACCTTTATAGGGAGGTGAAAAGCTGCTTCAGCTTTTAGCTCTCGCAGTTAAGAAACGCACGTGCATTTCATAAGAAGGGAGATAGTGCACAGTTCGCTACTCCTGTGGGGGTCAGGCGTGGACACCAAGAGCCCGCTGATGAGCCAGCTTGGTATTCCTAGGTGAAACCCCACACAATACACGGCACAAACCTATACAAATTGCTGATTATTAGCTTCCTTTCCTACTTTATTTTTTACCGCATGTCTTTTAGTGCCGGGAGTATCCGAGGACATGGTCGGCTCGCCCGAGTTAATAGCTGCTTCTATACGGACACCCATGGGGTGAGCTACACGTACCGTCGCGTGTGGAGTGTTGTTTGAGGAGGCAAGTGTGAATGTAAGGACAAGGAATTGGAAGGTAGCGGCTGTGGCCTATAGTTAGGGACCAACCCCGGCATTTACCGGGAAGGAAGATGGGAAACCACAGATAACCATCTTCAAGGTTGCCGGCGGGGGGATTCGAACCACCTCGCCTCCCGGATGTGAGCGACTTCCTGCAGCCACGCCGTGACAACCACGGCTAACTCATCCGGTTCCTTTCCTACTGCCACCTGGCGATAGTGTTATTAACCAGTAAAATTGGAATTTGTTGGTTTGGATGGTTCCTTAGTTTAGGGGTTGCGACATCGCAGGTATGTAGCCCCGTGTACTTTGGGTGTGTGTAGAATCTGTCTAATAACCGGTGTTAATTATTGTGATGGCTGTATTAGTGTGTGTTATCTGTTTTAATTCAAGTAAGGACAGCAGACAGTAATTTGAACTAGTTCCTACTTTTGCTTCCAAATGCTACCGTTTACGACGCCTAGCTGCAAACTTGGCTACTAGATGCCATCGGAACCAGCACCTGGTGACGTACGTTGGAACTTAAGAGCATTAATCAAACCTAACCTACAAATTTTGTTTCACACAATTGTATTTAGTGGAAGGTTCTTTCTCATGCCATAAATGTATGCCATGGAACCGCTGGCTTTACTTCCCCTCCGAAGGAAGGCATACTGAGGGATTTTTAACGCTCTTAAAATATCTGCCGACTTCGGCTGGGTTTGAACCCGCGATCTTGGGCATAGAAGCTCAGCATGCTACCAACTACACCACCCAAGCCGCAAAAATCGGAATTTCACTGCAGGTCAGTCATTTCGCTATAATCTTCGTCACTTTAAATAAGTTACTAACAATGTAACCTTACTATTTGTCCCCCATCACAACAAACATGGCTCCGCAGGGGCTCACGACTAGTGGAACGTGAGTTGGCGACCACGGGACTCCTGCTGAGTCTGACATTGCTTCATTGCTTGTGCCGGGATCCTTTCTGTCATCTATCCTGTTTACCTTCCTTAGGCAACTCTTGTTCTCTTCCGATCCCGACGGTAGCCTATTAGGGTAACCGAGGCCTAGGCAGTCTTTCACTTCCCCTTGTCTCATCTTTCCTCATTCCCTCATTCTTCGCGAGGCCAGACCTCTTCCTTTTCTCTTCATGATATCTCCTGACCTCCGCTCAAGGCCCTGAAGGGTGTAGAACTATCCTTGGATAGTTCTGCACCGTCAAGGGCGGGTGAGTTCAGAATTTGGCTACCCCGAGTGATTCCTGAGCTGGGTCCGGTAGTTCCCCTTTTTCGAGTTACTGTCTGGCGGATTCACTCCTCTTTCTCTTTCATATCTGCCTTGCATGTCGCTCCTTTTCCCCTCGTCTGTTAATTCTCATTCTTCATGGGTTGAGGGAGTTTCCTTTTCTCTTGTGTTTTATTTACCTTATTCTTGTTTTCCTTTACTGTTTCTCTTCTAGTCTATAATTAGTTTAGTTATAGTTTCCATTACATTGTTTATTTTTTAATTTTTTGGCTATCACCCAAACCATTAGGCATCGATAACCTAGATGCTAGGCCTCTTAAGACAACATTTATCATCACCATCACTACCTTTCCAAGAAGCAGGATGAAATACGACTTTTGAGAGCTGCAGTGCTTGGAATGTTGATGTACGTATATATAAGGTGCGTTCAAAAAGTAACGAGCCGGAGGCTGTAATGCGCAAACCGGTGACGACATCGGCTAATCGTGGCGTGTGTAACGAGGTGTGGTTCCGACCAGAGTATGGAAGGTCACAGCACGCGCGCACGTCACGTGACGATACAAAGCGAGCAGCAGCATGGATCAATCGTCCAACGTTGCCAGTCGCATTGCAAACCGTGACATGGAGGCGTCAAACGACGAGCAAAAAGGTGTTGTTCGGTTTCTGACAGCGGAAGGAGTAGGGGGAACGGACATTCATCGCCGAATGTCACAAGTGTACGGCGAACATTGCATGTCCCTTGTAAGGGTCAAGGCGTGGCACAAGCGCTTCAGGGAAGGACGGGTGTCGTTAGCCGATGATGCCCGGTCTGGGGCACCCCCCTGCATTACCGATGACAACGTCCAGCTGGTTGATGCACTCATTACCCAGGACCTCCGAGTGACAGTGAACGCCATAGCCTCCGTGGTCGGATTGAGCGTCAGAAGTGTGCACACCATCATGAAGGAACGACTGCACTTGCGGAAAGTGTGTGCCCAATGGGTGCCCCACAGTCTTCAACCACACCAGGAAGCATGTCGAATGGCATACTGTCTTGGTCTTGGTTGGACGATTGATGCATGCCGCTGCTCGCTTTGTATCGTCACGTGACGTGCACGCGTGCCCTCTAGCGACGGGCTGTGACCTTCCACGCTCTGGTCGGAACCACACCTCGTTACACACGCCACGATTAGCCAATGTCGTCACCGGTTTGCGCATTACAGCCTCCGGCTCGTTACTTTTTGAATGCACCTTATAAATCGAAGGCGTGAGGCGCTGCAAAAGATTTATTGAACTTAATGGTGGATAGGAATCTGGAGTGTTAATTTTGTGTAACGTATCTATTTTCTCGATTATGAACAGAATGCATTCGTTTAAAGCCATTGTAGAGATATAACGGGGTTGCATTATTTTGTGTCAGAATGGTGGAGAGGGTTATGATCGGTGAACTGCCGGTCGGCGTTCGTAGTCAGTGTGGACAAACACGTCGCCCGTGTTCAGCTTGGTTCAAATTCAAAGTTTTCAACTCGGGTTTATGGGAATATTGAACTATCGAGACTCGAATTTTGGTTGGCATCGCCGCTGTCATCGCTGAAATGCGAACCTCCGTTCTCCGGACTTTCTGCAGCACCCGGCAGAGCTCGTGGGGCACCATTTAACCCTGTTCACATCGAATATAGGTTTAGGTATTAGGGAGTCACTTTTGAAGGCCTTTGTCCGGAGCGTGGCGCTCTATGGAAGTGAAACTTGGACTGTTGGAACAGCAGAAAAGAGGAGTATTGAAGTGTTCGAAATATGGTGTTACAGGAGAATGATGAAGATCAGATGGGTAGATTGGGTTACAAGCGAAGAGGTATTAAGACTAGTGGGAGAGGAGAGATATTTCTGGCGACTGCTAATGAAGAGAAGAGATAGGTTGGTAGGACACATACTAAGACACCCAGGAATAGCAAGCTTAGTTATGGAAGGAAGGGTCGAGGACAAGAACTGTAGGGGCAGACCAAGGATAGAATATGTTAAACAGATTGCCTCGGATGTAGAGTGTGGTAGCTATGCAGAGATGAAACGATTAGCTCAGGACAGGGAGGCGTGGAGGGCTGCATCAACCTACTCTAAAGACTAAAGACTCAAACAACAACAACAACAACCATTGAAAACTGGCGTGAAAAAATATAACACGTGGACTGGCCCTGGGTCATTTTGATCCATAGTGTGTCACTCCCTTTTTGTCGTAGTTGTGCGGATTTTAATGAAGTAATTTTACACCTATAAACTATTTCCCAAAAAATAAGGTTATTTACCTTTTTTGAAATTTAACATGCAGGAAAATGATAGTAATTTTTGTATCAGTTGCCTTGATAGTGCCGGCTAAGCAGTCATCTTACTTTTTTTTGAACAAAGGAGCTGTTGACCAAGGATGAACAATAACGTGAGCTATGTGATTGAGCTGCACCATGATAGGTGGATTTTTCCACTTATGTCTTACACATTGTTCCGACTAACGAAAGGACAGGTAAATCTGACCCGACCGTAAATAATATATAAATAACTCAAAAAGTGACAGGAAATAAGGGCTGAACAAAACGAAAATATACAGCATTATTTAAACTTGCCACGGTGGGTGAGTGGTTAACGTGTCAGTCTACTAACCCCGAGGTTAGCTCCTGGCCGTTGTAAGTGATTTTTGAAAGGCGGCAAAAATTACGACACGCATGTCATACGATGTTGGCATGCCAAAGAACCCATTTGAATTCAGTAGGCCGTGTTCATAATGGAAAAAAATTATCTCGGGAGTTTCTGCCAACACAAAGTTCCTCATTTCTCTACTAGATAGCGCTATAGTGTCAAGGAGCTTAGATATCTAACCTCCTTGACTTTCATAGTGCTTCAAGGAACAACGAAATTTGACATGCAAGCTACCCTCTGGGTGTCAAATAACAAAGCTTGCACCTAGCACCCCAGGCCATACGATATTATTATTATTATTATTATTATTTACTAGCATTACCCGTCGTGGCTTCGCCCGCGAATATTCTAGTTGTAAAGAGTACACTTAGCAAAATCTCAATCATGACTATGACTGATTTATCCTTGGTATGAATAATCAGACTTTATCAATTCAGCTACTGGTGCAGTGGTTAGGGGTTTGCCATTCCTTCATAGGTATATCAGAGCGAAGTTAGTTTTCTGGGAATATCACAGACACTGTTAATTTAAGAGCCTTTAAATGTGGCTTTCGGAGACCCTTTATAGTCGGGTGAAAAAGACCTTTCGTACCACACTCACACATGAAAATTGCGTGAAAATTCTAGAGTGCCCCTTGACCCCCTTAAGCGCATTATACTGTATGTATTGATGAGTTTTACTGCTTAATTTGATTCAGTGATAACCTTATAACCGTCTGGAAACTTTCACAGTACCGTAATATAATAATTGGAATTGCATTGCGTCTTACAGAAATAGATGGACCTGTGAGATTCTGTAACCATGGTTACCATGTTGCATTCTTTCATTATTTCATTGTAAATATACATGTTTTAAGGTATTTATTTAATCGTGAGGCATGTAAATAGTAAGTGAGTGCGTTTCGCTTACGCATTGGGTTATGCTGAACAAGGAGGATATATGGGTAGAGCTGCAACTTAATGCAAAATTTTGACCCCAACCTATTGCTCGACGCAAGTAGTTCCAACTGACAAAATGAGATGGCGCGACGATGCACTCTCGAGCGCGATCCGTCTCCGACCTGGCCTACTCGCTCCTCTCCCCTCCCGGCCCGTACCTACCCCTCCCTTTCCCCAACTCTATCCCCCACCCCTACTTTATATTCCTTTCTTTCTTTCTTTCTTTCTTTCATATTTTAGTAATTGGTCTAATAATAGGCGATTTCTTCCCCCTGTGATATCAGGTAGAGAAGAAAACATAGGCTCTATCAGAATAGTTGTGGATGTTTCCACAAAGCACATGGCATGACATAGGCCTACCCCACAGAAATGTACAAATAGAAAGAGTAGGCTACTATACTACAATATTAAAAATGAATTTTAAGACAAAATTACAGCTGCACTTATCACACCAGTATTATTTAACTGTTCGTGCGGTACTTCCTATCAATCGAATTAAGAAATATCACGTTTGAATTACGGGAAGCGTTGGAACAACCAGCTCTTAGTTTGAATTATATCGATAGTATCTGATATCGTTTTCGAGCGCAGTGTATCGACTAAAATCGATGTGTGATTCAATATAATTCAATTTCTTCGTATATTATTGTTCGAAACCGATTGTATTCCTTTCTAAGCACTGCAATATGTATTTACTATTGATATATATTCAAATATTCATTAAATATACAACATTAACAAGAACACACCAATTTTCCGATTTTTCTGCCATCTATAGAAGTACAACTCAACTACATCGTCGTACGCGATGACAGCTAGCGTTTTTAACGTTGTCAGCAGGTACTACTACAAGGCAAGCTAGCGTTGGTACCAAAACACCCTATTAAGTTTCACCCAGGCGATGCTGAACCTGTAGGTACCCCATATGTGTAGGTTGGTGTTAAGGGGACCTTATTTTCGGTACAAAACTGGAATGGGACCTTTGCAGAAAAATATAGGGAGGGATTAAGCCTCGGGTCAGAAATACCGATGCGCCAGTCCTCGCGTGTTCACGTGCACGGCCACACCGTGGTGTGTGTGTCCATTATCTTGTATCTCCACAGCTCTCACAGTCCTTCTGTCCCCGCACTGCGTCTCGTATATCAACCCAATTCCTGATTGGCTGGTGTCTTCTTTCGACGGAGCCATCCTTCTTACGGGACGTCTTGCTGCGAGGTAGCTCTGTTCCCAATTTAAATTCTAACCTTTCATTCAATCCTCCTCGTTCACACATCTATGTGTAAATCTCCACCAGCGAGACAACTCGTATCCTCCCTTTCTTGGTCGCTCTTCATCTTGTGCAGATCGAGAGAACGTAGGCGTGCGCATTTAATCCTTCACCACGATTGTAATGGTGAGCTTATTCCCAAAGTAAGTCCGGAGATCGGTGATACGCATCTTTCCCCGTAGTTATTGTTGCAGCATAATAGCTCACTTGATAATAAATGTAAAATACAGGGTGCTAGGGAATGTACTCCGCAGCGCCTAAATGCTTCTGCGAGAGGTAGTATCAGCAGTTACGTTGGCAACACGACTGCTGCTTGTATCAAAACGGTAACTTTATATTATTATTGAATATAAAAAAATTAAAAAAAACATTAACATGCAGGAACCCTATTTTACCAGAGGGTTGTAGATTAAAAACATAGCAAATATTATTAACATAGTTTACAAAAAAATGTTGAAACAGCAGTTCCTCTTGAAAACATGGTACAGCGGTTTTGAAAGTTCCTGGTTACAGCTATTAAGGTGGCATTGTAAATAGTATCTTTCCTTTTCAAAAACTGGACAATCAAATATAAGGTGACACACCGATTGAGGCAATCCACAAAAACATGAATAGTCGTATGTTGCTATTTTCAAAACAAGACTTGAATTTTCTATGACCAGTAAAATATTGTGTGAGGACAAAGTTTGACACTAATAATTTTGATAACAGTCGATTTTGTACTTCCGGGAAGAATATTTCTCTTGTTACAGAGAACAACTGAATCTTGTCTCTTACAGCTTTATGAGCTGTCCACTTAGAGATTCCTGTTTCTTGAGCTAATTTGTGTGTTGATTTTCTTGGACTATGCGGCATTATATCGGTGATTTCATCAAGTTTATCGTCTGTTAAAAGCGTAGGCCTGCCTGTTTCCGGTACATCGTGAACTGGGCCAGTCACACGAAATTTACTCAACAAATCCTCAACCGTATCTCGGTTTGGACACTTAGAATTAGGGAAACGTGCCTGAAATTTTAGTTTTACATTTTCTGTAAACCGATGGCCTTCGCGAAAAACGTATTCAGCCTTCGCGAAAAACGTATTCAGTAGTAAACATTACTGCTTGTATACTGTTGCACTCTTCCAATAATTAATTTACCTGACGATTTCGACAGCCTATAGCCCACACGTGTGGGATTCACCCTGTCAAGGAGACCGTGCTGCCAACTAAACTGCTGATGCTACCTCTCGCAGCAGCTCGTAGGTACTGAGGAGAACATTTCCTGGCGCCCTGTACTATACTCCCTAATATCACAAGTATAGGCTTAAGTGTTCTGCACTCCAGAAATATTTTTGGGCCTCGTGACTGACTCATAAACTCGTACACGTTTTTGTTTTGTTTCGTTTGAGCGTACAGTACTACTCAATAACGCATGTAGCGAATGTCCTCATTATTTATACCGTGTTTATTTACTTTCTCATTTATTTAAACAGGAAATATTTATTTATGAAGTATTTGTTTATATAATTTGAATTATTTGTTGTTGTTTTTTCAAAAAAGAAAATTAAAATAAGTTTTGGCCCACAAAAATTTTAATATATATAGGCGTATATAAAAAATTAGAAACATTTCCAAACAAATTTAATTCTTTTTTAATTTTAAAAGTTAAGTTTAAGAAAAATGAAAAATATCAAGAAGATTTTTTTCTCAAATCTGTAATTAAAATCACCAAAAAATTAAAAAAAAATCAATCTAAAATAAAAGAAATTTATTCTCAGAAAACCATTTTCAAATGTATTTATTATCTGGTGGTTGGTTTTAGTACTTTAACAATATTGTCGTTGGCTTATTGCATTGTTACGTTAGCACACTGCGTGAGTTTTAGCCAGTTTTAATAATTAATTATTAACCCGTTTGGTGCTAAGCTATTATGAGTGGTTATGTTAATAAACTTAAGCAAAGTGTAGTGAAATTCAAAGTCTTTTATAAAAATGATCTCCTATTTACATGTTTTAAGATAGTATGCTGACATTTTTCCCGTAGCAGGTACGTGTATTTTAAAAGTATTATATTCTAAATAATTAATGCTATGTTCCATTTGTTTTATTGAAAACACTTTTTGTTGTTGTTATGAAACGTTAAATTGGAAATTTAATTTAATTTTGACAACCTACACAATCTGAATAGTATTTTTTAACCCTTAATTATTTCCTGTTTGTTAATCACGCATCTTAACATAACACGTGCGGGAAGTAGCATATTCAAAGAATACTTATTATGAATCCTGGTTTTCACTGAACTTAAATACATCGATATATACAGAGAGAGAGAGAATTATTCCCCCGTTGTATTTATTACAACCCTGATAGAACTATGTGGCTGGAAATAATAATAAAAATTGTTTAAAGAATAGAAATTGAATATACTGTCTATTCGTCTACAAATCTACTATAATTAATTAATCAAATGGTATCACATTGGAAACAAATTGTTCGCACGTAGTTTTTTTTTTTTAGCGTATGGCTTTTGTGCTGGGAGTGTCCGAGGATATGTTCGGCTCGCCAGTTTTGTAGCTGCTTCGAGACGGACACCCAATGGATGAGCTACAAGTACCGTTGGGGAGGAAAGTTGGAAGGGAAGGGCGAGGAGTTGGAAGGTAGCGGCTGTGGCCTATAGTGAGGGACCAACCCCGGCATTTGCCTGGAAGGAAGATGGGAAACCACAGAAGACCATCTTCAAGGTTGCCGGCGGGGGGATTCGAACCTCCTCACCTCCCGGATGTGAGCAACTGCCATTAGTCATGCCGTAACGACCACGGCTAACTCACCCGGTTCGCACGTAGTTATGCTCCATGACTCATTGTCAGTAATAATCTTTTTGCAAAAATAGGAAAAACAAAACAAGAATCTGACTATGTTAAACATAATTTCAGGCGTAACTAGTTTATTTCTGCAATAATAATAATAATAATATCGTATGGCCACGAATGCAGGGTGCAAGCTTTGTTATTTAACACTATAGCGCTTTCTAGTAGAGAAAGGAGGAACATTTGTGTTGGCGGAAAATCCCGAGATGCCATTAATAACACGGCCTACTGAATTCAAATGGGTTCTTTAACATACCAACAACGTTGACATGCATGCCTTATTTTTTGTCCCCTTTAAAAAATCACTTACCATGTCCAGGAGTGAACCTGGAAGCTTGGGGTTGGTAGTCTGACACGATAACCACTCACCCACCGTGGCACGTAGTTATGCTCCATGACTGATTTTAGTATAATCTCTTTGGCAATATTAGGCAAACAAACAAGAAACGTCCGAAGTTAAACATACTTTTAGACCAAATAATTTCTCGAGGAAGGTTTATATAGAAAAACATTCATTTATGACCATAGGAAGTCGAGCAGTAACGATTTCAGTGAATCGAGTCGAAGAAATGCCTGCCGTCCGTGCGCCTTTTAAGCTTACGCTGGGTATACCGTTAAAAATATCTATATACTACGAGTGTAAGAATTGTTTAGCATGAAGATTTGTACAAAAAAAGTTCGCGAGAGCATATCTCTATCTTTAATAAATCGCCCACTATATGTGTTTTTACGTTTTCATTTCTTCCATCAATCTCCATTCAGTGGAAATTTAAATTACGAGATTTGGATTGAGTTTACGAGCTGGCGAGTAAGCCCATAACCCTAGCTTCGGCCAGTTAGGACTTCAGAGAAGAATATATGTGTTTGGAGTTTAGCTGTTTAACTCGACTTTTCTGAATTGCGTCTGGAACCTGCCGCCCGTGCGCCTTTTAAGCTTATGTGGGTAAACAGTTAAAGATACCGGGCGAAGCTGGGGCGGGTTGCAAGTAAACAAGTAAATAAATAGGTCTTCAATCGACCCCCACTTTGTACCTGTGGAGCCGTTTTCACCGAGGCCCACATTTTAACCGAGTGTGTGGATCTTGCTGACTTACGAAGAAACCTTGGTTTGCGGATGGCACTCGAACTTATATTAGCCGATGACGCGGTGGCTGCTGATCTCGTCATCCGCTTTATAAGTGAGAGTAGGTTAGGGCCAGCAATCTAAATTTTCCAGTGTATATTGACTCAAAGACTTGTACGTTTTTGAATGCAGAATTGTTTTTTAACGTAATTTTTCTTGATATTATAATTTAATATTAGTTTTTCTTTGTTTTATTAATTTTCAAATGTAGGTGTCCACCTCTAAATTTTAAATTCCATTCCAAAGTTTTATACTTTAATCTGTGTTAAGAGGAGCAAATGACCTCGTAGTTCCTTCCTTTAAAACAACAATAACAACATGACGGTTTTAATCCACTAGATCTAACGTATTTGGACATTAGTTTGCAAACACAGTTGGTTGGTAGGTGACTGGCTGCCTATGTACAGTGTTGTTGTTGTTTGAGTCTTCAGTCCTATGACTGGTTTGATGCAGCCCTCCATGCCTCCCTGTCCTGAGCTAATCGTTTCATCTCTACATAGCTACCACACCCTACATCCGAGACAATCTGTTTAACATATTCTAACCTTGGTCTACCCCTACAATTCTTGTCTTCAACCCTTCCTTCCATAACTAAGCTTGCTATTCCTGGGTGTCTTAGTATGTGTCCTACCAACCTATCTCTTCTCTTACTTAGCAGTCGCCCAGAAACATCTCTCTTCTCCCACTAGTCTTAATACCTCTTCGTTTGTAACCCTATCTACCCATCTGATCTTCATCATTCTCCTGTAACACCACATTTCAAACGCTTCAACTCTCCTTTTTCCGCTGCACCAATATTCCAAGTTCCACTTCTATAGAGTGCCACGCTCCAGACAAAGGCCTTCAAAAATGACTTCCTAATACCTAAATCTATATTCGATGTCAACAGATTCCTTTTCTGTATAAATGCTTTCCTTGACTGAGCTAACCTACTTTTTATATCCTCTTTGCTTCGTCCATCACTGGTTATTTTGCTTCCTACGTAACAGAAGTCTCCTACTTCCTTTAGTTTTTCACCTGCCAATTTGATGTCCATAGAGGTTTCTGATTTATTTCAGCTGCATTCCAATATTTTTGTTTTACATTTATTAAGTTTCATCATGAATTCTTTCCTCAAGACGGAGTCCATACCATTCAAAAACTCATTCAAATCCTCAGGCGCACAATAGTTCCCAACATCCTGTGATTGATTAGCAACATTTTTCATCGTTTCTTGCTTGGACAGGTGAATGAATTAATTTACTCTTCATATCTCACCCCGCATCTTAAACGTTCATGAGTTCTCGTAACGAACTACTTCCTGCTTCGCTGCCAGCCACTCATCCTTCTCACGCGACATCTTGCTGAGGTTGCTCCTTTTTTCCAATTTAAATTCAAATGTTTCATTCTGTGGAACCAGGCTCGATTCATCTCCTTGACACTCTCCGTGTAAATCTCTCCACAATTGGCTACCAGACGCAGTTTCCGCCCTTCTTTTGTCGCCTTTTATCTTGGGCACTTTGAGAGAATGTGTACGTCTCGTGGAATTGGCACTCTCTTAAATAATGAGATAAACGTTTCCAGGCTGAATCTCCTGGACGTATGAAACAAGTGTAGGCAACATGGGCACCCGTAGGGGGGAGGTGCAGTGACCCCACCCCCGCCTCTGGAATCCCAAGAATATTTCCATTGTTCATTGTCACACAAGTTTATTTCATAAATTGAAGTTACTGATAGTTAACTGATTTAGATGTAGGGATAATTCCACATTCTTATTTAACTTAGTAATTTGGGATTATTTGAAAAATTTTCCAGTTATTTAGAAAATCGGCGAACTGGATTAACATGACCATTTTATTATTTATTTATAAACTGGGTGAGTTAGCCGTGGTCGTTACGGCATGGCTGCTGGCAGTCGCTCAATACGGGAGGCGAGGAGGTTCGAATCCCCCCCGCCGGCAACCTTGAAGATGGTCTTCTGTGGTTTCCCATCTTCCTTCCAGGCAAATGCCGGGATTGGTCCCTAACTATAGACCACAGCCGCTACCTTCCATCTCCTCGTCCTTACATTCAAACTTTCCTCCTCAGACAACACTCCACACGCGACGGTACTTGTTGGGTGTCCGCCTTGAAGCAGCTACAAACTGGCGAGCCGAACATGTCCTCGGACATTCCCGGCACTAAAAGCCATACGCTAAAAAAATAAATAATAATTTATGTCATATTTTAACTGATTTTATTTATTTTATTTATTTAATCGAATAGCACTATTACAGAGCACGTAAAATCAATACTTCAAATCTTGCCACACATGTCTTTCTTCTCTCAGCCCACATTCCCTTCATCCTCTCTGATTTCAGTAAGGCTTTTGACTGTGTGAACCACAATATACTTCTTGCAAAGCTGAAATCTTTTGGCTTCTCTCAGAGTGCTCTTTCCTGGTTCAAATCCTACCTTTCCATGCGTACACTGAGAGTGGTCCTCGCGGATGGCTCCTCCTCAGACTGGAAATCGGTAGAAAGTGGAGTACCTCAGGGATCTGTCTTAGGTCCACTATGCTTCTCGTTATATATAAACGATGTTTCTAATGAATTCCGAAATAGTTCTGTTCATATATACGCTGATGACCTCCAAGCCTATTTTCACCTCACGCCTAACACTGAATGTGATCGTATAAATCTGTTTAATGAAGACATTGACAGGCTTTGTGAATGGGCCCAAAATCATAATCTTAACTTGAACATATCTAAAACACAACTTATATCCATTGGATATACAAAACTTCTAAATTCATTAGATTTTAATTCACTACCACCCATCAAGATACTAGATAATAATATTAAATATAGAAACACTGTCAATAATCTCGGAGTGATATTTGATAGAACACTGTCGTGGGCAGAGAATACGTCTAATGTGGTAAGGAAGGTTGTATCAACTATGCATCTCCTGAAAAGAACTGTTTCTTACACCCCACCTAACATACGTAAGCTCTTCGTCCAAACTCTCATCTTTCCAATCATTGATTATGGCTCTGCTGTATACAATGATTTACCAGAAACACAGAACATCAAATTACAAAGAGTCCAGAATGCATGTGTTCGGTACATTCTGGATGTAAGGCGAGATGAACATATCACACGTGCAGCTGAAATGGCTGAAACTCCACGAGCGCAGGCAGCTATCAGTTGCCATTCTGACACATAAAATATTACATACCAAGACCCCGTTATATCTCTACAATGCCTTTACACCAATGCATTCAATTCATAATCGAGAAAATAGATACACAAAATTAACACTCCAGATTCCTATACACCGAACCATGAAGTTCAATAAATCTTTTGTTTGCACCGCCTCTTGCCTCTTCAACACCTTCGATTTATATAAGTTCGTCAACATTGCAAGCACTGCAGCTTTCAAAAGACATCTTTCATCCTGCTTCTTGGAGCAGTATACCTCTCACATTTGATTACTGTATTATGTTCAAATACTTTTTCAAAGTTCAATTACAACACAAGGACAATAGCTGACAACCTGTCTACTTCAATAGCTCTTCTTTTACAGTATATGGTGTTTGTTTTTCGGGATGATAGTCTGTATGCACTCTCACTCTTTTGTATATAATTTTTCCATTATCATTAGTAATATTATTATTATTATTGAATTGTTACTATATTTTTGTTACTATAATTGTTAGACTATGATTATTTATATTGTGAATGTAGGTGAAATGTTTTATATTTATAAGCCCTAACCTTATTTTATGTAGGGCGCTACTGTAAAGGAGCTCTTAAGCTCTAAGTGTAGCAGTGAAAATAAATCAAATCAAATCAAATCTCTGCTTTCGGAGCTGTTCAATGTTCCGTGGCTGCTTTCGTTGTCTTTCTTGTTCCTCCCTGAAGATCACTTTTTGAATTTTGTCCCGAAATAAATTCCTATTATATGTATCTGTAATGTAGCCTCCGTGGCTTAGGCGTCTGCACGCCGGTCTCTCATCGCTGGGTCCGTGGTTCAAATCCCGGTCACTCCATGTGAGATCTGTGCTGGACAAAACGGAGGCAGACAGGTTTTTCTCCGGGTAATCCGGTTTTCCCTGTCAACATTTCACTCCTGCAACACTCTCCACTATCATTTCATTTCATTTCATCTGTCATTCATTTAATCATTGCCCCAGAGGAGTGCGTCAGGCCTCGGCAGCTGGTACAGTTCATATCCTTGCCGCTAGATGGGGGCTTCATACATTCCATTCCTGACTAGGTCGGAGACTGGAACCAGGCTGTGGATTTTCATTATTCATGTATCTGTAATGTCATATCCGCTTCCTTAAGATCCTTTAATGTCTGTGTATTCCAGACTGGTTGAACTTGGTTTTGTTAGCCTGTCATTGTTCATTCTATTTAAATAAACTGCTTGATTTTTATTTTTAGCCTATTTTCAATTTTGAAAAAATAGGCTTATGAGATCACCTTTTGTCCGTGTGTGTGTGTGTGTGTGTGAGGTGTGTGTGTGAGGTGTGTGTGTGTGTGTGTCCCCTAATAACTTTTGAACGGCTGGAGCGATTTCAATGAAACTCGGTAAGTTCATAGTACTATTCCGGGCGACCCCGACCGTGCCCTTCAAATCTTGTTACGTCTCACCAATCCAACATGGCGGGTGTGCGAAACATTTCACCAGCATTCAATATCTCCGAAACTATTACCGATATCACCCTGGAATTTTTTACGGTGATAAAGGGAACTACTCTTGAAAATCTGGTAAATACAAAACCAACATGGCGGCCCAGCGAAGTTGCGACTTTTAAATAGACGTTTCTCGCGATTTAACCAACGAAACGCAATAAAACTTTGTACAGTATATGTTTATACACTTTATAATGCACCGACATTTAACTTCGTTCAATTGTTTACATAACCACAAGATGGCAACTGTGCGAAATTTTAAAATCTCGTTGTTACTTCTTGTGTCCTAATCATGCGATTGAAGTTTGAATGCTGGACGTACACAATAATCTTCATATAACAGTACATAACTCTAGGACCTACATATATAAAGTCCAAAATGGCGACCATCCGAAATATTTAGTCGGTTCTCAATATCTACGAATCTATTACAGCAATCAAACAGAAATTGTGTATGTTGATAGTGTCAATTAACATAAGTAGGATATATGAAAATAGGCTGTATAGTTCTTCACGGAACTACTTGTTTTTTTGGTCAATAAAACACCACAGCACACGTTCACAGCTTCCGCATTTTCGGCGCTCTGTCCAACTCCTGCTGCTTGTCGTCTGGGTCCAATTACAAGTGGGGCTCGATGTGACAACCACCGACGTACCATTGTACTGGTACACACGGTCACCAATGCCTTATCCTCTAACATCCACCGCAGCCATAACCCGCACCAGTAGGTCTTCATCGGATCTTGTAAAGTCAGGTGACCCCACAGATGTCAAGTCGGGTGAACGTGCAGGCCAAGCAAACGGGCCACCACGACCTATTCCACTGTTGACCAATTCTGTGGTGCAGATGTTCTCGGACGCAAGTGAAAAATGAGGTGGTGCGACATCGTGTAGTAACCACATGTTTTGACGCATATGTAGTGGCACATCGTCTAAGAACTCATGCAGTACGTCTTCAAGGAATACCAAATAGTGGGGCCGAAAATGCGTGAGCTGTAGTGTTTTTTTGCGGGTAGCGGATAGACGGTACGTTTCCGGATACAAGTTCCTATGCTAAACTTAACCGTTTTGATCCCCACTACAAGCCCTTAAAGTCTGTAATGGGAATTTAGAAATACCCTCCATAAATAATAATTTAAAAAAAGCCGGCCCCGTGGTGTTGGGGTAGCGCGCCTGCCTCTCACCCGGAGGCCCCAGGCTCGATTCCCGGCTCCGTCAGTGATTTTAGAAACTGACGTGAGGACTGGAACGGGGTTCACTCAGCCTCGTGAGTAGCTGTCTGACAGTGAGACAGCGCCTCGATCATGAAAACCAAGATTAACGGCCGAGGGGACCCGATGCGCTGATCACTCGTCACCCCAATACTTGCAAGCCAAATGGCTAGGCAGCAGTCGCTTGGTAGACCTAGGCCCTTCATGGGCTGTAGTGCCAAGGGGTTATTATTCTTGTTATTATTATTATTATTATTATTATTATTATTATTATTATTATTATTTAAAAAATATGGTATACTGGCTTTCACTACCCGTCAACTAAAACTCATCAATTTCTCTAGGTTTATGCCGTGTCTAGTGTGGTGTTTCGCCTAGGGACACCAAGCTGGCTCACCAGCGGGCTCTTGGTGTCCGCGCCTGGACCCCCACAGGAGTAGTGAACTGTCCCTTTATAGGGAGGTGAAAGGCTGCTTGAGATTTTAGCTCTCGCTGTTAAGAGGTGCACGTACGCTTCATAAGAAGGGAGGTAGTGCACTGTTCGCTACTCCCGTAAGGGTCCGGGCGCGGACACCAAGAGCTCGCTGATGAGTCAGCTTGATGTTCCTAGGCGAAACCCCACAGCAAGAAACCTAGAAAAATTGCTGAGTTTTCTTCACCTGCATACTGTATTAGGCCTATTACGTGATTAATTAGTACTGTACAGTATATTAATGTAGGGAAAGCTGTTCTATATCGAGTATTGGCAAGAAAAAGAATTCTTCGCCGTCGATTAAAACTGGAAGGCAACTGAAATTAAAAGCATGACTAGCATTACCCGTTGCGGCTTCGCCCGCGAATATTCTAGTTGTAAAGAGTACACTTAGCAAAATCTCAAT
Organism: Meconema thalassinum; assembly: GCA_946902985.2. Lineage (NCBI taxonomy): Eukaryota > Metazoa > Arthropoda > Insecta > Orthoptera > Tettigoniidae > Meconema > Meconema thalassinum. The sequence continues at coordinate 111,332,330 of OX336398.1, forward strand.
CATGAATGCTATGACTGATTTATCCTTGGTATGAATAATCAGACTCTATCAATTCAGCTACTGGTGCTGTGGTTAGGGATTTGTCATTCCTTCATAGGTATATCAGTGCGAAGTTAATTCTGGGAATATCACCGACACTGTTAATTTAAGGGCCTTTAAATGTGGTTTTCTGTGATCCTTTATAGTAGGGTGAAAAAGACTTTTCGTACCACACTCACACGTGAAAATAGCGTGAAAAAAATCTAGAGTGCCCCTTGACCCCCTTAAGCGCATTATACTGTATGTATTGATGAATTTTACAGCTTAATTTGGTTCAGTGATAACCTTATAACCGTCTGGAAACTTTCACAGTAATGTAATAATTGGAATTGCATTGCGTCTTACAGAAATGGATGGACCTGTGAGAATCTGTTACCATGGTTACCATGTTTCATTCTTTCATTATTTCATTGTAAATATACATGTTTTAAGGTATTCATTTAATTGTGAGGCATTTAAAGAGTAATTGAGTGCGTTTTGCTTACGCAATGGGTTATGCTGAACCTGTAGGTACCCCATATGTGTAGGTTGGTGTTAATGGGACCTTGTTTTCGGTACAAAACTGGAATGGGACCTTAGCAGAATAATATAGGGAGGGATAATTGTATCCTATGGCTTATTTCGTGTGTGTCTTGAATGTAGGTAGTCTTGGGAGCGTGTAGTTCGTACTCAACCACTTGCCATGAATGGCTGAGATCCGGTTTTGAATCCCTTGAGGTTATTTATTTTTCTTGTCCGAATCAAATTACATTTTGCCGGTAAGTAGCAACAGTTATAGCATTAGCATTTGCAGCCATAAGATCGTCTTTTGAACATATGTCCTCCATCAAGGGGCAGATCAGCAGGTGTTCTGGATCTTGTTACATGCTGCAGTCGCAGAACTCATCATTGTTGACGAGCAAGTTCCATTTCTTGAGATTGTTCATGCAGCGTGAAACCACCGTCCTCAGCCTGTTCAATGATTTCCAAGTTCTATATGGCAAGAATCCCTTAGGGTAATGAAAATGAAAATCCATAGCTTGCTTCCAGTCTCCGACCGGGTCAGGAATGGAATGAATGAAGCCCCCATCTAGCGGCGAGGATATGAAGTGTGCCGGCTGCCGAAGCCTGTCGCACTCCTCTAGGGCAATGATTAAATGAATGACAGATGAAATGAAATGATAGCGGAGAGTGTTGCTGAAAGAAAATTGTGACAGGGAAAACCGGAGTACCCGGAGAAAAACCTGTCTGCCTCCGGTTTGTCCAGCACGGATCTCACATGGAGTGACCGGGATTTGAACCACGGACCGAGCGGGGAGAGGCTGGCGTGCTGCCGCCTAAGCCACGGATGCTCTCCCTTAGGGTAATAATAATAATAATAATAATAATAATAATAATAATAATGATAATAATAATAATAATAATAATAATAATAATAATAATATGGTATGGCCTTGGGTGCCGGGTTTCAAGCTTCGTCATTTGACGCCCAGAGGGCAGCTTGCATGTCGATTTTTGTCGTTCCCTGGAGCGCTATGAAAATCAAGAAACTTCTTGACACTATAGCGCTTTCTAGTAGAGAAAGGAGGCACTTTGTGCTGGCGGAAAATCCCGAGATTAATTTTGCCATTATGAACACGGCCTACTGAATTTAAATGGGTTCTTTAACATGCCAACAACATATGACATACGTGTTGAGATTGTTGTCGCCTTTCAAATATCACTTACCACGGCCAGGATTTTGTCAGAAGAGAAGTTCGACATTTGTCTCTCATGGAGCCAAAATTGGCAACAACTTACAACATTTCGTCTCCCATGGAGCCAAATTTGGCAACAACACTGCCCTGAACGATGTCGTACCATGCCCTGTATCCTGGAAAAGCCACCAGGATTTGATCAACCTTGCTCTGTGTGGACAGCCCTCAATGGTATCCGCACTGACCATGGAAGATGTGCAGACGCTATCCACAAGTGGGGAATAGTCCCGTCATCAAATTGTGACTGTGGTGCTGAGAAACAGAGCCCAAGCCGTGCATACTGTGGGGACTTCAAAGGACTTTTTAACTGTTTTCATTGAGCGAAAACATCCACGAGGAAGACCTAGAAATACCTTCCTTAAACAAATTCTAAACGACACCCAAGCACAGAATTATAATTCAATGAAGGAAGCGGCAAATGACAGGACGATCTGGACATGTTTTTATGGCGACTGACCAGTCTTAGGGCTGCAAACCAATGATGATGATGACAACAGATACTGTATGCTACATAAAGAACTTGAATATCTATATATAGATATATGTAGGAAGTAATGTTTCAATAGCTGGAACTATTATAGATTTTCATGTATGCGGTAATTTAATGTTTTATGTACCATACGGTAAATAAATAAATAATAACCACGGCCAGGAGAGAACCTGCAAGCTTGGGGTTGGTAGTCCGACACGATAACCACTCATCCACCGTGGCAAGTATGTCTTGAGGTTGGTCTCATATATCAAGTGTCCCTTTGTCGATGCTTGCAGCATGTTTATGAATATCGTTTACTCCCCCAGGGGCTCACATCTTGTGGGCGTGGGTTGGCGACCACGGGGCCCCAGCTGAGTCCGGCATTCCTTCCACTTACTTGTGCCGGGCTCCTCTCCGTCTTCTTTCCTGTCGACCTCACTTGGTCAACTCTTGTTCTCTTCTGACCCCGACGGTATTAGGGTATCCGAGGCCTAGGGAGTCTCTTCCTTTTCCGCCTTAATTGGCCCTTGTCTCATCTTTTCTGATTCCCTCCTTCTGCCAGGGGTCAGCCTTCTTTTTCTCTTCCTTTTACCTCCTGCCTTGTGCTCTAGGCCCTTAAGGAGGTAGGGTGTATGTAGCCCCATCTCTTCTGGTGCACCCTAGATAATGCTACACCCTCAGGGGCTCACGGCTGGTGAGTTCGGGAGTTGGCGACCCCGAGGGATTCCTGAGCTGGGTCCGTTTTCACCTTTTGTCCCTTCCCTTTGGGGCGGACCCTCTCCTCTTTCACTTTCCTATATGCCTTTCATGGCTCTCCTTCCTTCCAAGTCCCTCAATCCGCCTTCTCCGAGGGTTGAGGGCATTTCTTTTCCTTCTGTCCTTTTATTTGCCTTATTCTCCTTTAGTTTTCCATTTCTTCTTCTAGTATGTAGGTTATTAGTTAGTTTTAGTTTTAAGTTCGCTTTTCATTTGCATCTTCTCGATCACCCAAACCATCAGGGGCCGATAACCTAGATGTTAGGCCCCTTAAAACAACAATTATCATCATCATCAATATCGTTTACACGGTAGAGCGTTGATCACGCCCTATAATGTTAGTTGAGCCGTGCGGACGCAAGACTGCGCTACAAAGTCGAAACAATTGCTCGTGCTATTATTGATCGCCGTGCGTCTCGTCGCGTCGTGCTGTCAGCGAATACCAGAGCATCTGCCACCAAACAGACGTGTTGGTTGACCTCCAGGTCGACAGTTCATACATCCCGACGGGACGGGAATATTGCCGTTTGGGGACAACTAAATATGGGAACATTCCCGGTCTAGGGAGTCTCTTTCTTTCCCGCCTTAATTGGCCCTTCATCTTTCCTTACTCCTCATTCTTCTAGGGACCAGCCTTCTTTGTCTTTTTATTATATTTCCTCTTCTCTTTAAGGTGGTTTCGGTGGTGTAGTTGGTAGCATGTTGAGCTTCTGTGCCCAAGATCGCGGGTTCAAACCCGACCGAAGTCATCGAATTTTTTAAGAGCGTTAAAAATCCCTCAGTATGCCTTCCCTATGAGGGGAAGTAAAGCCGAAGGTCCCATGTCATATATTTATGGCATGTTAAAGAACCTTCCACTAATAACACCTGTGTGAAGCTAAATTAGGTTAAACCTTTGACAAACGCTCTTTGGTTCCTACGTTCGTCATCAGGAGCCGACTGCGGTTGCATATCGTGACCAGTTCTGAACTAGTAGTCGTTGACGGTGGCGTTTGGCGGCAAAAGTTGGAACTACTAGAAAAAATTCACTGTCTGCAGTCCTTACTTGAATTGAAACCGGGTGAGTTAACCGAGGTCGTTGCGGCATGACTGTTGGCAGTCGCTCACATCCGGGAGGCGAGGAGGTTCGAATCCCCCCGCCGGCAACCTTGAAGATGGTCTTCTGTGGTTTCCCATCTTCCTTCAAGGCAAATGCCGGGGTTGGTCCCTAAGTATAGGCCACAGCCGCTACCTTCCAACTCCTCGACCCTCCCATCCAACATTCCTCCCCAACGGTACTTGTAGCTCACCCATTGGGTGTCCGTCTCGAAGCAGCTACAAAACTGGCGAGCCGAACATGTCCTCGGACACTCCCGGCACTAAAAGCCATACGCTAAAAAAAAAACTTGAATTGAAAACAGAAACACACACGAATACAGTGATCACAATTAACACCGGTTATCAGACAGATTCTACACACACCCAAAGTACACGGGGCTATATGACCGCGTTGTCGCAGCCCCTAAACTACCTTTCGCGCCCTAATTGGCCCTTCATCTTTTCTAACCCCTCATTCTTCTAGGGACCAGCCTTCTTTGTCTTTTCATTATATTTCTTTTTCTCTTTAACAATCTCGTACTGTTTTTGTGAGGGGGCGTGGTGGCGCAGTGTCAAACTGTTAGCCTCCCACCAAGGTGGACCGGTTTCGATTCCCGGTCAATGCATGTGAGATTTTCGAAGTGAAATGCCATGTCCTGTGGTTCGGATTCCACTTAAAAGGAAGGTCCCGTGGCTCATGATCTCGACATTAACGGTCACGTTAAACTACAAGCTTCCGTCCTCTTTGTTTTTTGTGAATTGGCTCCCCGTGTATCTAAATTACATTTTGTAATTTTTTTGAATCTTCACTACATGTTGTAACTATTTTCAATCTAAATTGCATTTTGCGAATATTTTCAACCTCAATTGCATTTTGTAAGGATTGACAATCTAAATTGCTTTAATAAGTCTTTGAATGGGAGAGTGGCATTTTTGTTAGTATTTTGAATTTTAATTGCATTTTGTAAATATCTTAACCGCATTTAGCAAGTATTTTCAATCTAAATGGCATTTTGTAGTTTGGGCATTTCGTAAGTATTTTGATTCTCAATTGCATTTTGTGAGTATTTTCAATCTCAATTACGTTTTGTAAGTATTGCCAATCCAGAGCCTCCGTGGCTTAGGCGGCAGCACGCCGGCCTCTCACCGCTGGGTCCGTGGTTCAAATCCCGGTCACTCCATGTGAGATCTGTGCTGGACAAAACGGAGGCAGACAGGTTTTTCTCCGGGTACTCCGGTTTTCCCTGTCAAAATTTCATTCCAGCAACACTCTCCACTATCATTTCATTTCATCTGTCATTCATTTAATCATTGCCTCAGAGGAGTGCGTCAGGCCTCGGCAGCCGGCACAGTTCATATCCTCGTCGCTAGATGGGGGCTTCATTCATTCCATTCCTGACCCGGTCGGAGACTGGAAGCAGGCTGTGGATTTTCATTTCAAGTATTGCCAATCCAAATTGCATTTTGTAAGTATTGTCAATCCAAATTGCATTTTGTAAGTATTGTCAATCCAAATTACGTTTTGTAAGTATTGTCAATCCAAATTGCATTTTGTAAGTATTGTCAATCCAAATTACGTTTTGTAAGTATTGTCAATCGAAATTACGTTTTGTAAGTATTGTCAATCCAAATTACGTTTTGTAAGTATTGTCAATCCAAATTACGTTTTGTAAGTATTGTCAATCCAAATTGCATTTTGTAAGTATTGTCAATCCAAATTGCATTTTGTAAGTATTGTCAATCCAAATTGCATTTTCTAAGTATTGTCAATCCAAATTGCATTGTGTAAGTATTGTCAATCCAAATTACGTTTTGTAAGTATTGTCAATCCAAATTGCATTTTGTAAGTATTGTCAATCCAAATTACGTTTTGTAAGTATTGTCAATCCAAATTACGTTTTGTAAGTATTGTCAATCCAAATTGCATTTTGTAAGTATTGTCAATCCAAATTGCATTTTGTAAGTATTGTCAATCCAAATTGCATTTTGTAAGTATTGTCAATCCAAATTACGTTTTGTAAGTATTGTCAATCCAAATTGCATTTTGTAAGTATTGTCAATCCAAATTGCATTTTGTAAGTATTGTCAATCTAAATTGCATTTTGTAAGTATTGTCAATCCAAATTGCATTTTGTAAGTATTGTCAGTCCAAATTACGTTTTGTAAGTATTGTCAATCCAAATTGCATTTTGTAAGTATTGTCAATCCAAATTACGTTTTGTAAGTATTGTCAATCCAAATTACGTTTTGTAAGTATTGTCAATCCAAATTGCATTTTGTAAGTATTGTCAATCCAAATTGCATTTTGTAAGTATTGTCAATCCAAATTGCATTTTCTAAGTATTGTCAATCCAAATTGCATTGTGTAAGTATTGTCAATCCAAATTACGTTTTGTAAGTATTGTCAATCCAAATTGCATTTTGTAAGTATTGTCAATCCAAATTACGTTTTGTAAGTATTGTCAATCCAAATTACGTTTTGTAAGTATTGTCAATCCAAATTGCATTTTGTAAGTATTGTCAATCCAAATTGCATTTTGTAAGTATTGTCAATCCAAATTGCATTTTGTAAGTATTGTCAATCTAAATTGCATTTTGTAAGTATTGTCAATCCAAATTGCATTTTGTAAGTATTGTCAATCCAAATTGCATTTTGTAAGTATTTTGAATCAAAATTGCATTTTGTGAGTATTTTCAATCTAAATTACTTTTGTGACAATTTTCCATCCAAATTCCATTTTGTCAATGTTTTCCACTCGAAATTACATTTTGTGTGTCTTTTCAATCTTTTGTCTGTATTTTAAATCTCCGTTAGTTTTCATTATAAATTCCGTTTCATTATCATTTTCGCTATCACCCAGACCATTAGGGGCCGATAACCCAGATGTTAAGCCCCTAAAAACAACACTTACCATCATCATGAAATATGACAGTTGTATCAGTTAACATAGAAGGCATAACATCAAAGAAGGAAACCATGTTACAGCAACTGTGCCACACACACAAGTGTGATGTTCTCTGTGTTCAAGAAACTCACAGGAGTAGCAACCAAAAACGATCAAGAGTATTAGGAATGCGCTTGGTAGCTGAGAGGCCGCATGAAAACTATGGTAGTGCTATATTCACAAGGCCACAACTTAACGTAATATCTACCACAACAAGAGACAACAGTAATATAGAAATATTATCAGTTGAGCTAACGAACTGTATCATAACATCTGTCTATAAACCGCCGAGTGTTCCTTTCCACTTTACTGATTCAGTTGCAGGGCAACAGGAGAAGATTCATGTCATCGTGGGCATTTCAATAGACATAACTGCCTATGGGGATATAGAGAAGACAAAGAGGACGGTGAAGCTGTGATTATGTGGGCAGAGTCTAGTCAACTGTCCTTAATACACCACAGTAAACTTCCCGCTTCTTTCAACTGTCGTCGGTGGAGATGTGGATACAACCCAGATCTAATTTTTGTTAGCGAAGCTATATCACAGCAGTGTGTGAAGTCTGTCTGTGAACCTATTCCCAACACACAGCACAGACCCATAATGTGCCAAGTTTTCTCAGCAGTTCATCCACAATCTGTTCCATTTAGGAGGCGCTACAACTTCAAGAAAGCTGATTGGATGAAATTTACGATATGCTTAGATGAAGTGGTAACAAATATCGAACCTGTTCCAGAGGCATATGATGCGTTCAACGATGCTGTGCAAGAATGCTCTCGCAAGTCAATCCCAAGAGGTTGTAGGTCTCAGTACATACAGGGTTTAGATGCCAGTACAGCAGATAAATTAAATGAATACCTTCTGCTCTGTGAACACAACCCTTTCAGCGAGGAGACTATTCAGGCTGGTCAACAACTAATCCAGTCTATGGGTGAAATAAAACGAGAACTTTGGGTTAAATTGATGGAAGAACTAGATCTGGCGAAAAACAGCAGAGATGCTTGGAAGCTACTACGACATCTGAACAATGGTCCCACGATAAGCCCTCTACACAGCAACCAGATTGCTCATCAACTCCTAATAAATGGAAAAACAGATAAGCGAAAAAGATCGCCAAAACTTCAAAGAAATATTGAACAAGAAACATCCAGTCTGTCCAATCCTTTCATCATGGAAGAGCTGGACAATGCCATAAAAGCGAGTAAAACTGGCAAGGCCGCCGGACTAGATGACATGCGTATGGAGCAGATTCAACATTTTGGAAATGCTACCAAACAATGGATTCTACAGCTATTCAATAACTGTTTGGAACGATGTCAAATTCCTAAGATCTGGAGGAAGACTAGGGTGGTTGCAATTCTGAAACCTGGTAACCAGCCTACAGATCCAAAGAACTTCAGACCAATATCTCTCCTTTATCATCTATATAAAGTTTTTGAAAGAATACTTTTGAACCGTTTATTACCAGTGGTTGAACTTCTCTTAATTCCAGAGCAGGCTGGATTTAGGCCAGGAAGGAACTGTTGTTCACAGATCCTTAATCTGACTCTGCACAGAGAAGACGGATTTCAGCGTGGTGATATTTCAGGAGTGGCTTTTGTCGATCTTTCTTCAGCTTATGAAACTGTACAACACCAGTTAGTTTTAAGGAAGTTCTATCATCTTACTACGGATTTCAAGCTCACAATGATTATTGCTACGTTGTTGCAGGACCGACGTTTCTTTGTTGACTTCCAAGGTCAGCGGAGTAGATGGAGAATACAGAAAAACGGTCTCCCACAAGGCAGTGTCTTAGCTCCAATACTATTTAACATCTATACCAACGACCAACCACTTCCACCTCATACAAGTAGATTCCTATATGCAGATGACCTGGCTCTGGCAACCCAGAGTAAAAGCTTCTAGACAGTGGAACAAAACCTTACTGCTGCTCTGAAGATGCTCTCCGATTATTACGAGCAAAATCACCACAAGCCAAACCCATCGACAACTAAAGTGTGTGCCTTTCGTTTGAAGAACAAAGAAGCCTTACGGAAGCTGCATGCGAATTGGAAAGGATTGGAACTGGAACACAGCAATACCCTAGTTTACCTTGGTGTTACATTGGAACGTTCATTGACCTTCAATACACACTGCACCAAACTCAAGGCAAAAGTTTCATCACGAAATTGCCTACTCCGTATGGTAACTGGTCCTGGATGGGGTGCCCACCCTCAGACAGTAAAGACAACTGCAATAGCTCTCTGCTATTCTGCTGCTGAATATACAAGTCCCGTGTGGTATAAATCAGCTCACGCAAAAAAAGTAGCCATTGCCTTGAATGAAACTTGCAAACTAATCACAGGATGTTTAAAACCAACACCAACACAGAAGTTGTACTCACTTGCAGGCATAGCCTCACCTGGTATTAAACGTGAGGTGGCCGCTAATATTGAGAGACATAAGGTTTGCAACATCTCAGCCCATCCCCTTCATGGTCATCAGCCACCTTCAGCTCGACTGAAGTCCAGGAAAATGTTTGTACAGTCTTCTTCTCCAGTTGATTCTAACAAAAAAAAAAGGCCAGGGCTAAGCTATGGAATCAAAGGTATCCTGATCATCCGGAACTTGTTGAAATTGAAGAAAAATTACCACCTGGTCACGAAGATGGATGGTGTACCTGGAAGTCCTTAAACAGACTGCGCACCTGAGTAGCAAGATCTAAGGACAATCTCATGAAATGGGGAATCTTACATGATGTGGACACACTGTGTGAGTGCGGAGAAGAACAAATTTCTAGGCATTTCTTGAACTGACGTCTATGCCCAGACTCATGCGCAGGGTTGGATCTGGCATTGGCTGGTAACAACGCTGTCAATGTAGCCAAATACTGGTCACAAGTCTTGTAAATATTGTATATATTATCATTCCTGTTTCATTTCTCTTGCTCTTGTGTTATGTTATATGCAAGGGCTCTATTTTGTGTGTTTTTAGCCTACTTTCGATTTTTGCAAAAAATGAAAGTAGACTTATGAGATCAACACAGGGCGAAAAAAGTGTGTCTGTCTGTGTGTGTGTATGTGTGTGTGTGTGTGAGTCTGTGTGTGTGTGTGTATGTGTGTGTGTGAGTCTGTCTGTGTGTGTGTGAGTGTGTGTACTCTGAATGTCTGTCCCCCCCTATCAATTCGAACACGGTGAAACCGAATTGAACGAAATTTGGTACAGAGGTAGCACTAGTAAAGGACACCTCAGTGTCATACTTTATATCGCCGCCATCTTTACCAAAACAGAATGGCGGCCACTCAAATGTTCAAAACGTAAAATCAAATTACGGCTAAACTAATCATCCGATCTCTACCAAATTTGGTGAAAACATACCTTTATATAGGATGCGTCTTTCACCCAAAATTCAAGGTCATCGGCCATGCCATTTCAGGATGGCGGCCGTGTGAATTATGCAACCATTTTAATAAATAGCTTAAGACCCACCAATTCCGATTATCGAGCCTAGGGGGGTTTAAGCTATCCTGAAGGTCGTGATCCGTTATTTATTATAATTTAATATTATAATATTATACAGTATGAGTGGCTTAAAAGAGCTGGGCCGTTTGTGTCACACAACAAGATGGCAGCTGTCCTCATGTGCCTGTCTTATATTTCAGTAGTTTTAGTATGTTGTATGTGATATACCGTACTGATACAATAATATAAACTTTGTATGAAATGATCTTTAATGAAGATGTACTGCAGTGAAGAAATCGTTTATTTAAAGTCATTATTTGCCAACAGTTTGTATCTAATATGTCAGTTAAGAACACCTGACGTCATGGATACGGTTAGCTCTGGGCTAGCAAGTTAGTCTGACACGCAGTTGACTGGGGATCGAGTACTGCTACAGTTAGGTTTTTTTTCTTGAATTCTTTTACAAATGATGTGCACGAGCTTTTCCCACATATACTGAATAAAATGTCATTTAGCTCAAAGGAGAGGATAAAGTATACACTCGTATATTAATAAAATCACAGTCCCAGCATCGCACATGAACAGAAGACATTAGAAAAAGGAGAATAGAAGAACTAGATACACGTTGTCAATAACCACAGCCTTCTTAATGCCTCTGTACGGTGCTGTCCTCTTGTGGGTTATGTGGGTAATATTGTTCCAAACATAACGCTGTGTAAATGCCTGAGCTGGCCTCCTGAAGTATGGCAATTTTGTAATACTGGTAGTTCAACTATTAGCCACGATCGCGCTCCGAATACCTTTAAACACTGCCAGCTGGATCGCCTCCCTCTTGGCTACTTTAAACTGCCTACTCATTCAACACACAAAGAACACTGCCATCGTAGTACATTACGATGGCAGTGCATAGGCGTACAAGATAAAGATTAATTCACTGATAGGTCGCAGCACCACCTACTGTGATTGGGGCGGAAGATGATTGGGGCGGAAGATTCTTAATTTTGCAGGCTGGCTTAATATAGAGATTAACGGACGTGAATGCATTACAATAAGTTAGTAGTTTTGTTATTCAATCATCATAAAGTATATAATATTGATCTTGACACTTACTGGCTTATTATCAATATAAAAGAAAACAAACAATACATTGTGGTTGGGGTGATTGTTTTAGGGATGAGGACAAAGAGTCATAAAGATACCCATACATTTAGGAGAAAGTAGGCTATATGTTCTTTGCTGAACATCTTGTTTTTCTTTCAATTTCTTGTTTGAATATTTTGGTACCTCTGACACGAATAAAAAAATAATGAAATATTAACTAACGCCATACAAGTATTTCATTGCGTCACTGATGCACCGACTGTGTGCATTTATTGAAGGTGGGTGTACCATGACGTCACTGCTGCAATGACTGTGTGCATTTATTGAAGGCGCGTGTACCATGACGTCACCGATGCAGCGAACACATGGCCATGTAATTGCCTGACAGTTGGGACTTATTAATTGATATTCGGCCGTGGCCGTGTGATGATAATCTTTGATTGATGGCTTCATTTGTGTGATGGATCGTGCATTATTATTATTATCAGCAGCAAATAGAGTAGTCCTCAGGTCAGGTTAAATACGTATGGATACAGTCAGATGTTCACCTGAAGCCTCTCATGTGCAGAGGTGCAAAGTGTCCTATAGCTATTAACCGGGAGGACAGAGGTTCGGGAAACCACATTCAGGATGGCCACTGCCGGAATTCAAATCAAGGATCTCCGTCCACCAAAGGGTTCACGTCCAGTGGCGATGGTGAAGATAACATCTAAGTCATCTGCCCTTAATTCACTTGGTCGTTTCAAAACAAGATTTAACTTGTCGCGTGGCCTCTCCTTGTCGAGTTTACTATTATTATTATTATTATTATTATTATTATTCTTTATATGCCGTCTCCTCGTCGAAGATTGGCGATCATCATTGCAATCCCTTGCCTCGAGGTTGCCGTTCGAAACAGATATGCCTAGTCAAGTTCAAACCATTCCCGCAAATTCTTGAGCCAGGAGATCCTCCTCCTCCCTGGTCTGCGCCGTCCTTCAATCTTGCCTTCCATGATTACCTGCTGGAGTCGGTACTTGTTAATTCGAATCACGTGGCTAAAATATTGTAGCTTCTGTCGCTTGATGTTGTAGAGCACCTCCATCTCCAAGCCCATCCGATCCAGCACCTCAGTGTTTCTCACCCTGTCGGTCCACGATATACGAAGCATGCGACGATACAGCCACATTTCAAATGCTTCCAACTTCTCCTCCAAGGTATTGGTTAACGTCCACCCCTCCTGTCTATACATTAGTATGGGAATTATGTAACACTTGAGGGCAAGTAGTCTCGTTCTCAGACTCGGTGACACAGCATTTTCTTCATTTTGATAAAGACACAACTGGCTTGCTCAATGTGAGCTTTGATTTCATGGCTGCAGTCCCATTTGTCATTCAGGCAGCATCCTAGATATTTATACGAATAAACTCGTTTGATGGCTTTATCAGTAACTAATAATGTGGTATCAATTACTTCTTTTCTGACAACCATGAATTTTGTTTTGCGAAAGTTCATCCTTAAGCCATAATCATTGCTAACTGCGTTCACGCGATTCAGCAATGCTTGAAGATCTTCAATGTTTCCGGCGATCAGGACAGTGTCATCTGCATATCGGGAATTATTGATGACTGTGCCGTTGATGACAATGCCTTGATGAAACCCATCCAAGGCTTCCGGCATGATTGCCTCCGAATATAAGTTGAAGAGCATTGGATACAGCACACAGCCTTGTCGAACACCACGTCGAAGTTTTACTTCATCGGTCAACATATTATCCAACTGAATGTTCGCTCGTTGATTCCAGTAGAGATTATTATTATTATTATTATTATTATCGTTAATTCCCCCTTGTTTTTTTTCCCCTGCCCCTTTCTTCTTTCTTTGCAAAAATCTCTCATATATTCACTATGCTTCCTCTACCTCTCTTCTTTCCACTTCTTTCGTGTTTTTTTTTCCTGTGTGGGCGTTTGCTCAAATTTCTGCTTTCTGATCTTTTCTCTGGGTGTTTCGAAAAAAAGCGTCCGATATTGCAGCAGGGATTGGGATTGGTCGAAACGAGAAGAAATGTTCCTATAAACATATGTCCGGAAACAAATACCTGTTGAGATATGAGCCATTTCACCCGCGTGGAAGAGGCGGCGTGTTCGGTGGTGCAGACGTCTAGTCGTTGAAGGTCTTTGCACGAGTTGGATGTTCAGTGACAGTATGCAGCCGTGCGGTTTACCGGACCTTGTTGTTGTTGTTTGAGTCTTCAGTCTTTTGACTGGTTTGATGCAGACCTCCATGCCTCCCTGTCCTGACCTAATCGTTTCATCTCTACATAGCTACCACACCCTACATCCGAGGCAATCTGTTTAACATACTCTATCCTTGGTCTACCCCTTCAGTTCATTGTCCACAACCCTTCCTTCCATAACTAAGCATGCTATTCTTGGGTGTCTTAGTATGTGTCCTACCAACCTATCTCTCTCTTCATTAGCAGTCGCCAGAAACATCTCTCCTCTCCCACTCGTCTTAATACCTCTTCGTTTGTAACCCTATCTACCCATCTGATCTCCATCGTTCTCCTGTAACACCACATTTCAAATGCTTCAATTCTCCTCTTTTCTGCTGCACCAATAGTCCAAGTTTCACTTCCATAGAGCGCCACGCTCCAGACAAAGGCTTTCAAAAATGACTTCCTGATACTTAAATCTATATTCGATGTCAACAGATTCCTTTTTTGTAGAAATGTTTTCCTTGCCAGGGCCAACCTACTTTTTATATCCTCTTTGCTTCGTCCATCACTGGTTATTTAGCTTCCTAAGTAACAGAAATCTCCTACTTCCTTCAGATTTTCATCTGCCAATTTGATGTCCATTGGATTTTTGGCTATGGGGACATTTAAAGAAATTGGTGTATGCCACACCCATCGACAATGAGCAGATGTTACTAGAGCATGTGACCAATGAGTTTGCCCTCATCCGCGAGCAGCCAGTCATGATTGGACGAGATCGGCATTCCTTGCGAAGAAGAGCCGAAGCATGTGTGCGAATTCATGGTAACCATATGGAGAATCTCTTGTAACGTGCAGATGGTATCCATGGACAGACGGGCTGAAATCATCACAGCTCCTGGTTGTGGTGTTGATGGATATTTGACCAACGCGTGTTCTGTTGAACGTGGGTGACAGTCAAGTTTTCATTAGAAGTAGCTGGTAGGATGGCGTCCATTGGCTGAAGTGTAAATACACGACACAAGTAAAATGGCTCATATCTCAACAGCTATTTGTTTCCGGACATATGTCTATAGGAACATTTCTTCTCGTTTTGACCTATCGCAACCTCTGTTGCAATATCGGACACTTTTTCGAAACACCTTGTATTTTCTTGTGTTCTGTAGAGATGTTTAGTTTCTTGAGGTCTTCCACGGTTTCTTTTACCGAATTGGTTTTATCATTTTAAATGATCTTGTCGACTTCGTCGTTACGCTGGGTCTGGCGTTACGTTACGGTGACGGGTCGAAATGTACCTAGATGCACTGAGGTGTGTGACGTCATAGTACCGCTTGGGCATGTATTCCCCGACAATCTCTACTTCGTTAGTATAAGACAAAAATCCCCGATTCTTGGATGTCACGGATAATCTCGAGAACCACTGGATGTATTTTGATTCGGTTTTCACCATTCTGTAAATGATATCTCGAGGAAAGATTCTGTAGAAAATAATTTATGTATGATCAAAGGAAGCCAAGCAGTAACGATTTCAGTGAAAAAGTCGAAAGCAAACTTGGCGTCCGTGCGTTTCTTAAGCTTACGCTGAGCAAACCGTTAAAAATATCAATATACTATAAGCGTAAGAATTGGTCAGCATGAAAAGTTCTACAAAAAAGTCCCGGAGAGCATCTCTATCTTCAATATATCGCCCACTATAAGTGTTTTTAGACTGTATGGAAGGGGCACGTCATCCAGCCATCTCCCTCCGTGTGCTTGACCTTGCTTTGCCCTTGGTTTGCAATTGCCGTTTGCGAGTAATTTGAAACAAGGTAAAGTATTATAAAGCAAGATAAGTATTATGCAGATAATTTTCTAACATGTCAAGAGTCTTTGGCTTCGAGCGAAGCGATAAGCCTCCAGCCTTTCTAGCATTTTTCAGCATTTGTAGCATTTAAAATGATACAAAGTATAGTCTTTCAGACTGACTGTCACTTTTTTTTAGTGTACTATTCATAACGATATTAAAATCTTCTTGGTCAGTCTGTCTTCGTTCATCCTATGTATGAGTCCATAAAATTTTACCCTTCTTTTCCTGATGGTATTTGTCATCGTCTCTGTCTGTTTGTACAGTTCTATTGTCGGTCTCTTTATCCATATTCCCTCTTTCTGAACTTTCGTTCTCAGTTTTTTCTCTCTTGTTTTTCTAGTTCCTTGATTTTTGTTCTTCCCTTGATTGCTGTCGTTCCTGAAGCGTATATGGCTTCTGGTAAGGCTACTGTATTATAGTGTCGTTGTTGGGCTTTGATGGAGATACTTGTTTTTGTTGTTGTGGTTCCAACTAAGTCTGTATGCTTTCTGTAAATTTTGTGATCGTTTCCTTTTTGGATTATTATTATTATTGAGTTTCCAATACATAGAAAGAACCGTATTTTGCCTAGCATATTAAGGTTGTAGATCAACTACTTGTATATCATTATAATAACTTATAATTACTCGCGAACGGCAATTGCAAACAAGGCAAAACTCAGACACTATAGCACAGTAGTAAAGCCAGAGGGTCTGTACGCCTCGGAGTGCTTGACACTGAATAAAAAAGGGGATCTTCAAGAACTGGAAAAAAAGGAGAGGAAAATTTTGCGGAAAATTTTAGGACCACAGAAAACTGCTGACGGGACATGGAAGAACAGAAGGAATGATGACCTCTATAAACAAACTGAAAAAATTACTGTCACAATGCGGAAGCGAAGGTTGAAATTCTACGGACATTTGGTGGGAATGGATGAGAACCGACTGACTAAGAGGATATTCAAGTATATTACAGAGCTGAAGGCTACAACTAAGTGGGTAGAAGAGGTTAAAAGAGACGCCAAGGAAAGTGGACTATCAGTGGATGTGATCCACAACAGAAAAGAGTTCAGAAACCGAATTGACAACATCAAGATATTCGAGGAGAAAACACCTAAAATTAGAGCCAAACTGGTAATATCCGAGGAGGAGCGAAAGATCAGAAGTGAACGAATGAAGAGGTTTTGGGAAGAGAAGAGGAGATTAACCAGAAAGCCTTAGGTTCCATGCGGTCCACAGGCGGCCAAATTCGGAAGAAAGAAGAACTTTGGAAGTTATGATGGATGAATTTAGGAAAATGAGAATAACAAGAGGAATTTTAAAATATACTGTAGGATACAGAGTGTTTTTAGTTCATTATTGAAGTGCTTTATAATGTATCTTCTGTTTCAAAAGCAGGCGATGTGTGGTTTGCGAGTATCCATGTACTGTATGTAGTCATAAGAACAGTGATATGAAATCGCTCGAAGCTTGACGTGATAAGACTTGAGTAAGCACAAAGTTCGGAACAAGTATTTTACTTAAACTTCTATAGTCTCAGAAAGGTCACATAACCGTGTTCCATTTTCCAATTTTTGTCAGCCCTTTCATAGTTTAAACTCAAAAGATTTACAACATGTAACATAGCCCTTAGTCTATAAAGCCCTGCGCGGATGCGGATATCCGTGGATATCCCAGCAGATATCCGCGAAATTTTTCGCCTTGCGGATACAGTTTGCATGACTGTGCGGATAGCGGATACATCGCGGATAATGTTTAGAGTAAATTTGCGGAGAGTTTCTAGAATACAATGTTGAACTGGATTATAGGAATCTCTGTTTCACGCGGTTATAGGCCATGTTCTAAGGACATTTTGTCGTCCTGACGTTTCGCTGACGACTGCGTTCAGCATGTTCACAGGTTACATTAAGCGAGTTAAAACAAGTAAACAGAAGATATATAAATAGTCAACAATCCACACATAGAGGTTACCATAGCAACGGCGTACCACATAAAAGTAATGCATCAAGGACAGGGCTGCTCGTCTGTTGCATCTTCTCGTCTATTACGGTCAATGAGGGCAGGTTTGAGGGGATTAATGCAGCAGTCTTACCAGATTGAAGCTTCAATCTTAAGGAGGAAGCAGAACGCGTGAACAGAGCTTGGCTTCCAGTCCTTAATTCCCTCAAGCCTGCCCTCATTGACCGTCGTAGACGAGAAGATGCAACAGAAGAGCAGCCCTGTGCTTGTTGTATTACTTTTATGTGGTACGCCGTAGCTATGGTAACCTCTATGTGTGGGTTGTTGACTATTTATATATCTTCTGTTTATTTGTTTTACCTCGCTTAATGTAACCTGTGAACATGCTGAACGCAGTCTTCAGCGAAACGTCAGGACGACAAAATGTCCTTAGAACACGGCCTATAAGCCCGCGAAACAGAGATTCCTATTTCAACGCCGGTCGAGAATGTCTGAATTTTTACTTGAACTGGATTGTTTAAAAATAATTTTAGTTTTTGCTGGTCTTTCATGTTTCTTGCTATTTCCCTATTTTCTCTATTATTAAGAGAATAATAGAGACGTGAGAGAAGCCAGTCATGGAAATACCCTCAATAAGTGTTGACTGATGCAAAAAACAAAGTCCTTTATACCTACGTTTGCCTGCGTGGGTTTATCCGACGACTAAGTAAGTGCTATAATTAGCCACCCGATGTTTCACTTGCCGTTACTCAGAGGCGCAAAACTCAGTCAACATTGTCTTGTGATTCACAGCCTAGGGGGAACGAAATTCGCCTCAAATGTCTAAATGTATTGCTTTAATACTTTATTCTTTATCTATTAAATTAAAAAAGGAATTTTCAATTAATACCGGTGTGAGACAGGGAGACCGACTGTCTCCAATTCTTTTCAACTGTGTTCTAGAAAGGTAATAAGGGAATGGGAAGAAAGGCTCAAGGAAAGAGGACACTACCATGAAATAAGACTTGGATCGAAATTTAAATGGGTAGGTATCATTATCTTGGCCTTTGCTGATGACATTGCCATTCCTTCAGAAAATATACAAACAGCTTGTGTCCAAATAAACCTTTTGAGAAATATAGCAAAGAAAGTTGGACTTCAGATATCTTTTGAGAAGACCACATTTATGACTAATATTAGAAATTCTCCTACAGTTTTAATAACAGACTCCGGAAAAATTGACAAGGCAGAAAAGTTTAAGTACTTGGGAGAAATGATTCAAATTAATGGAATAGACAAAGAAGCAAATAGAACAAGCTTTTCAACTGACGAAGGATACCTACAATAATAAAAATCTTTCTATTGCAACTACAATCCGACATTACAATACGGTAATTAGGCCGGAAAGTCCCTAACCTTCAGAATGTATTGATACGTGCCACCCACAGTGGCACTTTCGTTAACTGGATTACGGTGGGTGAAAGCACAAGACAATTGTTCCTTTAACGAAATATTAGCTTTATTGCAGGCCAGGAAAATACACCACACAATAAGCACTGAATCTCACTTCATAAGACACTACTGGTCACTATAGCTTCCACACTTAGCCTACTTCACACTACTGTCCTCGCTATTAATACCTGCAACTCTGCCTTGTACACCAACTACAGTTATTTACGATAGCCAGTAACTCACCACTACACACTGCTTCGCTGTCCGCTAGCTAGGGAACAGCCCACTGCGTTTCGCAATTCACCACAATATCTCTGTCGTACTAGGTAAGTACACACTCCTCAAAACTCAGTCCCTCCGTATGATTCACACTGCCTCGCTGTCTGGAGAATCAGCCTCACTTGGGTTTCGTAACTTCGGACGTCACGTCGCCACACTACTGTCGCACAGGTAAAAGGAAGCCTTCCCTGGAGTGTACACAACATCTCACCCAAGTTTCATCGCTATCGGACGAATGGTATTTGAACGCATACGGGACCTGTTTGAAACGCTTCGCGCGTCGTCGCTCATTTGCTGAATCTATTCGTGCGCTATCTATTGTAAAATGGATTTACTAAGCCAAACACCTTCCCTGGAGCTCACTCAACATATCACCCAAGTTTCATGGCAATCGGATGAATGGTATATGAACGCATACGGGACTTAGAAACGCTCTAACGTGCAGAGACAAACAGTAGAATTCGACATCACTGCCACCTTTGGTATAGGACACAACTTTTCGCCACGGGCGGAGTGTAAGTAATGGCGGTTGTTGCACAGATTGCGATCAGGTGGCTCTAACGTGCAGAGACAAACAGTAGAATTCGACATCACTGCCACCTTTGGTATAAAACACAACTTTTCGCCACGGGTGGAGTGTATGTAATGACGGTAGTTGCACAGATTGCGATCAGGTGGCTCTAACGTGCAGAGACGAACCGTCCAAAGACATCAGCTTTCACGAAGGTCAAGGCTAGTGGTTTCCATGACGACTGTTTTTGACTGTTTATTGTGGTTCTAAAATTGTGTGTAAATTGTGGTTCTAAAATTGTGTTCATTCCACCTACCGGGTCTGATTGTGAATCTAAACCATACATGGACCCACACTAATATACATACCAAATTCCATCGAAATCGGTTCAGTCGTTTAGGAGGAGTTCAGTCACATACACACGTGTCGAAGAATTATATATATAAAGATATGTATGTGTTTTGGACTCGGATAAATAAATAAACCTAATTCTCACTATTAAATGCGGCAATCCTTGTAAATACACTCCTTTCTTCCTTCACTCTTCCCTTTTCCCTTCCTCCCCAACCCTTCACTCTTCCCTTCATTCCCCTCCTCTCCCTCCCTTCACTCTTCCCTTTTCCCTTCCTCCCCCTCCCTTTTCCCTTCCTGCCCCCAACCTTCACTCTTCCCTTTTCCCTCCCCCCCTTCCATCCCTCTTCCCTCTCCCCCCCCCCCTTCCCACACTCTTCCCATTTCCCTTTACCCTCCCCCCCTTCCTTCGCTCCCCCTTTTCCATTCCTCCCTCCTCCCTTCACTCTTCCCTTCATTCCCTTCCTCCCCCCATCCTTCACTCTTCCCTTTTCCCTTCCCGCCCTCTCCCTTCACTCTTCCCTTTTCCCTTCCTCCCCCAACCCTTCACTCTTCCCTTCATTCCCCCTCCTCCCCCTCCCTTCACTCTTCCCTTTTTCCTTCCTCCCCCTTCCTTTTCCCTTCCTGCCCCCTCCCTTCACTCCGTCCTTTTCTCTTCCTGCACCTCCCTTCACTCTTACCTGTTTCCTTCCTCCCCCCTTTCCTTCACTCTTCCCTTTTCCCTTCCTCCCCCCTTCCCTTCACTCATACCTTTTACCTTCCTCCTCTCTCCCTTCACTCTTCCCTTTTCCCTTCCTCCCCCTCCCTTCACTCTTCCCTTTTAGCTTCCTCTCCCTCCCTTCACTCTACCCTCTCTCCCTGCTTCACTAACAGGCCCCCAAACTTATGGCTTTAATCATTTCCATTTACTCTAAGCACCTACTGATATTGAGATATAGGCCAGATATGAAGCCTGTATTTAGCGCCGCCCTTGACGTGATATTGGAAGAGGAAGGGCCCCAGGGAGGCTCCCAGCAAGTAGTTAATGAAGTGCCATCATTCAGCCATGTGAGGAACGTTCCCTTGAATTAGCAGCTCGTGTAGCAGCGAGCAAATTAATTTCCAGGGCTCGATCCAGGACTAGCAGGTAGTTAGTCATTACACCGGCAAACTCGGTCATTATTATTGCCGCCTTCACAGGATGAGACGAGACGAGACGAGTTTTATCGGTGTGACGTCAACAAGTCCCTGGAGGTTAACACAGAGACAAGATGATCTATGGGTAGAGCCCAGCGAGGATAAACAAAACGTTATCCGCATCCGCACGACTTTTATCCGCATGTTTGTTATCCCAATCCGCTGACATTTTTTTAATTTTTTTTAGTTGCTTCTTCTTTCCTCGATTTTGGCCATCTTTGGACCGCTTAAAATAATCCATTGCATTCACTGTCTCTTATTTCCTTTCTCGCCTTCCAGTAGTTCTTCATTACTTCACTTTGTCTCCTTCTTCTCTCTTCCGTCCAGATGTTATCCCGCTTCTTTTCCATCTCCTGGAAACCCTTGACATTTTTGAACATATTTCTGAAAACTGGTCTGTCCTGAATAATATCTATTGTTACTTCTATCTCTTCCAAATCCCTGTTTGTACTTTGTACCCATTGATTACCATTCTTGCTTTTGTATACATGACTGAAAATTTGTTTTGTGAGCCTGGTGTTATTCATCCTCATTACGTGTCCAAAGAAATTAACCCTCATTTTCCTGATCGTATCGTAGATTTTTTTCAATTTCTGTATTTTTGTAGAGGTCGTCATTTTTTTCTGTATCTGAACTCTCCACTTTCTTTTTTTTTACTACGGATTTCAAGCTCACAATGATTATTGCTACGTTGTTGCAGGACCGACGTTTCTTTGTTGACTTCCAAGGTCAGCGGAGTAGATGGAGAATACAGAAAAACGGTCTCCCACAAGGCAGTGTCTTAGCTCCAATACTATTTAACATCTATACCAACGACCAACCACTTCCACCTCATACAAGTAGATTCCTATATGCAGATGACCTGGCCCTGGCAACCCAGAGTAAAAGCTTCTAGACAGTGGAACAAAACCTTACTGCTGCTCTGAAGATGCTCTCCGATTATTACGAGCAAAATCACCGCAAGCCAAACCCATCGACAACTAAAGTGTGTGCCTTTCGTTTGAAGAACAAAGAAGCCTTACGGAAGCTGCATGTGAATTGGAAAGGATTGGAACTGGAACACAGCAATACCCTAGTTTACCTTGGTGTTACATTGGAACGTTCATTGACCTTCAATACACACTGCACCAAACTCAAGGCAACGTTTCATCACGAAATTGCCTACTCCGTATGGTAACTGGTCCTGGATGGGGTGCCCACCCTCAGACAGTAAAGACAACTGCCCTAGCTCTCTGCTATTCTGCTGCTGAATATACAAGTCCCGTGTGGTATAAATCAGCTCACGCAAAAAAAAGTAGCCATTGCCTTGAATGAAACTTGCAGACTAATCACAGGATGTTTAAAACCAACACCAACACAGAAGTTGTAATCACTTGCAGGCATAGCCTCACCTGGTATTAGACGTGAGGTGGCCGCTAATATCGAGAGACATAAGGTTTGCAACATCTCAGCCCATCCCCTTCATGGTCATCAGCCACCTTCAACTCGACTGAAGTCCAGGAAAATGTTTGTACAGTCTTCTTCTCCAGTTGATACTAACCAAAAAAAAAAAGGCCAGGGTTAAGCTATGGAATCAAAGGTATCCTGATCATCCGGAACTTGTTGAAATTGAAGAAAAATTACCACCTGGTCACGAAGATGGATGGTGTACCTGGAAGTCCTTAAACAGACTGCGCACCTGTGTAGCAAGATCTAAGGACAATCTCATGAAATGGGGAATCTTACATGATGTGGACACTCTGTGTGAGTGCGGAGAAGAACAAATTTCTAGGCATTTCCTGAACTGACGTCTATGCCCAGACTCATGCGCAGGGTTGGATCTGGCATTGGCTGGTAACAACGCTGTCAATGTAGCCAAATACTGGTCACAAGTCTTGTAAATATTGTATATATTATCATTCCTGTTTCATTTCTCTTGCTCTTGTGTTATGTTATATGCAAGGGCTCTATTTTGTGTGTTTTTTTCAATTTCTTGTTTGAATATTTTGGTACCTCTGACACGAATAAAAATAATGAAATATTAACTAACGCCATACAAGTATTTCATTGCGTCACTGATGCACCGACTGTGTGCATTTATTGAAGGTGGGTGTACCATGACGTGCTCAAAGACACAGTCCCTCCCTCGCTGGTGAGGCCGCTTTATATAGGGAGGGTGGTGACTCAATGGACGTTTCCAGAGTAGGAGAGTTCACGGCTCCTCCCGAGAGTTCCATCACCAGGTACGCCGGGATCATTCCAGACCATGTCTTTGTTCCCGCTGCGCAAGTGACCGACAGAGACCAGAGGTAGCCTCAGGCGGCTGTGAGTCACGCGAGAGGAAATGAAGCAACTCCGCTCTCGTAACAGTATGTTTTCCATAAAAAAAAAGGCGAAATAGAAGAGCTAGAGAAAAAGGAAAGTAGGATTCTTAGAAAAATATTGGGACTATTAACCTAAGAGCGTCGTTTACATTCCTAACCTATACAATTTTGCTTAACACAGGTGTAATTAGTGGAAGATTTTTTAACATGCCATAAATCTATGACATGGGACCGACGGCTTTACTTCCCCTCCGAAGGAAGGCATACTGAGGGATTTTTAACGCTCTTAAAAAATCCGACGGCTTCGGCCGGGTTTGAACCCGCTATCTTGGGCATAGAAGCTCAGCATGCTACCGACTACGCCACCGAAGCTAAATTCTGTGTGTAAGATAACATTTAACAATATATATAAAATAATAAATAAATAAATTAAATAAGAAAGGTAAATCAAGTATGGTGAATAAGTAAATAAATAAATAAATAAGGTAAATTAACAAATAAGATCAATAGATAAATACGCTGTACTCAGTTGAGGTTCGCTTCCTTGGCTGCTTTTCCAATCCACGAAGTTATGGGTTCCGGAGAGGAAGTGGGGGAAGTTTCTGGAAGGAAGGATGGACGGACGATAAAAGATACTAAGTTAGCTTAAGGAGACTGGAGTGTATCCGAGAAGAGGATATTTACAACCCTCCCACAAAGCACACCAGTATCACATCTTGAGACCCATTCGTTTCCAAGAAAATAAATATAAGAGCCATGTTCTTTCCGTGGAGAAGATAAAAATAAATGTCACCTCACTTAGAGCGCTGCTTTAATACGTTTAGTTGAGTTGTCTGGTCCCTGGTACAAGCTACATAGAGTAGTTTTATGATCATTAAAATGTAAGAAAAGTATTCCTCTTAAAGGATCATCTTCAAACGGCAATGCACAAGCTGACCCTCATAGCAAATCTTGAACGCGGTAAGTTTTTTAAGTTTCTGGTTAATACGTATTATGAAAATACCCTGGACCGATAAGATTACGAACAAAGATTTCCTCAGAAGAGCTAACAGTGATCGTTAACTTTTGTCTGCAATTAAATATTCGCCAGTAACGACGCCGTCAGAACTTTATCAATTTAAATAGCTGCTTCCGTTTGGCTTTTTAAAGCAGCAAGACGCCAAACCTTCAAGTTGGAGGTTATACGAAGGCTGTTTTTTAAGTAAGGGCAGTTTTTTAATAGCCCGTATTTAGTGCGCACGCCGCAACAAATGTGCGCGCTACATCCCGGCATCCTTTGCGAACAAGCGGGCGTCAGTTGCAGCTGTGTAGCTAACCTGTACGCTGAATTGTGCATCTTTACAATGTTCAAAATTATTGATTCGTCCGCCGCGTGTGAGGTACGATCTGTGATACGTATTTTGAGTGCAAGAAACATGTCGGCTCTAGACATTCATCGTCAGCTTAGTGAGGTGTATGGTGATAATGCAATGACGGAAGGTAAAGTAAGTTACAAAAATGGGTACGCGAGTTCAAAAGTGGCCGTGAAATGTTCATGGCGATGAACGCTCAGGACGACCATCTGTGATCACAGATTTCCACCTCTTTTCACAGCTGAAACGTCATCTTGGTGGGAAGCGCTTCGCCGACGATGAAGAAGTAAAAACAGCCGTGAATTCTCGGTTGTCAGAACAGACGGCAAAGATTTATGCAGAGGGATTTCAGAACTTAGTTTTAAGGTATGACAAGTGCCTTAATAAACAAGGCAACTATGTAGAAAAATAGAGGAAGGTATGTAAAACCTAAAAATAAATGTGGTTTCAAAATAAAATGTTAGGTTAATTTAAAAAAACGGCCCTTACTTAAAAAACAGCCCTCGTACTTATTGAAGTGCCCTTGTGTGAATTAATGGTCTTTAAATATAAATTTAAGCAATATATGTTTGTTTTGTTTCTTTAAAATGTGTAAAATCAAATTAATGGCATAACTTGGAATACTTGGTCAGTTGTTGAAAAAGGGGAAATTCAAAAGAGATGATTGCAAGGAGATGCTATTGTGTAAACTATTTATTCTGTGGAAAATTACATATTGTATCTGTAAAGCCACACGCTAAATAAATAAAATCCAAAACTGCCTATTTAGGTCATGTACAGTGAGTCCGGGAATGTTCTCCGCAGCGCCTACATGCGTCTGCCAGAGCTAACTACAGCAGTTACGTTGGCAGCACGGCTTTCGCTTGCAACATAACAAACAGTAAACTTTGTACTCACCACAGCCATTCATAACAGATGCTGGAATTGTTGTCCTTGTAATCGAAGGTAGACATCAACACATCGACTTAGAGAATCATGTTTGTTGAACTAATTTTCGTGATGATTTACTTGGACTACGCAGCATTATATCGGAGATTTTATCAAGTTTTTCGTCTGTTAAGAGCGTAGGCCTGCCTGTTCCCGGTACATCGTGAACTGAGCCAGTCACACGAAATTTACTTATCAAATCCCGAACGGTATCACGGTTTGGACACTTTGAATTGGGAAACCGCGCCTGAAATCTTAATTTTACATTTTCTGTAAACCGATCGCCTTCGCGATAAACGTATTCCACCAAAAATCTCTCTCTTCAGTAGTAAACATTACCACCTGTATACTGTTGCACTCGTCCAATAATCTATCTGAACGCTCTCTTATCGCATTACACACTGAAGACATACACTCTCGGTCGCTTATCGCAATACACACTGACAGCTCACACGCGGGAGTCCCCCTTTCAAGGACACAGTGCTGGCAACTAAACTCATGACGCAACCGCTCGCAGCTGCACGTAGCTACTGCGGAGAACATTCTCGGGCACCCTGTATCAATTCAAGCAATATATTTTTAGCCTATTTTCAATTTTGAAAAAAAAAAAAAAAAAGGCTTATGACATCACCTTTTGTCCGTGTGTGTGTGCGTGTGTGTGTGTGTCCCCCTAATAAAATCTAAACGGCTGGAGCGATTTCACTGAAACTCGGTAAGTTCATAGCACTATTCCCGGCGACCTCGACCGTGCCCTTCAAATTTTGTTACGTCTCACCAATCGAACATGGCGACTGTGCGAAGTATTTCACTAGCATTCAATATCTCCGAAACTATTACCGATATCACCCTGAAATTGTTTATGGTGATAAAGGGCACTACTAGAAGTTCACCTATGAGACTTTCAAAAACCTGGTGACTACAAAACCAACATGGCGGTCAAGCGAACTTGAGACTTTTAAATAGACTTTTCTCGCGATTTAACTATCCAAACGTTATGAAACTTTGTACAGCAAATGTTTATACACATTGTAATGCACTGGAGTCTAATTTAGTTCAATTGTTTACATAACCTGAAAATGGCGGCTGTGCGAAATATTTCACTGACATTCTATATCTCCGAAACTATTACAGATATCACCCTGCAATTTTGTACAGTGATAAAGGGTACTAAAACAAGTTAACCTATGTATATTTCATAAACCTGTCAAGTACAAAACGAACATGGCGACCAAGCGAATTTGAAATATTTTAATAGACTTTTCTCGTGATTTAACTCTCTGAGCGCAGTGAAATGAGGTACAGTAAATGATATTGCAGATTGTAATGCACTGCCATCTAATTTAATTCAATTGTTTACATAACCTCAAGATGGCGGCAGTGCGAAATTTTAAAATTACGTTTTTATTTCTTGTGTCGTAATCATGCGATCGAAGTGAAACCTTGAATAATGAACCTAGGCAATAATTGTCCTTGAATGGTACATAACTCTATGGCCTATACATATAACAATCCTAAATGGCGAGCTTCCGAAATAAATTAGACGGTTCTCAATACCTATGAATCTTTTACAGCAACCAAACTGATTTTTTTTTATGTTCATAGAGATTATGAACATATGTTCACCTATAGGACTTCAGTAACCTGGTGAGCACAAATCCAACATGGCGGCGACGCGAAGTATAAATATTTAAATGGACGTTTCTCGCGAATTAACTATCCGAGTGCCGTGAAACGTTGCACGTTAAATGCTTATACAAATGTTGATCCACTGGCATCTAATTTATTTCAATTGTTTGCATAATCACAAGATGGCTGCTGTGCGTAATTTTAAAATCTCGTTTTTACTTCTTGTGTTCTAATCATGCGATTGAAGTTTGAATACCACACGTACACAATAATATTAATGTAATAGTACAAAAATAAAAATCCAACCTGGCGACAATCTGAAATATTTAGACGGTTCTCAATATCTACGAATCTGTTACAGCAATTAAACTGAAATTTTGTATGTTGATAGTGGCAATTAACATGAGTAGGATATATGAAAATAGGCTGTATAGTTCTTCACGGAACTACTTGTTGTTTTGACACTTTAAAATGTGTAAAACCAAACTAATGGCATAACTTGGAATACTTTGTCAGTTGTTGAAAAAGGGGAAATTCAAAAGAGATGTTTGCAAGTATATGCTATTTTATATACTATTTATTCTGTGGAAAATTACATATTGTATCTGTAAAGCCATGCGCTAAGTAAATAAAATCCAAGACTGCCTACTTAGGTCATGTACTTAGAAGCCCAAAATAGCAGCTGCTTCAACTAATATTGCAAGGCAAAATACACACTTCAAAAAAAGTTTTGCTTAACACTTGTTTGCCATGATGCAGAGCGTATGTGGGATTGTTCAAAAGAGACGGCATTCTGACAAATATCCTGCAGACTTTATTCATGTGTCAAAAGAAAATTACAAACTATAGCCTACGTACAGGAATACATTTGGCCTGTTAACCAGGGACTGTTATGTGTTGTCATCCTGTGACGTCTCAATAAGGAACATGGCCACCATGGGCGTTCAGCAAGACTCTTACTCGCCGTGGGATACCACAGATCAACTTGTCCAGTTCCTCTTGAGGCAGGCGATCCCACTCTTCAACAGAGGCATCCATGATCTCTTGGCGGGTTATGGGCGGTCGTGGAAGCTGAGCAATCAGTGCCGGATTAAGGTAAAAGAGGCCCAAGTCCCTCAGATTTTTTGGGCCCCTTTATTTTTTCAAAATGTTTTTATTTTTTAGCACCTGTATATATAATAAAGTATATATTTTTTTCTCAAGATGAATAATATACTTTTTTTTTATTAAATCATATATACATATATACATACTGTACATTTCAATTGAAACGATCGTCGTTATTTGAAAACATTTCAGGTGGTTTGATGAACAATCTAACAAATCATACAATTTTTTTAACTTCTGTAAAATGTAATCAAAAAAATTTTTTTTCTGCTTTTATTCGGTCAATGAAATCTTCTACAATGTCATCAAAATCAATTTCCCGCAGAACATCTGACTCGATATACATTAAACTTAGCATGCCTAATCGTTCTTGTGACATGATACATCTTTGCGCACTTTTGATCCGTTTCAATTTTGAAAACGAGCGCTCCGCAGAACAATTCGTGATCATGACGGTCAGGAAAATGCGAAAAGCAATTTTAACGTTCGGAAAAACAGACTTAAGCTTGTCTCGAATAAGAATTTATTTAAGTGCAGAATGAGTGAACTCAGTTTTTAAAGGACATTGTAATTTAACATAATGCTGAAACTGTCTCAGTTCTGGTTAAATTTTTTCTGAATCTTCGGAATACAATTTGGGCCCCCCCAGATAATTGGGGGCCCTAGGCCTGGGCCTAGTCGGGTAATCCAGCACTGTGAGCAATAACACGCTTCAGCGTCCTCTTCGGTTTAATGTTACAACATTCTTTTTCATTGACACGTTCCCGATTTTTGACGTGCTTGTTTTTCTTCGACCCCCCGCACCAGGAGCTCACATCTAGTGCGACATGGGTTGGCGACCACGGGACCCCAGCTGAGTCCGGCATTGCTTCCACTTACTTGTGCCGGGCTCCTTTCCGTCTTCTTTCCTGTCGACCTATCTTGGTCAACTCTTGTTCTCTTCCGATCCCGACGGTATTAGGGTATACGAGGCCTAGGGAGTCTCTTCCTTTCCCGCCTTAATTTGCCCTTGTCTCATCTTTTCCTGATCCCTCATTCTTCGGGGGGCAGCCTTCCTTTCATGTTATCTCCTGCCTTCTGCACAAGGCCCTCAAGGAGGCAGGGTGTGTGTAGCCCCACCACTTTTGGTGCACCCGGATAGTGCTACACCCGCAGGAGCTCACGGATGGTGAGTTTGGGAGTTGGCGACCCCGAGGAATTCCTGAGCTAGGTCCGTTTTCCCCATTTTTCCACTGACATAGGGGTGGGCCCTCTCCTGTTTCCCCATTTGCTATCTGCCTTTCATGGCTCTCCTTCCTTCCAAGCCCTTCAATCCTTATTCTTCGAGGGTTGAGATAATTTCTTTTTCTCCTGTCTTTTTTTTTTCATTCATTTCTTCTTCTAGTATGCAAGTTTTTGGTAAGACAGTAGTTCGTTCTAATTGTAGGTTTCATGGCATTATTCTTTATCACTTTCTCCCGAATCTATAGGCGCCGATACCCTAGATATTTGGCCCTTTAAAACAACAACTGTCATCATAATCATCATCCTCATCATCATCATCATTTTCTTCAACGTGATTCACTCAAATCGTTACTGCTCGGTTTCCTGTGGTCATAAATGAATGTTTTTCTACAGAAACCTTCCTCGAGAAATCCTTTACAGAATGGTGAAAACCACATCAAAATCCATCCAGTGGTTCTTAAGAGATTACCCGTTACATCCAAGAATCGGGGACTTAGTTTTATACTATGTCATTATTAGGGCTCGGATTTTTAGGTGCGAAAAATCGTGAATATATTTATTTTTTATGTATTAAAAATACTTGAAATATGTGACAAGAAAGTAAAAATATTTAATTATAACTTAGTTTATTAATATGAATATAAACAATATGCAGTACTCACGAATGCAATTTATTCTATGCCTCACTGACTGCTGAAGCATTACAATACACAACGAGATACATCTTCAGGTTGTCCATCACAAATGACCGAAGATTATCGTGAAACACTTATTCTGAAGGCGCAAAACTGCGGCAATATGTTTCTGGCCCTTGAGGTGTTGTGTAACTTGACAACGCTGTTCAGCCTTGATGGCTTTCCCACATGGTTGGCTGAACAGAATGCCTCCATCAGAAGTAAAATTATCTTTAAATTTGCAACAGACGATAACTTGTAAGTGTTTTTACTTTAGGCATCGTAGAACTGCCTTACACTTCACAGTGCCAGAAATTAACTGCATGTGAGTGACACAGGTAGCTGGTGGGGGGGGGGGGGGGGGGAGGTCTAGCACGTGGTGCAATATGGCTATGGACAAGGAAATCCCCGGCTTCCACAGTGAGTGGCACGGGGCGACAAATTAAGAATAACATTGTTGCAAGCTGACATACGCTCTGCATGGAGATTCCGTAGCTCACAGGTTCGTCTCCGTTGAAGTAACACGAAACAAAAATGCAATAAACTGAAAGATCTAGTCTACTGATTTTTAAAAATGTAAACATTATGTATTTTTATGTGCTAATAAGTGAAAAGTTGAAATTTATGCATTTAAAGAAAAAATGCTTAAAATATGTATTTATATAAAAAAAATATTTATTTACCTAAAAATCCGAGCCCTAGTCTCATACATTATTATACGAGATAAAGTAAGCGGGGGTTATTTCTGTCCCAAATGAAAGACTTGGGAGTTTCAATGAAGATAGAATGCAAGTTAGCACAAATTTTGGCCCGTTCACTTCCGCCCCTGCCTCGGCTGTTGTGGTTTGGAGCTCGTTATGGGCTTAATTGACCACGCGATGTAGTCCTTCGTAGTCCAATGGAACCGACTTGGAGGGAGTGAGATTGAGGAAAAGCAGAAAGAATGCTGACATGTCAGTTATAGTGCATTAGTCTTTTTTTACTATGATTATTATTAATAGTATTAATAATTCATATTCATATTTAAAAAAATGCGATTAAACCACCGAGGATCACGCTACAATTTCATTTCTGCGTCTTAACTCTAGAATGGAAGCGCTCGTGTCCGCGATAAAACCACGATACACTTCTGCTTCCCCCACTCCTCCCTTTTGTCCAATCCTCATCTGTGTTTGGCAGTGCTAAAATACAAAGCAAATTACTCCAAATAAAATAAAAAATAAATTAAAAAGAAAACACGAAAAAAAATTAATCAAAAGTTATAAAACCTCAAAAAATAATCAAATATTGTCAAAATTTGTCACCAATACTTAAAAAGGAAAAAAGAACATATCCCAAAAGCATAAAAATCTAAATTAGTAAAGAGAAAAAATAAGAAAACACAAAAAGTTTTAAAATCAGTCAAAATCTATAAAACCACAAAAATTAATCAAAATTTGTCAACAAAGCTTAAAAAGTAAAAAAAAACATAAAAAGAATATCAAAAAGCACAAAAAAACAAAATTAGTAAAAGAAAATAAAAGAAAAGAAAAAATCAAAATTAGTCAAAATCAATATGACCTCAAAAAAGGTCAAAATTTGTCGACAAAACTTAGAAGTAAAAAAAAACGAAAAAAAATAATATATAAAAAGCCCAAAAAATCAAATTTAGTAAAAAAAAAAGAAATTAAAGAAAAGAAAACACAAAAAAAATGGTCAAAATCCATAAAACCTCACAAAATAATCAAAATTTGTCAACAAAGCTTAAAAAGTAAAAAAAAACATAAAAAGAATATCTTAAAAGCACAAAAAATCAAAATTACTAAAAGAAAATAAAAGAAAAGAAAAAATCAAAATTAGTCAAAATCAATATGACCTCAAAAAAGGTCAAAATTTGTCGACAAAACTTAGAAGTAAAAAAAACGAAAAAAATAATATATAAAAAGCACAAAAAATCAAATTTAGTAAAAAAAAAGAAATAAAAGAAAAGAAAACACAAAAAAAAATTGGTCAAAATCCATAAAACCTCACAAAATAATCAAAATTTGTCAACAAAGCTTAAAAAGTAAAAAGAAAACATAAAAAGAATATCTTAAAAGCACAAAAAATCAAAATTAGTAAAAGAAAATAAAAGAAAAGAAAAAATCAAAATTAGTCAAAATCAATTAGACCTCGAAAAAAGGTCAAAATTTGTCGACAAAACTTAAAAGTAAAAAATAATATATAAAAAGCACAAAAAATCAAATTTAGTAAAAAAAAAGAAATAAACTAAAAGAAAACACAAAATAAATTGGTCAAAATCCATAAAACCTCACAAAATAATCAAAATTTGTCAACAAAGCTTAAAAAGTAAAGATAAACGAAAAAACTTAACATATAGAAAGCACAAAAGATCGAAATTAGTCAAAATACAAAAATATAATAAATTTAAACAAAATCGAAATCAAAAAGAAAGTAGTTAAATTCATTAAAAAAAACTATCACAACTAGTCAAAATTAGTGATACCATCTCAAGAATTCCAAATAATCTTGTCGGAATATCAGTCTGTGTTATTGTGTTGGCTGTTTTAGTAGAGGCGTTTTCCCTTGAGTGAAACACTTGCATGACGCTGTAATGTAATTTCCCAGGTCTGTAGTTCACCTGCAAGAGACACTTGAGATCTCTTCACATACAGTATATCATCCCTTCCTCCCTTCCTCTCTCCTCCAACCCCCTGGTGGGGTAAATTAACACACCGGTGAGGTTATTACGTAAACAGTGTTGCCATATCTCTCACACTCCCTCGCTGAGATTCTTGCGAGTGGGTCGTTAAAGTACCATGGCTTACTCTTGCCTGCTACTAGCGCATAGGATTTTGGGGGAAAATAAGCCCAGACAGTCTCCTGTTTACAGGCCGGACGTTCTTTTATTTTTTATTTATTTATTAATCAAAGCACAAACTACAGCTATGCTAGCCCTTCACGCTTGTACAAATAACAACCAAATAACAATTTAAAATAAAATATAAGATAACATTTAACAAATCACCAAACAAAACAAGTCCAGATCAAGAGCCGGTAGAATGTCCTTGCTCGTAGCCGTGTCGTCAGTGGCCAAGATGACAGTTCTAAATACAATTTAACTTCTCCTTTGCCTGATTCAGGAGCGTCCTCTTGTTTGTGGATATGTCCAACTAGCGTTTCCTTGCAATGCTATTATTGTACAGGGATGATACGCGGATTAGGAAGGATCTTTGGATTATGGAAGGTTTTGTGTGTGGAATGTGCAAAATATCTTTGAGCCTGGTAGAACGGGAAGGGGCTCTTAGTTTGAAAAGTGTCAGCAGGTGGTCCGAACGGTAGTGGCCATTTAAAATAGAATTGTAGGAAGGACAGGTTAATTACCTGTCTTGTCGTATTGAGGAGAGGGATGTTTATGGCTGAATGTACCCGCTGAGTGGTGAAGTGTCTAAACCTTGACATTCTGTTCCTTACAATGGCAGCAAAGAAGGATTGAATTCTGTTTAATTTAGCTATGATTGACGGGCAAGAAGTTGTCCAAATGGGAGAGCAGTAGTTTGCAATGGGCTGGATTATCGAGAGGTAATAGAGGCGAAGGGCTGTGGGATTTGATATTCCTGAGAAGCGGTAAAGTATGCCAAGGAATTTCATGGCTTTGTTTTAGATGAGTGAAAAATCTTAATGGAAGCTTGGAGGCGAGTTACTACAGTACCTATGTTGTTGTCAGCTGCCCCATGCGGTCCGATGATTGACAAAACTATCTCACGCTAGTGCTGAAGTACAGTCATTGGCAAATATAATGGCGTTCTGTTGGTAACTATGTAAAATGTACTACCGCATCACACAATACTGCTATATCCCCAACCCTTCCGTAAGGGTTGTGGCTAAAACTAAGATTATATGAGATTCCCTTACTAGTTATGAAATTTACAAATTAGTTGCTGAATGCGACTGTGGTGGCGTCTAGTAGCTAATTTCTTAACTTGGCCTAGTAGTCGTTGACGGTGGCGCTTGGCAGCAAAAGTAGGAACTATTTGAAAATTCTAAGTTCCAATCTGTACTTAAATTTAAAAAAAAAAAACAGATAACACACACTAATACAGTCATCACAATTAACCCCGGTTATCAGACAGATTCTACACACACCCAAAGTACACGGGGCTACATGACCACGTTGTCGCAGCCCCTTAACTTAAGAACCAACCAACCAACCAGTTGCTGAATGCAATGGTTTGTTAATGAGGGTGGTTTTTCAATTTATTAGTTGCTAGTATGCTATGTGCACTTTATAGAAAATTATGGGTGACAAGAACTTTTATAAGGGCTGGAGTCCCTTGGGGCAAAAGAAAATAAAATATACTAATATTAGTCCCGTAATACTATTTCTAGTGGCATGCAATTAACGGATTTTTCCAGCAGTTACTCCTGGGTCCGCTTGCGATGCCTAGGTCTAAAATTTTTATGTACTAATTCTTATAACTACGCCTAAGTGCTAAGAGAAAAAAGTGACAGTCAGTCTGAAAGACTAGACTTTGTATCATTTTAAATGCTACAAATGCTGAAAAATGCTAGAAAGGCTGGAGGCTTCTCGCTTCGCTCGAAGCCAAAGACCCTTGACATGTTAGAAAATTATCTGCATAATACTTATCTTGCTTATCTTGTTTCAAATTACTTGCGAACGGCAAGTTCAAACCAAGGGCAAAGCAAGGTCAAGGGCGCGGGATGCCGTTACGCTCACCAGAGCGCGCGGGGACGTGCCCCTTCCATCCAGTCTAAAAACACCTATACTGGGCGATGTATTGAAGGTAGAGATATGCTCTCGCGGACGTTTTTGTAGAACTTTTCATGCTGACCAATTCTTACGCTCATAATATATTGATATTTTTAACGGTTTGCCCAGCGTAAGATTAAGAAGCGCACGGACGCCAAGTTTGTTTTCGACTTTTTCACTGAAATCGTTACTGCTTGACTTCCTTTCATCATACATAAATTATTTTCTACAGAATCTTTCCTCGAGATTTCCTTTACCGAATGGTGAAACTGCATCAAAATTCATCCAGTGGTTCCCGAGATTACCCGTGACATCCATGAATCGGGGAATTTTTTCTTATACTAACGAAGTAGAGATTGTCGGGAACACATGCACCAAGCGGTACTATGACGTCACACACCTCAGTGCATCTGGGTATATTTCGTCCCGTCACCGTAACGTAACGCCAGACCCAAGCGTAACGACGAAGTGACAAGATTATTAAAAATTATAAAACGGTGGGCGATATATACATAGAGGTCGGGGGTTGTTAAGGAAGGCTTGTGTGTCGGGAGGAGGGTAGTTAGGAAAATAGTGATAGACACAGTTGGTGGGAGAAATTTCTGAGGTTTTCTAAATAAATCTCTTTGCTGGAGGTATTTATGCTTACAAATGAATTGGAAACATTTGCAAATTCCATTGAATCCATTCGTGCTAATGGTTGATGTATTTAGGGCATTGGGTAAGCCATGTTTTCGAAATGGTTAATAGCGCCTTATAGCTCTCATATTCCTGTTTGAAGTATGGTTAATGAACAAATTCTTACTCTCACTGTTATAATAGAAATAATTAGTTTTCCCTGTTTGGGCAGCTCGTATTATGGTTGAACGTGGTCTATACTGTCTGCACGGTGGTGTCGTCACATGCTCAAGTCTGGAATTCCATTACATCAGACCGGTGCAGTGAAGCGAGAGAGTGACTGTGTACAGGCTCACCCGCAAGCTTCAAGGTCAAGGTCAATCGTCTAAAACAAACGTCCAGCTTGTACCTTGGTCCTGGCGAGCTAGAGTCGTGATGGCTAACGCTTACCCCTTCCCCCTCAGTGGCTCACAACTTGTAGCGACCACGGGGCCTGAATTGAGTCCGGCATTGCTTCAACTTACTTGTGCCAGCCTCCTCTCTATCATCTTTCCTGTCGACCTTCCCTGGTCAACTCTTGTTCTCCTCTGACCTTTACGGTATTAGGATATCCTACGCCTAGAGAGTCTTTCATTTTTCCGCCTTAACTGGCCCTTGTTTCATCTTTCCTAATCCTTCATTCTTCGAGAAGTCAGTCCTCTTCCTTTTCATGTATCTGATGCCTTCTGCTCAAGGCCCTAATGGAGGTAGAGTGTATGTAGTGCTACACCTTCAAGGGCTCATGGCTAGCGAGTTCGGGAGTTGGTGACCCGGAGGGATTCCTGAGCTGGGTCCGGTATATGGCTGTAAATTTCCGTCATAAGAATTACAAAAAAAGTATTAAAAAAACAAGATGTTCAGCAAAGAACATATAGCCTACTTTCTCCTAAATGTATGGGTATCTTTATGACTCTTTGTCCTCATCCCTAACACAATCACCTCTACCACCATGTATTGTTTCTTTTCTTTTATATTGATAATTAGCCTGTAAGTGTCAAAATCAATATTATATACTTTATGATGATTGAATAACAAAACTACTAACTTATTGTAATGCATTCACGTCCGTTAATCTCTATATTAAGCCAGCCTGCAAAATTAAGAATCTTCCGCCCCAATCACAGTAGGTGGTGCTGCGACCTATCAGTGAATTAATCTTTATCTTGTACGCCTATGCACTGCCATCGTAATGTACTACGATGGCAGTGGCCTAAGGGTGTTGAATGAGTAGGCAGTTTAAAGTAGCCAAGAGGGAGGCGATCCAGCTGGCAGTGTTTAAAGGTATTCGGAGCGCGATCGTGGCTAATAGTTGAACTACCAGTATTACAAAATTGCCATACTTCAGGAGGCCAGCTCAGGCATTTACACAGCGTTATGTTTGGAACAATATTACCCACATAACCCACAAGAGGACAGCACCGTATAGAGGCATTAAGAAGGCTGTGGTTGGGTAGTTCTTCTATTCTCCTTTTCCTAATGGCTTCTGTTTATGTGCGATGCTGGGACTGTGATTTTATTAATATACGAGTGTATACTTTATCCTCTCCTTTGAGCTAAATGACATTTTATTCAGTATCTGTGGAAAAAGCTCGTGCACATCATTTGTAAAAGAATTCAAGAAAAAAAAAACCTAACTGTAGCAGTACTCGATCCCCAGTCAACTGCGTGTCAGACTAACATGCTAGCCCAGAGCTAACCGTATCCATGACGTCAGGTGTTCTTAACTGACATATTAGATACAAACTGTTGGCAAATAATGACTTTAAATAAACGATTTCTTCACTGCAGTACATCTTCATTAAAGATCATTTCATACAAAGTTTATATTATTGTATCAGTACGGTATATCACATACAACATACTAAAACTACTGAAATATAAGACAGGCACATGAGGACAGCTGCCATCTTGTCGTGTGACACAAACGGCTCAGCTCTTTTAAGCCACTCATACTGTATAATATTATAATATTAAATTATAATAAATAACGGATCACGACCTTCAGGATAGCTTAAACCCCCCTAGGCTCGATAATCGGAATTGGTGGGTCTTAAGCTATTTATTAAAATGGTTGCATAATTCACACGGCCGCCATCCTGAAAGGGCATGGCCGATGACCTTGAATTTTGGGTGAAAGACGCGTCCTATATAAAGGTATGTTGTCACTGAATTTGGTAGAGATCAGATGATTAGTTTAGCCGTAATTTGATTTTACGTTTTGAACATTTGAGTGGCCGCCATTCTGTTTTGGTAAAGATGGCGGCGATATAAAGTATGACACTGAGGTGCCCTTTACTAGTGCTACCTCTGTACCAAATTTCGTTCAATTCGGTTTCACCGTGTTCGAATTGATAGGGGGGGACAGACATTCAGAGTACACACACTCACACACACACACACACAGACACACACACACACACACACACACAGACTCACACACACACATACACACACACACACACAGACTCACACACACACATACACACACACAGACAGACACACTTTTTTCGCCCTGTGTTGATCTCATAAGTCTACTTTCATTTTTTGCAAAAATCGAAAGTAGGCTAATAACAAGAAGTTCCGTAACGAACTAAAGAGCCTACTTTTCTTAAAATTAAGATTCATGCCAATGATTAATCTACAGTATATGAACCTATCTAGAATAATGACGAAATTAAGTTGGTAATATCGAAATGTTTAATTAGTTAGAAATATACCTGGTATAATGTAGCCTAATACAGCACTACAGTTGGCAGCCCTGGTAACTGAATATATTCTTAGTTCCATCTCTTAAGGTACAGAATAGAGAATTTGGTTGAAGTCCAAAGGACGTTACATGCAGTTAGACATTGGATCTATCAGCACGCGTAAAACCTTGTTGGCAACAATGTCATGCGTGTGCTGGTCAGAAATAATCTGAATTATTATGATATCTTGTTGTGTCAATTTTGGATGAAATCCATTTGTTAGTATAGAAGTTAAATGTATTTTAAAATTGGACCTATCAGCAGGCTTAGAATCAATTTGGCAACACTGACGTATATTAGTTACTCCAAATTAATCTAGAATGCCAGGTACTATACGAGTGCAAAGTTTAGAGCTATTGGCTTGCATACTTTCTGATATATTGATATTAGGGTAACAAAAATAGAGACAGTATTTATTATCAGTTGGCAGCCCTGGTTACTCTTAAGAATCGGCATAGTCATATATGTTATGGTACACATAGCACACATGAAATTTGGTTGAAATCCAAATGATAGTATAGAAGTTACATGTATTTAGAGTTGGACCTCTCAGCAGGCTTAGAATCATGTTGGTAGCACTGACGTATATACGTTACTCCAAATTAATATAGAATGTCAGTTACTATACGCGTGCATAGTTTAAATCTGTAGGCTTGCATACTTTCCGATGAATGGGTATTTGGATAAAATAAATGAGAGCATTTATTAACAGTTGGCAGCCCTGGTGGCTCTTAAGAATACGCTCAGTCATATCTGTTTATGTACACATAGCACATACGAAATTTGGTTGAAATCCAATTGATAGTGTAGAAGTTATATGCATTTATAATTTCGATCTATCAGCAGGCTTTTAATCATTTTGGCAACACTGCCATGTATGGCCTCCTGGAAATTAAACTGCAATATTATTATCTATACGTGTGCCAATTTTGAAATAGCTCCCATTCATACCTTCCAAGATATCCAACATGGAGCTCAAATTTCAATTGCGATTTTTCAGCAGTTGGTAGCACTGACATCATTTTCAAATATGGCCGTGAGATATTCATGTATAGATCTTTACTCCTACCAAATTATGTTTTGATTGCTGCAGCCGTTTAGGAGTTGATAGGGGGATACACACACAGCCAGACAGACAGACAGACAGACAGACAGACAGAAGGACAGACAGACAGACAGACAGACAGAAGGACAGACAGACAGACAGACACACATTTGCCCGATCTCATAAGTCTACTTTTCCTCATTTTTGAAAAATGTGACAAGTAGGCTAAAAATACCCCCAAATCTCCAACTTCAGGACGAAAACGGCAACGTGGCATATAGTAATAGGCGTAACTGTTAAATTCTAGCCGGCTACTTTAAAGAACTCCTAAATTGCGATGAACCACTCCAAAAGATGTCGTTCGATTGTGGACCAAAATCGTCTCCCAACCATGGTTCTAAAGCCACGTCTGTAAGAGAGATTCAGAAGATACTGACTCGTATGTAAAATTTCAAGCCATCTGGAGAAAATCAGATAACAGCTGAATTATGGAAGTATGCTAGTGTGAAGATGCGATTGGCTCACTCCAAAAGCTTTTTGAGGAGATATGGAAGACAGAGGTCATTCCAGTGGAATTGGAAATGGCCCTAATACACCCTCTTCACAAAAAAGGTTCGAAATCGGATCCCAGCAATTACAGAGGGATCTCACTGCTGGACGTGACATACAAGATATTTTCAAGAGCGTTATTAGAAATAACAGAACCGCAGTTGGACTGCCAACTTGGGGAGTATCAAGCAGGGTTTAGGAAGGGGAGATCATGCGCTGAACAAATTTTAAATCTCAGATACATTATAGCGTACCAGAAGCAGAGGGCGAAACCTTTGTAGACTTCCAAAAAGCTTACGATTCCATCGACAGAGAGTCGTTGCTCAATATTTTGGAGGAGTTTGGCTTGGACAGGAAAACCCTAGCCCTCACAAAGAAGACGCTCACGAATACGTCCTTTAAAGTTAGATTCATGGGCGAACTGTATGGACCATTTGAGATCAGAACAGGGGTCCGGCAGGGGGGTGGTCTCTCCCCCCTGTTGTTCAACTGTGAACGTGAAAAAGTTATGGGAGAATGGAATGCGAAAACACGAGGGGGAATACGTCTAGGAACAAAAAGCAAAGGAATCACGATTAAGTGTTTGGCCTTTGCTGACGACTTGGCGCTGCTCGCAGAAACATGGGAGGAAACCAAATAGCAAATCACTGAATTACAAGAGATGGCGGGGAAAATAGGACTTAAGATTTCCTTTGAAAAAACCAAAATTATGTCAGATAGTTTGGATGTGCCCAAGATAGTTACAGTAGGAGCTAATAAAATCGCGGTGGTTAAGAGTTTCAAATACTTAGGGGAATGGATCGACTGGAATAACCTTGAAGGAAAAACAATGGAGGCGAGAAGAAATAAAATGGAACTAGCCTTCCAGAAAACGGATAATACATACAATAAGAAAACCCTCTCCCGGAACACTAAAATCAGGCATTATAACACCGTAATTAAGCCAGAAGCACTCTTTGCAGCAGAAACACTAGTCTTGAGGAGACAAGGGCAAATGAAAAAAATGGAAATCAAAGAGATAAAAATGTTGAGGAAGATCATAGGTCCTAAATTCCAAAATGACAAACAAGTTTTCTATAGGAACGACACCCTGTGTATGTAAAGTCGGAGAGTCTTTCAGATACGATAAGGAATAGAAGGATAGATTTCTATGGACACATCTACCGGATGAATCCTGCTCGATTAACCAAGAAAACCTTTGACTTCTTTTCCAAAAAGAAGATCAACCTAATTGGTTTACGGAATTGGAAAAGGACCTGCGAAAGCTCCAGATTACTGAAATCATGTAGATGAATGGTACGGCCTAAACCGTGACCAAAGACAACACCAAGAAGTTCCAAGCCAGAGCCGTCTCCAGAAAACCGATGCAGACATCTCAAGAGGAAAGAAAGAGGAGATCAGATAGTATGATGAAGTATTGGGAAAATGGAGAGCACAGGCATCTAAGAAGTGATTGATCTGACGTACCCCAAAGTGGGTGATTCGAAAAGAAGAAGAAGATGACGGGTTCCTCTTTTTCCATTGCTTTTGGAACGAATCCTCTCCTCTTTCCTCTTTGCCTTTCATGGATCTCCTTTCTTCCAAGTCCCTTAATAGTCATTCTTAGAGGGTTAAGGGCGTTTCCCTTCCTCCTGTCTTTTATTTAGGTTATTCTTAGTTTTGTTTTCAATTTCCCGAGACGCGGTGCCACGGTGGTCCCGGGTTCGTTTCTCCTGGGGTGCCATGCCTTCAATTTTTCTTTTTCATTATTTTTTAGAAGGGAAGGAGGTGGCGTAGTCACAGTGCGTGTTTATTCAGTGCTGATTTTTTTAAATTTTGTTGATTCTGTAAATTAATTGCCTTTTGATTATTAGTATCAACGAGTTACGTATGTTTCTGTAGTAGTTAAAGACGACGGAACTATCTATTGGCAAGAGGAATGCAGCTCTCGGCTAACGGAGCGTTGAGCGGTGGTCACGCCAAGACCGTTGACAGCGAAAGAGTGCCTGACCTCAGAGTAACGCATGGCGCGCTTGCCTACTTTACAGGGTGGAGGGCCTGAAACAAACCTGTTTTCTGGGGTTCGGAGGCCATTCCGACCCCAGGTTCCCTATCTCAAATTGATCCTATACCCATCCCCTACACGCCTCTTAAGGGTACTCAAGTACATAAATGACACCCTATATATAGATTCTTGAAATCAATGTCTGTTTTGCTTCTGTGAGAGCGTAGTGAAAAGAACGAAGTACATCGATTACTCGACAATACAATAATCAATTATATGACCAATATATTAATCGATGAAACGCACATTCGATAATTGTAAGAATTAATTGATTTCCGTGGTTCAATTAATCGATTCTTCAATAACTGAAATAAATCGATTAAGAGTATCTGCCCTACTTTGGGCACGCGGTATATTGTACGTGACACGTAATTGGCTGTGGGAGAAAACAGCTGATAGCAGAGTCTGGCAGGAAAACAAATGACTTTCTGGGAAACACTTAGTGAGAAGAAGACGTTGGTGAAAGAGATTAATTATTGTGAGAAAGCCCAAGTGATTGGTTATGCCTTCCTACTCTTAAGCTGTTATACTACGTTTATGGGCTAAGTCCAGACTGAAGTATACTGGGTCGAATAAGCTATTTTTCAAAATTAAATACGTCCGGGTCTTTGCG
This sequence comes from Meconema thalassinum, assembly GCA_946902985.2. Taxonomy (NCBI): domain Eukaryota; kingdom Metazoa; phylum Arthropoda; class Insecta; order Orthoptera; family Tettigoniidae; genus Meconema; species Meconema thalassinum. The sequence goes on from OX336398.1 coordinate 111,375,238, forward strand.
TAGTAGCTAGCACTCTTGGCTGTCACCCCGTATGTCTGGGTTCGATTCCCGGCTCTGCCAAGGGGCACACTCAGCCTCGTGAGGCAGAACTGAGAAGAGGTGGGTTAGATTCCCATCATAGCTTTCCTAGAAGTAGTTTTCCGTGGCTACCCCCACTTCTACTCAAGTTGAATGCTGGGATGGTTCCTCACGTAAGGGCACGGTCGCCTCCTTCCTAATCCTCATCTGAATTACAAACACACACACTAATCCAGCCATCACTATAGCAAAGGCTATCAGACAAATTCTACACGCACCCAGGTTTACCTACAGACAGGCAGCGTGGCTTAGCGGTAACGTTCTCACTTGCTGTGACCAAGTTTGGAGGATCGAATCCTGGCGCAGTTAACTGGCATGTGAGGGTTCGTAAATGTGAGGTAGCAGTGTCAGTAGATTTACTGGCGCGTTTAAGATCCCGTTCGGCGCAAAATTCCGGCAGTGTGGCGTCTCTAAACGCTTCAGTATTTAAAAGGGGCGTAAAACCAATAATATTATTATTACACCAAATTACACAACAACGACAGCAACAACAAATACGTTAGTGGTCCTGTCACTAATGAATACCGTAACGAAGTTCCCGCTACAGGGTGTCTACCGGTAAGGAAAGTAACGAAAAGTAGCTGATTGTTTTCTCTGGATAGTTGGTAGTAACGAAAATCTCCGTTTATACTCGCACGCGCTTGGCTCGCAGATTGCGGTGGAACGTGTCTCACGCATTGGCGAACGTTTGACGTTACCAACCTAACCATGACTCAATTGATTCTGAAACTTTACCAGGAAATAACGCTTCAGTGTCCGACCTCGAGGACAACGTTAATGTAATCAAAAACCGAAAGGGGCGGCGATTGCGTATCCTCGAGATATTTCTCCGCATCCGATGATGAGGACATCGGGATTCTTGTCAAATGAAAGCTATATTTTCCTTATCCTGACCTCAATGGAAATCTCGTCAACCGATAATGATTTGATTGCGTAAATCGCGATGTTTCTCAGTGTTCTACCGTGAGGAGTAGGGAAATGGCTGAGAGCAGCGCCGATCGTGTAACATCTCGACATTTCTTTGCACTTCACCGTGAAGACAGAATTCGGTGATGATCACTTAACGTTGCAATATTTCTCCGTGCCATACAGTGAAGACAAAGCCAATCTAGTGAGATGGCCAAGAGCAGAGCAACCTCTGGGTGATCATAACAAATTCTTTTACCCACGACGACATGATAGCAGAAACATCTCATTTGATATTAAATATTCATTGTTTATTTAATTTTAATCATTAATTATTTATTGTTCATAATTTACCTATTGATTTCTTATTATTTATCTCTCTAAAATTGCCCATAACTTGTTCTCTTTTCTTTAATTATATACAGAATACAGTAAATGCATTTTAATCAAACCAACTTATTAAATATGATTAGAGTCTTTATGTGTTATAACTAGAGCACTGCGCGGATAAGCAAAACGTTATCTGCATCCGCCCCCCATCCACACATTTTTATCCGAAAATACTGGCACTGCAATAACATTTTAATTAGATAAAGCATAAATTATAAAGCAATACATTTAGACATTTGAGGAGAAAATTGTTTCCCTAGGCTATGTACGTCATGTGCTAGCCAAGTTTAAAATGAATGGTATTGCAGCCAGAATTGCAACCCTTTTCAGTTCGGAGTGTTAATTATGCTTAATGAAATAATTTAATGAGATTAGCTTAAATCATCGAATACATGAACAAAGTGACCATCGAATTAAACGACCAGCACGGAATATGCGAACTAAGCGGCCAAGCTACCCTGACTCATGCCCATCACATCGCCCGAAGTAATTCAACTGGGTTATTCCCAACCGGTTTATAGCTAGACTGAGCATGCATGTATATGAAATTACAACTTAATCTGGAAGGAAAGCGAAGAAAACTCAAATACAGAAAAATAGATGCGGGTATTGAAAAAACAATGAAGAAGTATGAAGAAACGGGTGACGTAATGGCATGTCTCCAAACCCTCTCCCAATGGCCATTGGCTGCGATTAATATTATATAAAAGTTGGATTAAGTTCACGATCATGAAAATACTCTGTAAATGTATGTTTATATATCTGTAAATATTGCGTTTTAAACCATTACAAAAATGTACTGACGACACTATTTTAAAGCTGATTTTAAACACGGCTAAATAATAGAAATCAGTGTTGGAGGAAGAATTCATTGTCTTCTCAGGTAAAGATAAAAAAAATGTACTGACGACGCTGTTTTAAGGCTGATTTTAAACACTCCTAAATAATAGAAATGTCTTTCTATCATTTAGCCAGTCCAAAGCGTGGATAAAGTGTGATGGAAATCAGTGTTTAAAAATGTACTGATGACGCTATTTTAAAGCTGATTGTAAACACGCCTAAATAATAGAATAATAATAATAATAATAATAATAATAATAATAATAATAATAATAATAATAATAATAATAATAATAATAATAATAATGTTTTTGGCTTTACGTCCCACTAACTACTAAAATTCCGTGGTGGTCGCTTAGTTCGCTGGTCGCTAAATTCACAGAAGTGTTGACCTTCGAGGCGCAGGTAAAATTTCGTGATGGTCGCTTAGTTCGCTGGTCGCTAAATTTGCTGGTCGCTTTTTTCGCGACACCAAATCATCATTTTACATTTGTCATGAAAAAATAATGAAATCATGACACGACACCAGGGTCCAAGTAATGATATTCAACAAGTCCGGTTTGTATTCTATAAAAACTATCCGCAAATTTTCTCCAAACATTATCCACTATACGCACTGCCATGCAAACTATATCCGCATCCGCGCAGGACTTAAGCTATAACACCATAAGTGGATTGACATAGATATGTTTAGTATAGTTTTAGTGTGCATTGCTGGATGTAAAATTTAATGATTGTTGATCACCCTGTATTTTTTATGTAAGAGAGCGGATTATATACAACCTGTGACAATAAAGTTCGGTGAATAGCCCTATACTATCAACATAGATGAACAGTGCACGCCAGTGACCCTATTGTCGTTTGAAATAGTCCCCTCCTGTTACTATGCAATGCTAAATAGGCGTTACATGTCCTGGAAACTTCGCCAGAAAGCGTCCTTTGGGATGGTGTTCAAAAGGCTCGTCACGTTGTATTCGGTGTATAAAGTCAGAACGGTCGACCTGGCAACATTGGCGACACACAACGCAACGTGGAAGACCTGTTTGACACAGTTCATGTTTTAGAAGGATGAATTTTTGCAACCTACCATGCACACCTGTTCGGCGGGTTGCAGTGTGAAGGATGAATTTATGCAATCTACCATGCAGAACTGTTTGTCGGGTTGCTGTGAGAAGGGTGAATGTTCTGTGGAATGGAATAGCTTATCTGAAAACCATCGTCACGGGCGACGAGACCTGGTGTCTGAGGTACGACCCCGAAGTCAAACGTCAAAGTATGGAGTGGCTGGGTCCAGTTCCAAGGTCACCGAAAAGCCCTTAAGGGCCAGAGGTTTTCGAACATTTCGGACATCCAACGTAATGTGACGACCCAACTGAAGGCTATCCCTAAAGCGTTTCCAGGACTTGTACAGGCCAGACGTTTGTTTTAGACGATTGCCCTTAACCTTAAAGCCTGCGGGTGAGCCTGTACACAGTCACTCTCTCACCCTATCGCTTCACACTTGTCACCACCGATCTGATGAAATGGAATTCCGGACTGGAGCAGACAGTACAGTCCACGTCGAAGTATTATGTGACGCGGAAATACACGTTACGTAGTTACGAACAGAACGTCATTATATTTGCCAATGACTGTACTTCAGGAGCAGTGTGAGATAGCTTTGTCAATCATCCGACCGCATGAGGCGGCTGATAACAACACAGGTACTGTAGTAACTCACCTCCAGGATCCATTAAGATTTTTCACTCGTGTATAACAAACGTCCGGCCTGTACATACATTCTCAGAAGTGCATAACCATCTACGGGGATTACTTCGAAGAGCAGTAACTGCTGTTTCAGGTAAGCCAACAATCCGTTCGTAATATAGGCACATTCGCCGAACTTTTCGGTCACGTGACGAGCCTTTTGAGCACCATCGCAATAGACGCCTTCTTGAAAAGTTTCCACGACATGTATCGCCGATCTGAGCATTGCATAGTTACGGAAAGGGACTATTTCAAAGGACAGTAGGGTCACTGTCGTGCATTGTTCATCTATGTGGATAGTATAGGACTATTCACCGAAATTTATTGTCACAGGTTGTATATATATCCAATGGAACTTTTTAGTACTTTGTATGCAATCCCGAAATAAAACAAGTAGTTCCTAATTTCATATATCATACTTATATTAATTGCCTCTATCAACATACAAATTTTCAGTTTGATTACCGTAATAGATTCGTAGATATCGAGAACCGTCGAAGTATTTGGGATGGTCACCATGTTGGATTTTTATATGTAGACCTTAGAGTTATGTACTGTTACATGAAGATTATTCTGTAGGTGTTTTATTCAAACTTCAATCGCATGATTAGGACACAATAAATAAAAACGAGATTTTAAAATTTCGCACAGCCGCCATCTTGAGGTTATGTAAACAATTGAACTAAATTAGATGTCAGTGCATTGCAATTTGTATAGTCATTTGCTGTACCAAATTTCACTGCGTACGGTTGGTTAAATCACGAGAAAAGTCTATTTAAATGTTTCAACTTCGCTTGGCCGCCATGTAGTTGAAAGTCACATAGGTGAACGTCTAATAGTGGCCTTTATCTCCGTACAAAATTTCAGGTTAATACGAGTAATAGCTTCGGAGATATAGATTGCTGGTGAAATATTTCGCATAGCCGCCATGTTGGATTCGTGAGGTGTAATAAAGTTTGAAGGGGACAGTCGGGGTCAGCCAAAATATTACTATGACCTCACCGTGTTTCATTGAAATCGCTCCAGCCGTTTAGATTTTACGCAACAAATACACACACGGACACAAGGTGATACCGTAAGACTATTTTTTTTTCCATAAATGAAAATAGGCTACAATAATCATTTTTCCTCCTCCATCACAATTGCACAAGAAGATCAAAACGCCATGTTTTACTTGTGGAATTTTTCTTCATCGACAGTTTATTTGAATAATGGCTACGGTTTAAATACAGGGATTTTAGTTTATTTTCGAGACAGTCGCTACGTGGGGTTTGTGACTGTCATGGTCCTGCCCTCTATAATGAAGCAATAAACCAACACTCCCATCGTGTATGTAATATACCTTTGACGTCACTCTAGCCTTTGTACCTGTGTACGAACTTTGATGTAGAATTCAGAATATCTAGCTACTGTATAATGTGATGTGACACGAGAGAATGTTGAACCGTTCATATTAACTTTCGTTGGTATTCGATAATAATTGATATTTAGGTGGATGCGTGGACGCTAACGCGCCAGCGTAAATCGTACTAGTTGTTCTCTTTTGCTCTGAAATTCAAGAAACGATATATTTTATTTCAAACCGAATAATCTAAATATATTTATTACACGTTAATTTTTTTGCATAATCGCACTAAACGATAATGGCAAATATACCGGAACGGTTCTGTGCATCATCTTATAGACTACTAACCACTGACGCAAGAAAAAGATACAACGCTGCCGAAATGAAGTATTACATTTTTAAAATGATTTTATTACTACATTTCATTCTGATTGCTGTGCTTTAAAAATCATGCTAAAACCGTTGGGAGGTTGTGAGTCTGATATTTTTAACTCGACTTCCGTCTGCATTGTTTTCTCTATTTGTGCACCTTAAATAAGTTACTAACAACCTTACCATTTGTCCCCCATCACTACAAACATGGTGATTATAATCCGCGTCACCTTAAATAAGTTACTAACAATGTAACCTTACCATTTCTCCCCCATCACTACAAACATGGTGATTATAGTCCGCGTCACCTTAAATAAGTTACTAACAATGTAGCCTTACCATTTGTCCCCCATCACTACAAACATGGTGATTATAGTCCGCGTCACCCTAAATAAGTTACTAACAACGTAGCCTTACCATTTGTCCCCCATCACTACAAACATGGTGATTATAGTCCGCGTCACCCTAAATAAGTTACTAACAACGTAGCCTTACCATTTGTCCCCCATCACTACAAACATGGTGATTATAGTCCGCGTCACCCTAAATAAGTTACTAACAATGTAACCTTACCATTCGTCCCCCATCACTACAAGCATGAGGATTATAATCCGCGTCACCTTAAATAAGTTACTAACAATGTAACCTTACCATTCGTCCCCCATCACTACAAACATGGTGATTATAGTCCACATCACCTTAAATAAGTTAACTTACTAGCAATGTAACCTTACTATTTGTCCCCCATCACTACAAACATGGTGATTATAGTCTGCGTCACCTTCAATAAGTTAATTACAATGTAACCTTACCATTTGTCCCCCATCACTACAAACATGGTAGCTATAGTCCGCGTCACTTTAATTAAGTTACTAACAATGTAACCTTACCATTTGCCCCCCATCAATACAAACATGGTGATCATAATCCGCGTCATCTTAAATAAGTTACTAACAATGTAGCCTCACCATTTGTCCCCCATCATTACAAACATGATGATTATAGTCTGCGTCACCTTCAATTAGTTACTAACAATGTAACCTTACCATTTGCCCCCCATCAATACAAACATGGTGATCATAATCCGCGTCACCTTCAATAAGTTACTAACAATGTAGCCTCACCATTTGTCCCCCATCACTACAAACATGGTGATTATAGTCCGCGTCACCTTAAATATGTTACTAACAATGTAACCTTACCATTTGTCCCCATTCACTACAAACATGGTGATTATAGACCTCGTTACCGTAAATAAGTTACTAACAATGTAACCTTACCATTTGTCCCCCATCACTACAGACATGGTGATTATATTATCTATACTAATATAATAAAGCTGAAGAGTTTGTGTGTTTGTGTGTTTAAACGCACTAATCTCCGGAACTACCAGCCCGATTCGAAAAATTCTTTTTCTATATGATAGCCAGATTCAAGATGAGTAGTTTAGGCTATGTAGCATTACGCTACGCCTCTCAGGTAACCTTAAGGATTGATTTTTGTTCAGTAGAACAAGCGCTCCCAAACAGTTCTATCCGCATGCGCAGGCGTCATGGTTAGTGATAAGTACACCGTTTCACCGATCTGAACCGAAATGTGTATACTTACCCTTTGGAATCCTGCGAGTAACACTGTCTACATGAAATTTATGACTGACCAGTCTACTCCCTGCATTTAGGCCCTTTGGCACAAATCTACAATTTTCACCGATCTGAACCAAAATGTGTGTACTCACCCTTTGGAACCCTGCGAGTAACACAGTCTGCATGAAATTTCGGACAGACCACTCCATTCCCTGCATTTAGGCCCTTTGGCACAAATCTACACCGTTTCACCGATCAGAACCAAAATGTTTATACTTACCCTTCGGAACCCTGCGAGTAACACTGCCTACATGAAATTTATGACAGACCAGTCCATTCCCTGCATTTAGGCCCTTTGGCACAAATCTACACCTTTTCACCAATCTGATCCAAAAATTTTAGCCTACTTTTCACATTTTGCAAAAATGAGGAAAAAGTAGACTTATGAGATCGGGCAAATGTGTGTCTGTCTGTCTGTCTGTCTGTCCTTCTGTCTGTCTGTCTGTCTGTCTGTGTGTGTGTCCCCCCCCCCCTATCAACTCCTAAAGGGCTGGAGCAATCGAAACAAAATTTGGTAGGAGTAAAGATCTATACCTGAATATCTCACGGCCATATTTGAAAATGATGTCAGTGCTACCAACTGCTGAAAAATCGCAATTGAAATTTGAGCTTCATGTTGGATATCTTGGAAGGTATCAACGGGAGCTATTTCAAAATTGGTACACGTATAGATAATAATATTGCTATTTAATTTCCAGGAGGCCATACATGGCAGTGTTGCCAAAATGATTATAAGCCTGCTGATAGGTCCAATTTTTAAATGCATATAACTTCTACACTATCAATTGGAATTCAACCAAATTTCGTATGTTGTATGTGTACATAACCAGATATGACTGAGCGTATTTTTAAGAACCACCAGGGCTGCCAACTGTTAATAAATGCTCTCAATTTCTTTTATCCAAATACCCATATATCAGAAAGTATGCAAGCCGACAGCTTTAAACTATGCAAACGTATAGTACCTGACATTCTATATTAATTTGGAGTATCTTATATACGTCAGTGCTACCAACATGATTCTAAGCCTGCTGAGAGGTCCAACTTTAAATACATGTAACTTCCATACTATCATTTGGATTTCAACCAAATTTCGTATGTGCTATGTGTATCATAACTTACCCTTTGGAACCCTGCGAGTAACACTGTCTACATGAAATTTTGGACAGACCACTCCATTCCCTGCATTTAGGACCTTTGGCACAAATCTACACCGTTTCACCGATCTGAATCAAAAATTGTGTACTTAAGAACAACCAGGGCTGCCAACTGTTAATATGTGCTGTCTCTATTTTTGTTACCCTAATATCAATATATCCGAGAGCATGCAAGCCAATTGCTCTAAACTTTGCACACGTATAGTACCTGGCATTCTAGATGAATTTGGAGTAACTAATATACGTCAGTGCTGCCAACATGATTCTAAGTCTGCTGATAGGTCCAATTTTAAAATGCATGTAACTTCTATACTAACTAATGGATTTCATTCAAAATTGACACAACAATACGTCATATTATTTCAGATAATTTCTGACCAACACATGCATGACATTGTTGCCAACATGATTTTACGCGCGATGTTATATCCAATGTTTAACTGCATGTAACGTCCATGCTATTCATTGGACTCCAACCAAATTTTGTATTCTGTACCTTAAGAGATGGAACTGAGAATATATTCAGTCACCAGGGCTGCCAACTGTAGTGCTCTATTAGGCTACATTATGCCAGGTATACAGTATTTCGAACTAATGAGAAATTTCGATATTACCAACTTAATTTTGTCATTATTCTAGATAGATCCATATAGATTAATCATTGGCATGATTCTTACATTTTATGAAAAGTAGGCTCTTAAGTTCGTCACGGAACTTCTTGTTATACTTACCCTTTGGAATACTGCGAGTAACACTGTTTACATGACATTTTGGACAGGCCACTCCATTCCCTGCATTTAGGCCCTTTGTCACAAATCTACACCATTTCACCGATCTGAATCAAAATTTGTATACTTACCCTTTGGAACCCTGCGAGTAACACTGTCTACATGAAATTTTGGACAGACCACTCCATTCCCTGCATTTAGGACCTTTGGCACAAATCTACACCGTTTCACCGATCAGAACCAAAAATTGTGTACTTACCCTTTGGAACCCTGCGAGTAACACTGTTTCCATAAAATTTTGGACAGATCACTCCATTCCCTGTATTTATGACCTTTATCACAAATCTACACCGTTTCTCCTAATTGCACCAAATTTTACATACTCCTTTAAACCCTGTTGTTAACACTGTCGACTTGATATTTTGGATAACGCTCTCCATTCCCTACATTAAGAATAACAGACAAAATGAACAAGAGTTTAGTGCTTTTCAGTCGGTCAACACGAATGTACCCAAAAGAGATGGGTTATGCCCTAATCCTGAAATAAATTACATGAGATTAATAAAACACTAGGATGACCAGTTTCGATCGTCAAGCGATCATCATCAGATCCAATACACTTAGGCTATAAAATCTATGTTTGAAATACAGGTGAAAATATTTACAATATGTACAATTATTTAGTTGCAGTATTGGTACTGCAACTGTCAGTGTATGCTAAATGCAGTATATATGTTAGGTGAAATGCTAAATGGTGATGGCTATCCGGAGATTGTACTTTAGAGAGATTATATGGTTGTAAACTATGGTTAAGCTATAAATTTTTTTAGGCTAACTACTTATCTGATTGTCTTCCGTACTACAGCTATTCGCAGTTTCCGTGCTCACTTGAACTCGCTGTGCGGTCGACTGCGGTGGTTATCTTAACGACTGGTTTTTCCCTGCCTTCCCCCCCTGTCCCTACGTGCTGTGGGGAGTGATCGCGATGTGTTTATGTGAGGTGTTGCCAACCTAGATAAGATGTATGTTATTGAATGAGGTGGATCTACAACTATTAAAGACCGTGGATTAGTCCTCGCCACGCGTGGAGCATAACCCATTCGAACTAAGCGTTGACGGTCTTATGAGGACGTCCCGGCACCTTTAATACTGCCTCTAATATGGGCCTTGGTTTATTGCAGAAGAAAAGTACATCGTACACCTGATCCAGATAACATTTACCTATTAAAAACCCCCTAATTTCCCCCCCCCCCCTTTTTTTTAAATCTAGCTTGGCTGCGTCGCTAAATTGTGTTTTGTTTCCGACAGGGTGTGTTTTTTAGTAGCGTGAAGAGGGGTGAGCTCTCCATGAACGTGTGTTCATTTAGATTGTTGGGATTGTTTCGTTTGGCTAGGTGTATCTCGATTGCTTCCTTTATGTCAAGAGCTCTGCCTTTCGATTCGTGATGGATTATTTTAAGGTCCGACTCTACAGTATGTTGGTAAAGCTATGCCCTGCGTCACACATATGTTCGCACACGGCTGAATGTGTTCCGTATCTTATCGCATTTCTATGTTCATTATAACGTGTGTCTACTCGCCTTCCACTCTGCCCGATGTAATTAGCTTGACAATCGGTGTCTTGGCACGTTATAGAATATACCCCTGACCTTGAATACGGGTCACGTTTATTTAGATTACTATTTAGGAGGTGCCTAGCGGTTGTGTTTTTCGTCGTGAAAGCTATCTTTATGCCTTGCTTTTTGAATAGGTTAGTGATTTTATATGTATTCGCATTCACATAGTTGAAACGCGCAATTTTTTTCTCATTGCTGTCCGGTTTGGGAATCGTTTTATCTTTATTTTTATGTTTGGCTATAATTTGATTTATTTTGCTTGGCGAGAAGTTGTTTTCCTTTGCTATTTGCATAATAGTTCTTATTTCCTTATTATAGTTGTCTTTTGACATGGGTATGTTTAAAGCCCTGTGCACCATTGAATTGAAACCCGCTAGTTTGTGCGTACTGGGGTGATTAGACTGATTGTCGATTGCATGCGAGGTTTGTGTTGCTTTCCGGAATATGGAATATGAAAGGTCGTTTTCTTTACGTTCAATAGTTATATCGAGATAATTTATTTTCCGGTCTATTTCGGATTCCTTAGTGAATTTGATAGAATGGTGAAGGCTATTAATGGATTGGAGAATTGTTTCTTCGCTTGTTAGTTCAGTATCGTAGATGCAAATTACATCATCTACGTATCTTTTCCATATTACTATTCCCTTTGTTGAAGTCTTTTCTAAGAACGCATTTTCTAGTGCATTTAATAGGTAAATGTTATCTGGATCAGGTGTACGATGTACTTTTCTTCTGCAATAAACCAAGGCCCATATTAGAGGCAGTATTAAAGGTGCCGGGACGTCCTCATAAGACCGTCAACGCTTAGTTCGAATGGGTTATGCTCCACGCGTGGCGAGGACTAATCCACGGTCTTTAATAGTTGTAGATCCACCTCATTCAATAACATACATCTTATCTAGGTTGGCAACACCTCACATAAACACATCGCGATCACTCCCCACAGCACGTAGGGACAGGGGGGGAAGGCAGGGAAAAACCAGTCGTTAAGATAACCACCGCAGTCGACCGCACAGCGAGTTCAAGTGAGCACGGAAACTGCGAATAGCTGTAGTACGGAAGACAATCAGATAAGTAGTTAGCTTAAAATTTTATAGCTTAACCATAGTTTACAACCATATAATCTCTCTAAAGTACAATCTCCGGATAGCCATAACCATTTAGCATTTCACCTAACATATATACTGCATTTAGCATACACTGACAGTTGAAATACCAATACTGCAACTAAATAATTGTACATATTGTAAATATTTTCACCTGTATTTCAAACATAGATTTTATAGCCTAAGTGTATTGGATCTGATGATGATCGCTTGACGATCGAAACTGGTCATCCTAGTGTTTTATTAATCTCATGTAATTTATTTCAGGATTAGGGCATAACCCATCTCTTTTGGGTACATTCGTGTTGACCGACTGAAAAGCACTAAACTCTTGTTTACTAAGGCAACACTGAAAATATGGCTTCAAACACCACAAGACAAAATGAAGTTGAAAACCGCGTATTAAGGCCCTAGAACCATTCATCTCCGAAGTAGCGTAACTGTAAGAGTATTTTAATAAATCTATTGTTGACGGGCAGTTCTGGCTGCATCACGTCACTCCTACCAGTGTTCTGGTGCACAATTGCGAAAATAGTTGCATCTTGCGCTGTTTATAAATTGCAGTCACGGGGAGTAATTATTGCAAAAAGATTTCTTAGGTCCCTTAAAACAGTTATCATCATGAAAATATTATGCCTCTGTATAAGTGCAATGGTGTTGGTGCAGTAGACGACACTATTGGTCTCTACATTTCTAACAGACAATGTGATATAGGCTCTAGGCGGTGTCTTTTATTACACTTACTCCTCTTTCTAATATTTCCTTTTTAAATTTGTTTGTAAATTACATGTTTTAGTGCTGTAGTTAGTAAATAGCCATTTCCCTATTCATTATTATCATTATTATCATTAGGGGAAAATGACCTTAATGTTACGTCCATTCTACTGTACTGCTTATCACCCCCACAGCAACCTCCACCACCACAAAAAGTTATATTTTTAAAATATTTATTCTGTTAATTTAAGTATCACGTGCCAGATCTGTAGTAGTATTCATTATCATCCATAAAACAAATAAATCCACCCGTCGAAGCCGGGCCCTACTGCTAGTATTATATTATATTATAACTTCTTATTGGGTTGAATTAGGATTATAATCATTGTTGTCAATCGTGTATTAAAGTCACCATGTTTGCAGACACTGAAACTGTATTTATAATATAAGTTGAAAGTTGGCAGCATGAGCTGATTGTCGTCTGTAGGTGCGACATCATTCTTGGTTCGCCAATATTCAGACCTTACCGTAGATAACAACGCATAACATAATCTATAAGAGGATTTTGTACACATTTTATCTTCATTTGGACAGTACGTGAAGTGCGATAAATTATGAATGCGATCTGTTACAGAGATCTGATTTGTTTTAATAACTATTTCAGTCATTAATGAATATTTCTTTTATCGCTGAGTCACCTACGTAAAGTCATCAGCTAAAACGTTTGTCGCTACCTAACTTTTCTGTGACACCATCCTAGAATTTTCAGGTAACATTTAAGGAAAAATATTATAACTTTCTTATTATGAAACAAATTACTGTTCTGAGAAATAGGGTACCTTCTACCAAAATCATGCAATATAAAAATAAATTCTTAATCTGTTGTGATCATTAGTTCATTAGCTATGGCGTGATTAGTTTTATATGTGAAAAATATAGATTCACGCTAAAATATCGTAATTGTGAATATTGGGCAACGTGATAATAATTTTTGGCTTTTAATTTTACATCATCATAAAGAGCGGAAAATTCTCTATAAGACCACGCAAACATTTTCTTAGATTTATCACTTTGCATGATTGGAAAATGGGGACATCGCTGGGGTAGAAGAGGACGAAGCTAATTGCAGGACATATGAGTGCGAGTGAGAGGCAAATACTACATTTAATTCCATACTGTCTTTTAGGGCAGAGTCGCTGTATAGAAGCTAATTTGCCATCTATAATTGATAATGATGATGATGATGATTGTTGTTTTAAGGGGCCTAACATCTAGGTTATCGGGCCCTAATGGTTTAGGTGATAGTGAAAGATGAGATGAGAATGAAAACTATAACTAATACTAACTACAAACTTACATACTAGAAGAAGAAATTGTGAACAAGTAAAGGATAAGGCAAATAAAGGAATGAGGATTGAGGGACTTGGAAGGAAGATGAGCCATGAAAGGCAGAAAGGAAAGGGAAGGAGGAGAGAGCCAGCCCCAAGGGCAGAGGGAAAATGGGACAAAACGGACCCAGCTCAGGAATCACTCAGGGTCGCCAATTCTTAAACTCACCAGCCGTGAGCCCCTGAGGGTGTAGCACTCTCCAGGGTGGACCATAAGTGGTGGGGATACATACACCCTGCCTCCTTGAGGGCCTTGAGCAGAAGGCAGGAGATAACATGACAAGAAAAAGAAGGCTGACCCCTCGCAGAATGAGGGTATGAGAAAAGATGAGACAAGGGCCAATTAAGGCGGGAAAGTGAAAAACTCCCTAGTCCTCAGATACCCTAATATCGTCGGGGTCGGAAGAGAACAAGAGTTGACCAAGAGAGGTCGACAGGAATGAAGATGGAGAGGAGCCCGGCACAAGTAAGTGGAAGCAACGCCGGACTCAGCTGTTGTCGCCAACCCCACGTTCCACTTGATGTGAGCCCCTGGCGGGGGAGGGGGGGGGGGGGCATCTATAATTGATCTACTGTTGTTTCATTGCTGATATTTTATGACAGTTAGGAAAGTAAATATTCATGTTGGCAGGATTGCTCGGACGATAAGTTTATTCTAAGAATAAATATCTAACTTTTTACTGGTGTATGTATGACGGCTATGACTATGTTTTACATACGCTCATTTTGTAATGAAATAAATGGCTCTTGCCTGAAGATGAAGAGGCGGACATGATAACGATGACATGAGAGCGCAGGCGCACTGAGTGATGAGCTGTTTGTTCTAACCTAATTAATGAACGAGGGAGGGTCTGCCTGCACCTAATCTTATAAGCTCTGTCCGCAGTCACAGATGATGATGAGAGCCTCGTCTCTGCGACACCCACTTGCTAAATGAGATAGGCTACTTGTTTTATAGTAATATTCTTAAGTAATTCGAGGATTTCTTTCCTTCCTTCCTTCCATCCTGACAAGCTATCCATCTAACTGCTTGCGACCTTCTCGTCCTCCTCTTTTCATGTTTCCGTCATTAATATACAAATTAAAACAAAACACACTAAAATTTAAGGACATATAATATAAAACACACTAAAAATTAAGGACACTTTATATTAATATAAAACACACTAAAATTAAGGACACTTAATATAAAACTCACTAAAAATTAAGGACACTTTATATTAATATAAAACACACTAAAATTAAGGACACTTAATATAAAACACACTAAAAATTAAGGACACTTTATATTAATATAAAACACACTAAAATTAAGGACACTTAATATAAAACACACTAAAAATTAAGGACACTTTATATTAATATAAAACACACTAAAATTAAGGACAGTTTATATTAATATAAAACACACTAAAATTAAGGACACTTAATATAAAACACACTAAAAATTAAGGACACTTTATATTAATATAAAACACACTAAAATTAAGGACACTTAATATAAAACACACTAAAAATTAAGGACACTTTATATTAATATAAAACACACTAAAATTAAGGACACTTAATATAAAACACACTAAAAATTAAGGACACTTTATATTAATATAAAACACACTAAAATTTAAGGACACATAATATAAAACACACTAAAAATTAAGGACACTTTATATTAATATAAAACACACTAAAATTAAGGACACTTAATATTAATATAAAACACACTAAAAATTAAGAACACTTTATATTAATATAAAACACACTAAAAATTAAGGACACTTTATATTAATATAAAACACACTTAAATTAAGGACACTTAATATAAAACACACTAAAAATTAAGGACAGTTTATATTAATATAAAACACACTAAAATTAAGGACACTTAATATAAAACACACTAAAAATTAAGGACACTTTATATTAATATAAAACACACTAAAATTAAGGACACTTAATATAAAACACACTAAAAATTAAGGACACTTTATATTAATATAAAACACACTAAAATTAAGGACACTTAATATAAAACACACTAAAAATTAAGGACACTTTATATTAATATAAAACACACTAAAATTTAAGGACACATAATATAAAACACACTAAAAATTAAGGACACTTTATATTAATATAAAACACACTAAAATTAAGGACACTTAATATTAATATAAAACACACTAAAAATTAAGAACACTTTATATTAATATAAAACACACTAAAAATTAAGGACACTTTATATTAATATAAAACACACTTAAATTAAGGACACTTAATATAAAACACACTAAAAATTAAGGACACTTTATATTAATATAAAACACACTAAAATTAAGGACACTTTATATTAATATAAAACACACTAAAAATTAAGGACACTTTATATTAATATAAAACACACTAAAATTAAGGACACTTAATATAAAACACACTAAAAATTAAGGACACTTTATATTAATATAAAACACACTAAAATTAAGGACACTTAATATAAAACACACTAAAAATTAAGGACACTTTATATTAATATAAAACACACTAAAATTAAGGACACTTAATATAAAACACACTAAAAATTAAGGACACTTTATATTAATATAAAACACACTAAAATTAAGGACACTTAATATAAAACACACTAAAAATTAAGGACACTTTATATTAATATAAAACACACTAAAATTAAGGACACTTTATATTAATATAAAACACACTAAAATTAAGGACACTTAATATAAAACACACTAAAAATTAAGGACACTTTATATTAATATAAAAGACACTAAAATTAAGGACACTTAATATAAAACACACTAAAAATTAAGGACACTTTATATTAATATAAAACAAACTAAAATTAAGGACACTTAATACAAAACACACTAAAAATTAAGGACACTTTATATTAATATAAAACACACTAAAATTAAGGACACTTAATATAAAACACACTAAAAATTAAGGACACTTTATATTAATATAAAACACACTAAAATTAAGGACACTTAATATTAATATAAAACACACTAAAAATTAAGAACACTTTATATTAATATAAAACACACTAAAAATTAAGGACACTTTATATTAATATAAAACACACTTAAATTAAGGACACTTAATATAAAACACACTAAAAATTAAGGACACTTTATATGAATATAAAACACACTAAAATTAAGGACACTTAATATAAAACACACTAAAAATTAAGGACACTTTATATTAATATAAAACACACTAAAATTAAGGACACTTAATATAAAACACACTAAAAATTAAGGACACTTTATATTAATATAAAACACACTAAAATTAAGGACACTTAATATTAATATAAAACACACTAAAATTAAGGACACTTTATATTAATATAAAACACACTAAAATTAAGGACACTTTATATTAATATAAAACACACTAAAAATTAAGGACACTTTATATTAATATAAAACACACTAAAATTAAGGACACTTAATATTAATATAAAACACACTAAAAATTAAGGACACTTTATATTAATATAAAACACACTAAAAATTAAGGACACTTTATATTAATATAAAACACACTAAAATTAAGGACACTTAATATAAAACACACTAAAATTAAGGACACTTAATATTAATATAAAACACACTAAAATTAAGGACACTTAATATTAATATAAAATACACTAAATTAAGGACACTTAATATTAATATAAAACACACTAAAATTAAGGACACTTAATCTATATATATAAAGCTCAATGTTTGTCTGTCTGTCTGTCTGTCTGTCTGTCTGTTATGTATACAAATCCACACCGTTTCACCGATCTGAACCAAAATTTGTATACTTACCCTTCGGATCCCTGCGGGTAACCCTGTCCACTTGAAATTTCCGACAGACCACCCCATTCCCTGCATTTAGGCCCTTTGTCCCAAATCTACACCGTTTCACCGATCTCAACCAAAATATGTATACTTACCCTATGTAACCCTGTGAATAACACTGTCCACCTAAAATTTCGGACAGACCACCCCATTTCCTGCATTTAGGCCCTTTGGCAAACTTCTACACCGTTTCACCGATCCGAACCAAAATTTGTATACTTACCCTTTGCAACCCTGCGGGTAACCCTGTCCACTTGAAATTTCGGACAGACCAACCCAATCTCTGCATTTAGGCCCTTTGGTCCAAATCTACACCGTTTTACCGATCAGAACCAAAATGTGTATACTTACCCTTTGCAACCCTGCGGGTAACCCTGTCCACTTGAATTTTCGGACAGTCCAACCCAATCTCTGCATTTAGGCCCTTTGGTCCAAATCTACACCGTTTCACCGATTAGAACCAAAATTTGTATACTTACCCTTTGGTACCCTGCGAGTAACACTGTCTGCTTGAAATTGCGGACAGACCACTCCATTCCCGGAAAGTGGACAGGGTCCGTCCCAAAGGCAATGGAAAAAAGGGGTAAAACCGGACCCGCTCAGGAAACCTTCAGGGTTGCCAGCTCCTGAACTCACCAGCCATGAGCCCTTGAGGATGTAGCACTAGCCAGGGTGCACCAGGGCTACACACACCCTGCCTCCTTGAGGGTCTTGAGCAGAAGATATGAGATATTAAGAAAAGAATGAGGCTATCAGGAATGATTAGACAAGGGCCAATTAAGGCGGGAAAGTGAAAGAGTCGCTAGGCCTCGGATAACCTGATTCCATCGGGGTCGGAAGAGAACAAGAGTTTGACCAAGGGAGGCTGACAGGAAAGAGAACTGAAAGGTGCCCGGCACCAGTAAGTAGAAGCAATACCGGACTCAGCTGGGGTCCCGTGGTCGCAAACCCACGTTCCACAAGTTGTGACCCTGGTGGGTGGAGGGGGGAAGAGGGGGCAGGGGTGAGAATAGCTTGCTCATTCATCACGAGGTGACATGAGAAAAATGTCCAGACCCCGCCGTGTTACCTGTTATTGCTGACTATGCTGATGTTCATACTGGGTCTTTGCTCAAACCGCTGTAGTGTTACGAAAGAATGAGTGATTCACCGGTCAATGTAAATAGGACCGGGAACCCCCCCCCCCCCCCAACGTCTGTCATCATATATCGTCATCATCTGCGATATTCACAGCTACGTGCAGCTTGGACCCGAGCAGTACTCGATAAGCTCTTTCACTACACGCATCGAGTATAGGCCTAAGCCAGAATATAACGTTCAGACTTTGGAAGACATCGAAGGTAGTAATCTGAATTACCTATATCAGATTTAAAATTACACCATGTTCGTTTAGTAGTCATTTTTCATTACCTTATTATTATCATAAGGGCAAATGACCTAGACGTTACACCCTTTATACCACTAATCACCACACACAATAAGTCTTCATCGCCTGTGAATTTTGAAATATTTCTTTCTATCACGGTAGTTTGTAAGTTTGTCGTGTCAATTCAACAGTAGTTTTCATTACCATCCTCATCAAAAGGGCAAATGACCTAGATGTTACGTCCATTATACTACTAAGTAACACCACAGTCTTCATCGCCTGTGATTTTTAAAATGTGTATTTCCATTAGTTTGTAAGTTTGATATATCCGTTCAGTAGTAGTCGTCGTCTTCATTATCATCCTCATCAAAGGGGCAAATGACCTAGATGTTACGTCCATTATACTACTAAGCAACACCAGAGTCTACCTAGCCTGTGATTTAAAAAATGTGTATTTCCTTTAGTTTGTAAGTTTGATATACCCGTTCAGTAGTAATCGTCTTCATTATCATCCTCATCAAAGGGCCAAATGACCTAGATGTTACGTCCATTATACTACTAAGCAACACCAGAGTCTACCTAGCCTGTGATTTTAAAAATACGTATTTCCATTAGTTTGTAAGTTTGATATACCCGTTCAGTAGTAGTAGTAGTAGTAGTAGTAGTAGTCTTCATTGTGATCCTCATCAAAAGGGCAAATGACCTCTCATTCCTTTAAAGTATCAATTATTCCCATTCGTTGATAAGTTACATGTGCCAGTAGTCGCTTCTATGTTCATCATCACTATGTAGAAGATGTTTTGCGTCAGAAGAAAAGACAACTGGATGCTCAGGAACGTTAACGATATATCGACTGCGAAATCTGGAAGCTTCTCTTTGAGGAATTGCTTCAGACATTTATCGTACAGTTTAAACCTTAACAAGACGAAACTTTTAACCTGATAGCGATCTAAGTGGGAGCTCTTTGGCAAAAAATAATCAAGTCTTTCCCGAAATGTGAGTCCTAAAAATAACTTTTTCTATTATTTTCTAAGTTTCATATGTCAGTTATGTAGTAATTTTCAATATCATCCTGGGGGCGTGGTGGCTCAGCGGTCTAGCTGTATGCCTCTCACCAAGGCGGTCCGGGTTCGATTCCCGGTCAATGCATGTGAGATTTTCGAAGTGAAATGCCATGTCCTGTGGTTCGGATTCCACGTAAAAAGGAGGTCCCGTGGCTCATGATCTCAAGATTAACGGTCACGTTAAACTACAAGCTTCCTTTTCCTTTTTCAATATCATCCTGATCAGTAGGGCAAATTACCTAGATGTTACGCCCTCAACGTCATTTGGGGTAAATGACCTAGATTTTAAGTCCATTATATTTCTAATCACCACCACATAAAGTCTTCTACGACTGAGATGTCACGAATTCTGGGACCGCTAACGACATATCTCGACTCGGACTGAAGACAAATATCACGAGAATGATCATCATTTTACAGAGCCTTCCCATAGTGACTTAAGTATAAACATTGTCACTGGGTTCGATAATGTAAGAAATGAATACATAAATAAATATAATTTATGACGTTGAGTGTTAAGGAGACTGAAATATTATCATCTTTCCACCGGGCGAAGCCGGGTACTACTGCTAGTATTAATATAAAACACACTAAAATTAAGGAAACTTAATATTAATATAAAACACACTAAAAATTAAGGACACTTAATATTAATATAAAACACACTAAAATTAAGGACACTTAATATTAATATAAAACACACTAAAAATTAAGGACACTTAATATTAATATAAAACACAGTAAAATTAAGGACACTTAATATTAATATATAACACACTAAAATTAAGGACACTTAATATTAATATAAAACACACTAAAATTAAGGACACTTAATATTAATATAAAACACACTAAAATTAAGGACACTTAATATTAATATAAAACACACTAACAATTAAAAATAAAATTAAGATTATAAAATTAAAGAGTCAAAATTATAAAATTAAAAATAATAAATAATTTTTAAAATGTATTTCAAATAAAATATTGAATATTAAAAATCAAAATGAAAGTTAGAGCTGAAATAAAAATTTAAATTTAAAAAATTAAAGTAAAAATTAGAAAAAAATAGTCTGCCCTATAAAGGGCTAATTCAGAACTAAACTCCACATTGGGAATGCGATTATTGGGCATGCGTATTACGTGTCCTGCCCATCTCAGCTGACGTTTTATAGTCATGGCATCAATACTAGTTGTCAGTGCATCTTCAAGAATGCTGGTGTTTGTACGTCTGCTTTTCCATGTCACATGAAGAATTCTCGTCAAGCATCGCTGGGGATATTGCTCCAGCTGCTTGAGGGGTCTTCTATAGCATGTCCAAGAATCAGATCCGTGAAGTAAGGTGGGGAACTACAACTAAGTTGTACACAAGGATCTTCGTTGTATCATTGACGTCATGGTTGTCAAAAACTCTAGGCCTTAGTCTTGCAAATGATGCCCCAACATGGTTAATCCTGTGTTGAATTTCATAATAATACTTTTATTGCAGCCAAATAGCCATCGGAAATCTATACTAATATTTAAAAATGAGATTGTGTGTGTGTCTGTGTATCCGTGTATTACTCAGAACCACTGGTCTGATTTACTTGAAATTTTACATGGAAGTAGCTGATTTACCTGGTTTACATATAGGCTACTTTTGATTTCGTTACTTTTCAGTAATTAAAGATGGCAACCATTTTAATGACGTCATTAATCCGTTCGGTTTCAAACTTTTATATTTCCATTTCGAATAAAAAGAGAACTCTAATAAATAGCAATCTTATGATGGCATATACGAGGTTTAAAATTCAATTTTCTTTCCGAAAGGTCCGTATCACTTTTCGTGTATCTCCAATGGTTAGCGAGTAAAACGTAAATTTGTGCTATAAAACACGGTCAACGCCGCGCGGTGTAGTTGGACAAAATGCTCTAAGTGGTAGCGGTCACATGCTTCTCTACATAGTTGGCATACACACGTCACTGAAGGTTCATGGAAATATTTGCTAATGCAAATAAGGTGGTGAAAACCGTGGATCGCCAAACGTGTAAACACATGCCTCAACTCAAAGTTGTCAGTTGTTTACGTTCGGTCGATCATCGTTACGGTTCCATAAATTCTTGGGGTATGTCTTCTCGTTTTTTTCTTCAATGATGTTAGTAGTTTTTCTGAGGCTCTGGTGTTTGCCAGAGGTAAATAGTTTCTAAGGTCTTCAATAAGAAATGATTCTCGTTCCAGGAGGTAGACGAATCGTGACCTGATAGATGTTGGCAAATGACTTCAATACTATAGATTTGAATAGGCATGATTTTATTTCTCAATTTCAGAATCTATATTAGCACTTGTTGACAGGGTGCTGCCAAGATAAGGGAAGGTGTTAACTTCTTGAAGCCTCCCTCCATCCATGGTGACATTGATGTTTCCTTGTCCATGTCCAGGGGATGGTTGGTAGATGACATGGGTTTTACTGCTGTTAACTTTGAGATCAATCTTTTTGTATGCCGAAGAGAAAGCATTCAGGATTTTCATGAGTTCTTCCTCTGATTGAGCTACAACTGCATTATCATCAGCGTGAACTGCACTGAAGTTCAATCTGGCAGCTGATTTTCGTCACGTTATCCTTTTACAGTACAACGACTGTGTCCACAAAGTTTCAAGATAGGTTTCGACCTGTCTTACCTCATACTTCACTTGTTAGAAAATGCATGAGGGCCCGTTAGTGGTGCACGTTAGTTTCAGTTTATTGTATTAATTAAAATGTTGTCTATAACTTACAACCTGTCTGAGGTTTTACCAAGTAAGGATATCGATTTGTCTAAAGCTCTGCAGAAGATATCTCATGTTACAGAACTTTTAACTGTCAAGAGAAATGCGGCAGAAAACACTTCAGAGACAGTGCGATCATTTGGTAGAAGAAATTCATCGAATCTGCAAATTACAAAAATAAAAAATAAAATAAAAACCTTTATAATGTACCTTATTCTACCCCCAGAAGAGAAGGGTAGTCAACCTCTGCGCCCACCCCAAAAATAAAAAGTCCTCTCGGCACGCCGGAAGGCGGAGGTAGATTTCACCGGACAAACTTGGAGATAGGCGAAAATAGGCAGAATATGCAGGTTTTCGTAGAAGGATCAGACCTCATTTATCGCGTGAAAGTATTTTATAATTGGAGATTAATTAACTTTGTTTTTCTTCATTTTAAACATATTTTAAAAATTTTATTGTGTTACGGGGACGGTAACCTTCTTGTCATTTGGAGTCCATTTTTAGCCTATTTTCAATTTAAAAAAAATAGGCTTATGAGATCACCTTTTGTCCGTGTGTGTGTGTGTGTGTGTGTGTGTGTGTGTGTGTGTGTGTGTGGTGTGTGTGTGCCCCCCCCCCCCCCTAATAAAATCTAAACGGCTGGAGCGATTTCAGTGAAACTCGGTAAGTTCATAGCACTATTCCCGGCGACGTCGACCGTGCTCATCGAATTTTGTTACGTCTCACCAATCCAACATGGCGGCTGGGCGAAATATTTCACAAGCATTCAGTATCTCCGAAACTATAACGGATATCGCCCTGAAATTGTGTACGGTGATAAAGGGTACTACTAGAAGTTCACCTATGAAACTTTCAAAAACCTGGTTACTACATAACCAACATGGCGGCCAAGCGAAGTGGAGACTTTTAAATAGACTTTTCTCGCGATTTAACTATCCAAACGTAATGAAACTTGGTACAGCAAATATTTATACACATTGCAATGCACTGGAGTCTAATTTAGTTCAATTGTTTACATAACCTCAAAATGGCGGCTGTGCGAAATATTTCACTGACATTCTATATCCCCGAAACTATTACAGATATCACCCTGCAATTTTGTACGGTGATAAAGGGTACTGATAAAAGTTTACCTATGTATAATTCATAAACCTGTAAAGTACAAAACGAACATGGCGACCAAGCGAATTTGAAATATTTTAATAGACTTTTCTCGTGAGTTAACTCTCTGAGCGCAGTGAAATGTGGTACAGTAAATGATTTTGCAGATTGTAATGTACTGCCATCTAATTTAATTCAATTGTTTACATAACCTCAAAATGGCGGCTGTGCGAAATTTTAAAATTTCGTTTTTATTTCTTGTGTCGTAATCATGCGATCGAAGTGAAAGTTTGAATAATGAACCTAGGCAATAAGTGACCTTGAATGGTACATACCTCTATGGCCTATACATATAACAATCCTAAATGGCAAGCTTCCGTAATATTTAGACGGTTCTCAATATATATGAATCTTTTACAGCAACCAAACTGACATTTTTATGTTCATAGAGACTATGAACATATGTTCACCTATAGGACTTTCAGTAACCTGGTGAGCACGAATCCAACATGGCGGTGACGCGAAGTATAAATATTTAAATGGACGTTTCTCGCGAATTAACTATCCGAGTGCCGTGAAACGTTGCACGTTTTAAATGCTTACACAAATGTTGATCCACTGGCATCTAATTTATTTCAATTGTTTGCATAATCACAAGATGGCTGCTGTGCGTAATTTTAAAATCTCGTTTTTACTTCTTGTGTTCTTATCATGCGATTGAAGTTTGAATACCACACTTACACAATAATCTTAATATAATAGTACAAAAATAAAAATCCAACCTGGCGACCATCTGAAATATTTAGACGGTTCTCAATATCTACGAATCTGATACAGCAATTAAACTGAAATTTTGTATGTTGATAGAGGCAATTAACATGAGCAGGATATATGAAAATAGGCTGTACAGTTCTTCACGGAACTACTTGTTATACTTGTGGTCACACTGTCCTTATGCAAGGTTTCGACACTGATGTGTAACTATGTAACGGTCTGTTACTTCTTCACGCAAAATTATATCTCCCGCAGAGATGTTGGTTGGTTCCTCAGTTTAGGGGCTGCGACAACGCGGTCATATAACCCCGTGTACTTTGGGTGAGTGTAGAATCTGTCTGATAAACGGTGTGAATTGTGATGGCGGTATTAGTCTGTAATTCAGGTAAGGAATGCAGACGCTAAATTTCAAGCAGTAGTTCCTAATGTTGCTACCAGATACTAACGTCAACGCCACCCAGCTGTGAACTTGGCTACTAGATGCCACCTCAATCAGCAACTCGCAACGAACGTTGGAACTTCCCCTCCAAAGGAAAGCTTACTGAGGGATTTTTAGCGCTTTTAGAAAATCCGACGACTTTGGCCGGCTTTGAACCCGCGACCGTGGGCATAGAAGTTCAGCATGCTACCAGTTACGTCACCGAAGCCGCTTCACACTTAGTCAGATGGAAATCTGAATCTGATCTCGCGCAAGTGCGTTGTCATGGCAACGTCTGATGGCTCATCCCTCATCAATTTAGTAGTGTTGCCATGTCAACCACTGATAGCTCTTGGCATTTTCTTATAATTCCGAAATCATTTTTCTCATCCCTTGGCGCAATGGTGGCTCATATCAAAAATTCTTTCAGACAAACGTTTTAGGTAATTATTAGGGGAATATTGTCCATTTTGTACGGTTTTGATATTGTGCCTATTAACAGAGATATGATTAATATTTCCCGAAAAAAACACTTTTTCCCACCCCTTTGGTCAATGGTTGGTGCTATCAAAAAAACGTTTCAAACATAAATTTCTGAGCTTTATCCGACACATAGTATGAACTTTGAACGGATTCGATATTTCACATATTAAGAGAGTTATAGCAATATTTCATTTTTTTTCGAAAAAAAAAAAGTCCCCCATTTTCATCCCCTTCGACCGATTTAGCCCAGTAACGAACTCGTCCGAGATTTTATGGGTATACATATTCGGTAAAAAATTCAAAGTGATTGGTGCAAAATTACGGCAGTTATCGTGTCCACAAGAAACTGATATACATATATATACATATATTACATAAATTATATATAAACTTTTGAACTTACGGTGGTTTTGGGGTCTGGGGGATGTGAAACGCGAAGATATGTCGAAATTTTCCGGAAATCGATACATGGTACCCATTGCAATAGTTAGCTTTCTAATGAAATCTACCTAAAATACTGCCGTCAACGACACCTAGCTGTGAACTTGGCTACTTGATGCCACCTCAATCAGCAACTCGCAACGAACGTTGGAACTTCCCCTCCGAAGGAAAGCAAACTCAGGTTTTTTAGCGCTCTTAGTAAATCCGACGACTTCAGCCGGGTTTGAACCCGCGACCTTGGGCATAGAAGTTCAGCATGCTACCAGTTCCGATACCGATGTCGCTTCCCACTGACATATGAAAACTGAATGTGATCTCGTGCAGTGGCGTTGTCATAGCAACTGCTGATGGTCATCCCTTATCAATTAAAAGTAAAGTTGTCATGGCAACCTCTCTTGGCACTTGGCATTTTCTTATAATTTAAATCATTTTGTTCACCCCGTGGCGTAATGGTGGGTCATATCAAAAATTCTTTCAGACAAAAGTTTTAGGTAATTATTGGAGGAATATTGTCCATTTTGTGCGGTTTTGATATTGTGCCTATTAACAGAGATATGATTAATGTTTCCCGAAAAACCCACTTTTTCCCACCCCTTTGGTCAATGGTTGGTGCTATCAAAAAACTTATTTGACATAAATTTTTGGCACTTATCCGACACATATTATGAACTTTGAAGGGATTCGATATTTCATGTATTAAGAGAGTTATAGCGATATTTCACTTTTTCGAAAAAAGCCCCCCATTTTTACCCCCTTTGACCGATTTTGCCCATTAACGAACTCGACCGAGATTTTATAGGGATACATATTATGTAAAAAATTCAAAGTGATTGGTGCAAAATTACGGCTGTTATCGTGTCCACAAGAAACTGATATATATATATATAGATAGATAGATAGATACATATATACATAAATTATATATAAACTTTTGAACTGACGGTGGTTTTGGGGTCTGGGGGATGTGAAACGCGAAGATATGTCGAAATTTTCCAGAAGTCGAAACATGGGACCCATTGCAATAGTTAGCTTTCTAAAGAAATCTACCTAAAATTCTACATATGACTCGTAGGTTAGGAATTATAACTGTTTAGAAATAATGTAGTATAATTTAGTGTTAAATCTACTATCAAACTAATGTGGAGTTTAAAAATGCTGCTAATTTTTAATTACCCACAGGTAATTAAGGGGAAATGGAATCAGGTTTTCGATGAAATTATCAAAACAAATTGCAAATATTTATTCCCTGAAGCTTCCCCTTTAAAATGATGTATTGCGCATTGCTCTACTATAATTATAACTATGATAAATTTTCATATTTCTGAGATGGGTTTGGTGTTATTCTGTTCGCCATATATTATGGCTATATATCTGTCAAAGTTTTCTCTGCGATGAAGCTCCCGCTTTCCAGTGGGACATGTATGTGGTGTGGAAAATATATTTTTTCCTAGTTTGCCAAC
Source organism: Meconema thalassinum (assembly GCA_946902985.2). Lineage (NCBI taxonomy): Eukaryota > Metazoa > Arthropoda > Insecta > Orthoptera > Tettigoniidae > Meconema > Meconema thalassinum. The sequence goes on from OX336398.1 coordinate 111,402,998, forward strand.
CTGTATTTGATGTTTATTTGATTCCAGTTATTATTCTTTGATCTTCATGTTTGCATACGTGCATCACATGTGAGTTGTGTTTGTAAAGTGTTTTTGTCTAGTTCCTCTTTGAGAAAATGCCTAGGGCTAGTGGAAAGTTATTCAAGAAGCGTGTGAATTGGCAGAGGAAACTATTACAAAATCTACAAGCAAGTAGTGTCGTGTCGACAACTTCTGCTCCGGTAGGCGCGGGAAAATCTCTTCCTAACCTCAATGCTCATCTTACTCCCAGCGAGAATGCTCTTCCTTCCACAGCTGGCAGTGCTTCTCGTAGGAAGTTGAAGGACATTGAACAGAAGTATAATTCGTTGGATAAAGGAAAGGAAGCGTAGCTTACCAGCAGTAATAATGAAGGAAATCAAACCTATTTTCACTGACTTGGCTGATAAAAACCTCCTCAAGAAATGTCTTCACGAGAAAACCCAGAACCCCAACGAGTATATCAATAGTGTAATATGGAATCGTCTACCTAAAACAGTCTTTGTAAGTATAAACACGCTTCATTTTGGTGTTTACGATGCTGTGGCGTCTTTTAACCAGGGGAATATCACTAAATGTCAAGTTCTAGAGATGTTGGGATTGCATCCTGGCAACCGAACAGTGCACGCAATGTTGACCCTAGATCAAGTTAGACTACAAAATGCAGATAATGCTGAACGAACCTTTGCTAAAAAGGCAAGACAGGCCATAAGAAGTGCCAATAGAAGACTTCAGGGTGACTTCGGAGATGATGAAGACGATCCAAGCTATGGAGCAGGGATGTTTTAACTTTGAACTCAATTTCCCGTAAGTTTACTATTTTTGTGTTCAGGAAACATTTTCTCAGCTTCTGCTAGGCCTAGAACCATGAAACTTTGAGTAAGAGTTCATTGAAGTGATTTGCATACACTGAAACACTTTTATATGTATATGTTCCTTACAAAAAATATTATAGCTGATAATATATCAAAAAACGGTGGTGGAAAAATTCTTTGTCAAAAATCATATATATGTCCCTCATTATTCATGGTAGAAAAATAATTGTTTCAGTATATGTATATTTCCCGTGTTTGTACAATGTAAAACTTTGAGCTATGTAGCTAGCATGGTTACCAAGAAAATGTACCTTAAATTTAACATTGTGAAGATAGGCGATTCCATTTCCCCTAGAAGGGTAGTCAACCTCTGCGCCCACCCCAAAAATAAAAATTCTATATATGACTCGTGAGTTAGGAATTATAACTGTTTAGAAATAATGTAGTATAATTTAGTGTTGAATCTACTATCAAACTAATATGGAGTTTTAAAATTCTGCTAATTTTTAATTACCAATAGGTAATTAAAGTGAAGACTTACAGAATTGCAAAATATTTCTCTATACATGTTAACTGTATTAAAATAGCTCAAAAATCCCAAACTGTTTTGTGCGCTTCGCAAAATATAGCCTATTTCGTAAAACATATACCAAAAAGTTTCCAATGATATAAGATTTGTATGTATCTCAAAATTATGATTTTGCATTAGAGCTTTTCTCAAAATCACATGTCTTTCCGGGATAGCTCGTAGTGGTTAGTAATACAGTAAAACCTGCCTAAACCGGACTCTTTATATACCGGAAACCTGGACAAACGGGAAACAAATCTCGGAACGGAGGTATTTCCTATGTGAAATGACACTGTAAACCGGAAAACTGCCTAACGCGGAAACTGAATGAAATTCCGGAACTGTATGCGTAAATAACCTGACTAAGACGGATTAACTTATCCATAATACAAAGCTATGTACAGTACTAAATTTTGAGCACGACTGTACTTGAACCAAAGTTGTAGGGAACGTTAACGACTGAGGGCATTCAAAGTGCAGCTAATATTTCTGCCGAAAACAGTAGGTGCGAAGTCATGGAAGAAATGGACGACGACGACGACGATGACGACAACGAAAGGGAACTAAAATACACACTTTTGGAGAAACACTATCTGTTTTAAGTGACCAGGAATTTTCACTTCCAAGAATGTTCCCGAACTCCTGGAGTTAATACAGGATGCAAAGGAGTTCATAGAACGTTCTCTTGTAAAAAAGTCGCGACAATGCACTTTGAAAGACCTGTGGAAACAAAGAAACGAGCAGAGAAACTGATTTTTTTGTACGTAAGTTGAGAATACAGTGTAATACATGTGGACCTATTTTCTTTTTTATTTACAGACCTATATTTTAAATTATTATTTTTGTATAATATGGGATAGTACAGTATTTATTTTTCATGTATTTTGTCTGATTAAAACTCAAACCATTTGTAAAACGAAAATCTGTGAAAATGGAAAAATAAATCCGGAACGATTACGTTCCGCTTTAGGCAAGCTTTCCTGTAATTAAAAGTGGAGCTATTTCAAGGGGGCCCTAGCATAACATTTCATAGGGGCCCTTAAATCCTCTCGGTGGTCCTGCTGGGGAGCATGTGTGGCTTATGACGGGACTTGTGTTGTATAGCTTGCTACCATGTCACGCGTTGTCTAGTGTATTTACCATCAATTGTGCCGCTACACCACATAATCACTGGCAAGCTGACGTTACTACTACTACTTGTTCCGGTCGAGCTACAGTAGCTAACACTACATCATCGTCAGTGGCGGCCGTTAATAAGGTTGCAGTGTCGCACATCGACCAGATTAATTCACGAAAAACAAGTAACACCGTAATAATATTTTTAGTAATAAAAGCTGTGCGTTTCCTTTTACATGTATAGAAATTCATAATTTTGTTCTTTAATGATTCAGAAAATCTTCTATTACTGCTCGGGTCTAAGCTGCGTGGACCTGAGAGGAATGTGCATCGCAGACTATGAGTAGTGGTGGTGACGAGTGATGAGGTTTCTCGGTCCTTGCGTAGTACAGAAGCAAATACATTAGTCGGTGACTCAGTCACTCATTCCAACGCCACACTGGTTTCAGAAAAGACCCATGTTAGCAGTATTGGAATAGACGAGCATGTCAGGTAACACGGCGGGCTGTCGACAGGCTTCTCAATTCTCGCCTGCTCCTACCCTGCCTCTGCTCTTCATCCCGCAAGTTCACAAAGCTTGGAACCGAGCAGTAAGTTACTGTGAACTGTCTGAGAAGGCGAAGCGTGCCAACTGTCTAGGAGCCAGTCCCAAGCACCGACCAGATCTCATTAGTGAAGGGTATGGCAGAGTAAGTCCTATTCCAACAGTTAACTCGGCTGGTCGTTGCCCGCTGATTGCAACAAGGGAGCCGAGGTGCGGACGGAGACATCCGTGATGCTCCGTCAACTGCCGGTACTATATGTCTTGCAATGTAATCTGCGTGTACTTGTGACACTTCCCGTTCTTTCTCGCCGTCGTATATAGTCTAACTTACGTTGTTTGGCTGGCTGGTTCGTAAGTTTAGGGGCTGCGACAACGCGGTCATGTAGCCCCGTGTACTTTGGGTGTGTGTAGAATCTGTCTCATAACCGGTGTTAATTGTGATGGCTGTATTAGTGTGTGTTATCTGTTTTTTTAATTCAAGTAAGGACTACAGACTTTTGAATTTCTCAAATAGTTCCTACTTTTGCTGCCAAACGCCACCGTCAACGACTACTAGTTCAGAACTTAGCTACCAGACGCCACCGCAGTCGGCTCTTGGCAACGAACGTAGGAACCTAAGAGTGTTCTTTACATTCTTAACCTATACAATTTAGCTTCACACAGGTGTAATTAGTGGAAGGATCTTGAACATGCCATAAATCTATGACATGGGACCGCCGGCTTTACTTTCCCTCCGAAGGAAGGCATACTGAGGGATTTTTAACGCTCTTAAAAATCCGACGACTTTGGCCGGATTTGAACCCGCGATCTTGGGTATAGAAGCTCAGCATGCTACCGACTACGCCACCGAAGCCGCCTTACGTTGTTTTGTTCTCGTGAAGTTTTTCATGTAGACTAACTTATCATCCATTTAATCCGATGACCATGCGATGTTCTCTGAACTGCGGCATTAATGATGAATGAGGTACATCCGTTTTACCGCGCAATTGAATACAGTTTTCTCTGATATCAAGCAGTCATTTACCTTTACACCCCCCCCCCCCCTTTCATCTTAATGAAAACAGTGGAACACCCACTACAATTATCTGTTGGCCGCCACTGGTAGGCGTAAGCCTCGCCATGGATCCTTTTTTATTTACCCGTCTGATTGATTTACTGTTGTGAATTCATTTTAGGAGCTTCGGGCATCTTAGTCATCAGCCTCTTCAACTTGGCTGTGTCTTCAATTTGCCTTATTACCTGTGTTTCTGTGTTGACTGTACTACTACTACTAATAATATTGATAATATCCATCCCTGAGGCTAACAGGTTAGCATGCTAGACTTTAGCCGGATGGGTTCCAGGTCTATTCTCGCTCGGGTGTCAAATTGAAGGGCCTGCACCAGACGTCCTCGGACGCCACCTGTCATCATGTATTTATTTATTCTTCATCATCATTACCCCTTTTCCAGCTGACACTGGGTGGGGGCAAATATGGGTCCTCTCCACTTTGCTCTGTCGTTCCACCATTCCTCTTCTGACACGGTGTTTCAATCCATGTTCCTTCTTCAATGCTATTCTTCACCGAGTCCATCGCTTACCACGGTGAGTGAGTGGTTATCGTGTCGGATTACTAACCCCCCGAGCTTGCAGGTTCGCTCCTGGCCGTGGTAAGTGATTTTTGAAAGGCGGAAAAAATTACGACATGCATGTCATACGATGTTGGCATGTCAAAGAACCCATTTGAATTAATCTCGGGAGTTTCCGCCAACACACAGTTCCTAATTTCTCTACTAGAAAGCGCTGTAGTGTTCAAGGAGCTTAGATATCTAACCTCCTCGACTCTCATAGTGCTTCAAGAAACAACGAAATTCGACATTCAAGCTACCCTCTGGGTGTCGATTAACAAAGCTTGCACCCGGCACCCGAGGCCATACGATATTATTATTAGTATTACCGAGTCCATCCAACGCCTGCCCCGTGGTGTTGGGGTAGCGCGCCTTCCTCTCACCCGGAGGCACCGGGTTCGATCCCTGGCTCCGTCAGGGATTTTAAAACTGACGTGAGGGTTGGAACGGGGTGCACTCAGCCTCGTGAGGACAATTGAGTAGCTGTCTGACAGTGAGACAGCGCCCCGATCACGAATACCAAGATTAACGGCCGAGGGGACCCGACGCGCTGATCAAGCGCCACCCCAATATCTGCAGGTCAAATGGCTGGGCAGCGGTCGCTTGGTTGGCCTTAGCCTGTAATGGGCTGTATAGTGCCAGGGGTTGTTGTTGTTGTTGTTGTTGAGTCCATCCAACGCATTCTTGGTCTTCCTCGTCCTCTCTTCCCTGTCATCCGTCGTTCCAGTGCTCGTCTTGGTAGCCTTACTTCATTCATCCGTTTGACATGTCCAAACCATCTCAATCTGTTTTGCTTCAGTTTGTCATTTAGTTTCTGTACTCCCAGTTCTTTCCGTATATCTTCATTTCTCACTCTGTCCCTCCTCGTTTTCTGGACCATACTCCTCAGGAATCTCAACTCAGCTGCCTGTACTCTGCTCTCATCCCTATATATTGGATTTTTAAATTAATTTGTTTAATTATAATTTATTTATTTGCTTGTTTTATTTATTAATTTATGTGGGTGTTTAGTTCTGTATTTGTTCATTTATATAATTATTTGTTCTATGTTTTTAATTAATTATTTATTTATTGGGCACGTTTTCGTTTTGTTTATTTATTTATTTATTTATTTATTTATTTATTTAGTAATTTGTTAAATTAGTTAATTAGTTTATTTATTTAGTTATTTAATGTGTTACATTAGTTAATTAGTTTTTTCTATTATCGAATTTGGCCAACTATGTACCGCAAGGAACTCAAGACTTATTGGCTGTCTTCCTCGTCTCTTTCCAGAACTTCCCAATCTTGTCACTTCTTTGTTTTCTCTCCTCCTCGGAAATGATCCGGTTGGGCCTCCTGCTTGGTGGTTTCTCCTGAAATGATTTTTACTCCGTCAACTCGACTGCGGAACTCTCTTCTATCGTGGACAATGGGTGGAGTAATTCTAACCTCCGCTGCATCCCTCTTCACCTCATCTACCCATTTAGATGTGACCTTTAACCCCATGATGTAGCTGAAGTTAATTAGTTTATTTATTTAATTAGTTAATGTGTTAAATTAGTTGATTAGTTTATTTAATTATGTATTTATTTAGTTCATGTGTTAATTAGATAACTAGTTTATTTATTTACCTACGTATTACATTATTTATTTATTTACTTATTTACTTACTTACTTACTTAGTCTACTACCTTACTCAATTATCTAATTCTTTCTTTCTTTCTTTCTTTCTTTCTTTCTTTCTTTCTTCATTTATTTATGTATTTACTTAATTGATCTTCCCTTTCGTTTATTTCAGGTAAGGTATCGCTGTCGAAATGTCCGATGAACAGCAGCTGTCAGCTGTGAAGGGTGATTGTTCCTCAACTGTGACGCTCTCATTTCGTGAGTTCAATATTTGATATTTACACTTCCCCTTTTTTATCTTTAATTTTTATCTTTCTGGTTGTTTAAATCTTTATCGTATCGGTTTATTTGTTGTGGGGATTGAAATCCCTGTGGTTATTTATGGCTTTTGATGGGGACTGGCAAACTCATTAAACGTAATAATCTATCAGAGAGAAATGAAATAAATATATCCATGTGGTTGGTGAATACATGCAGTGGGGTTCAGAGAAGTTACGATTTTCCCACAACCACGTTCATCCAAAAATTCGGTTAGATATCCTGGAGTTTGTGAATACATTCTAATCAATAAGTGGTGTTCAAAAATTATTGTTGTTAAATAGATTGACGTTGTTTGTGGTCACCTAGTAACTATCATTATAAATGTACTTCAATGTTTCTTTCACATAACTATTAACATAAGTGATTTTGACATCACCCTACTAAATTTTTATCACCAAAACAAGAGTTTAGTGCTTTTCAGTCGGACAACACGAATGTACCCAAATAGAGCTGGGTTGTGCCCTAATCCTGAAATAAATTACATGAGATTAATAAATACACTAGTATGACCAGTTTCGATCGTCAAGCGATCATCATCAGATCCATTACACTTAGGCTATAACATCTATGTGTGAGAATACAGGTGAAAAATATATACAATATGTACAATTATTTAGTTGCAGTGTTGGTAATGCAACTGTCAGTGTATGCTAAATGTGGTATATCTAATGTTAGGTGAAATTCTAAAATGGTGATAAAAATCCGAAATTTGTCTGTTCGGGGGTGATTATATGGTTATACAAAATCAACTACGGTTGTATTGTAATAATACAGGCTGAATACTTATCCGGTTGTCTTCCTAACTGGAACTCGAGCAGTTTCGTGTTCGCTCTGATACCAGTTATAGTCGACTAAGTATAACTGTATGAACGTAGTTGATTTTGTATAACCATATAATCACCCCGAAAAGACAAATTCCGGATTTTTATCACCATTTTAGAATTTCACCTAACATTAGATATACCACATTTAGCATACACTGACAGTTGCATTACCAACACTGCAACTAAATAATTGTACATATTGTATATATTTTTCACCTGTATTCTCAAACATAGATGCTATAGCCTAAGTGTAATGGATCTGATGATGATCGCTTGACGATCGAAACTGGTCATCCTAGTGTATTTATTAATCTCATGTAATTTATTTCAGGATTAGGGCATAACCCAGCTCTATTTGTTACATTCGTGTTGACCGACTGGAAAGCACTAAGCTTTTGTTTACTAAGGCAACACTGAAAAATGGCTTCAAAACCTCACAAAGTTTATCACCATTATACTAAGAAAAAACAAAAGATTGAAATAGTAAAAGAATTCAAATATCTCGGAGAATGGATTAGTTGGAATACCGTGGGCTGCAAAGCAATGGAATCCAGAAAAAATAAACTTGAACTGGCCTTCCAACTTACAAAAGATACATACAACAAGAAATCCCTTTCATGGAGGTCCAAAATTAAACATTATAAGATAATGATTAAACCAGAAGCACTATACGCGCAGAAACCCTAAACATGAATTTCAGAGACCAGGTGGAGAAACTCCAATTAAAGGAAAGGAAAATTCTAAGAAAAATCATAGAACCAAAATTTCAGGATAATAAGAGAATATACATCAAGAATGAGACTGTCTACAAGAAAATTGAAAAACTCTCAGCTATTATGCGAAGAAAGAGGATACTTTTTTACGGTCATCTTCTCAGGACTCTAATAGATTGACCAAACAAATCTTCGGTATCTTCCGTAACCGCAAAACAAAACCCACATGGTTTAAATAAATTGAAAAAAAGACCCAGTAGAATTAAAATTTAAATAAAATTCACTACTCAATGGAAAAGTAAAAATAATTATTAAAGGCGGAAATATAAGGTTCCAAGACAAATCTTCACTAAAATCCAAACCCATCATCTCGGAAGAAGAGGGGAAAAGAAAATAAGAAAGTATTAAGATATACTGGGCACTCGGGAAAGACTAACACACAGTGAAATGATTGATTCAACGTACCCCAAAGAGGGGGGAATCGAAAGAAGAATATACCAAGAAATATAACATAATCATTCGCAAATGCAAAATTTCAAAAAATTGTTTTTCCATTTTTCATATTCAGTTTTTGAATGGGGACATTTTTTCTCCCCCCCCCCCACCCTCCAAGGGGCTCACATCTAGTGGGACGTGGGTTGGCAACCACGGGGCCCCAGCTGAATCCGGCATTCCTTCCACTTACTTGTGCCGAGCTCCTCTCCGTCTTCTTTCCTGTCGACCTCACTTGGTCAACTCTTGTTCTCTTCCAACCCCGACGGTATTAGGGTATCCGAGGCCTAGGGAGTCTCTTCCTTTCCCGCCTTAATTGGCCCTTGTCTCATTTTTTCTGGTACCCTCCTTCTGCGAGGGGTCAGCCTTCTTTTCTTTTCCTGTTATCTCCTGCCTTCTTCAAGGCTCTCACGGAGGCAGGGTGTATGTAGCCTCTCGACTTCTGATGCACCCTAGATATTGCTACACCCTCAGGGGTTCACGGCTGGTGAGTTCGGGAGTTGGCGACCCCGAGGGATCCTGAGTTGGGTCCGGTTTTCCCCATTTTATCCATTACCTGTGGGACGGACCCTCTCCTCTTTCTTTTTCCTTATCTGCCTTTCATGGCTCTCCTTCCTTCCAAGACCCTCAATCCGCATTCTTCGAGGGTTGAGGGCATTTCTTTTCCTCCTGTCCTTTATTTGCCTTATTCTCCTTTTGTTTTCCATTTCTTCTTCTAGTATATAAGTTAGTAGTTAGTTTTAGTTATAGTTTACATTTCGTTATCATCTTCACGATCACCCAAACCATTAGGGGCCGATAACCTAGATGTTAGGCCCCTTGAAACAACAATTATCATCATCATCATCATCATATTTTTCTCAGCTTTAGTACAGGACATTTCTAATTTAATGATGTTTAATTGGAGATTTTGTTGAGATTAATTAAAACTTAACTGATTGATGTTTGAGTGTTATTTTGTGATAAATATCTTGTGTAATATTTCTCATGTTAGGGTGTATAAATACTTGTTTCCCGCCTAACATAATTGGGCACAACCATTTAATATATACAAGTGACTACAGATCTTACTTTGTTAGAAGAGGTCTGCAAGAAAGACTCTTCACCACAAGATCTAAAACAACTGGCCCTCTGTACAATAGAAGAAAGATATCCATCTAATCAATGGCTAAAAATATTTACAGATGTCTTACAAGACAAAGAAAATAAAACTGGAGCAGGAATACATTCATCTCTCTTCTCACTCTACTTCCCAGTAGGCCAAAACAAAACAAACTTTGATGCTGAGATAAGAGCAATTTCACATGCACTCCATCAGTTATTAGGCAGAAACATTGATTATCAAAAATGTGTTATCATTACGGATTCAAAAGCAGCCATCCAAGCCATCTCGTCAAATTATAAGCCCCAAAATAAAGAACTGAAAGAATTTTTTTGTGTGATAAAACCCCTTCAAAGACTCCACAAACAGATCTCATTTCAGTGGATCCCTTGTGATGTTGGAATAGCAGGTAATGAAGAGGCATACAGATTAGCAAAAAAAAAAAGGTACCACACTACAACAACCTGTCAGTCAGACTGATTTTATGTCAGGAAAAAGGATCTTGAAAAATACTATCAAAAACAGGTATGAAGAACTGGCAAAGAAAACAGCAGAAACCAAATTATGGAAGGACATTGATGCTAAATGGGATAAATATAAATTAACACCAAGAAGAGAAGCTGTAGCCTTCTTCAGACTTAACACTGGCCATGACTGCCTTGAAGCTCATCTGAAACGAATCAACATCCTGAGATCTGAATAATGCACACTTTGTCACGAACCTGGAAGTAAAATGGATAAGGGGCACCTGCTACATTGCAACAAACTTGATGTGACTGCTAGAACTTCAGGAAACCTCACACAACTCTATTGGAACGCAAGAAAGCTGATGGATTGGAATCCGGGCTAGCCATGGGAAACAACAACAACATAATTGGGCACAATTTGTGTTGAACGACTGAAAAGCATTCTATAGATCTAGCCAACACTAAAAAATGGCTTCTATCAACCATGTATTGAAGCTAGGAAGAAACAGCATAGGAAACCAATGAAGGAATACTCGGCGAATGTTCAAGTCCAGGTGCAAAGCAATGTAAAAGGACAGTTGAAGTAACGTGGTCCTTAGATGGCTGAAACAACAGCAAGAAGATGAGGTAGCACGTAACTAATAAATGCTAAGTACAGAAATTCAATCCTCACCCAAGTGGATCGGTAAAACAGGCACACATTACAAGACAGACAGCTACAGCTTGAAGAGGAGGACAGCTAGCGATACTTCAATTATCGGGCCTCCCCTGCTTCGATCGAGATCAACTGCAGAAGGTCTAGGCAGAGCTGAGATTAAAGACGATGATACTTGAGTCGTCCAGTTGCAAAACCCTTTTAATCCACTTGTGAATAATGATCATGTCGTAAAATTATTTATTTAATTATTTTATTTTATTTTGATTTATTTTGATTTTGTATTGTTTTATTTATATTTCGTTTTATTTTGTTTTAATTTTTTTGTTTTGTCATATTTTTTGTTTTTATTTTGTTTTGTTTTATTTTGATTTTGTTTATTTTGTTTTGTTTTATTTTGATTTTCCATAAAACAAACATAAAACCAAAGACCAAAAACACGAAGCAAAAAGAAAAATTCGAAAACAGAAGCAAAAGCAGAAAACAAAAAAACAAGAAACACAAAGCAAAAAGCAAAATTCAAAAAGATCGAAAGCAGAAAACGAACACAAAACCAAAACCAAGAAAGAAAAAGAAAAGTAAAATTCGAAAGAAAAAGCACAAAGCAAACACAAAAGCAAAAGGAAATAAGTAGAAAACAACAAACACAAAAGATACGCGAGGCAAAGTCCAGAGAAACGTTTCTCATTAAAACGATTCTTATTCTCAAGTGGATTAAACAAGTTTTGCAACTGGACGACTCAGTTGTGAAGCATAATAACATGCCGGGACGAATGTAGCGAATTCAAAAGGTTACTAATAATGCGTTCCTTTCGGTTGAAGTATATTCCGCGATAGGTACGTGTCTAGGGGCATTTTTTAGTGTAGTCGATGAATTCGTCGGTGAGGTGCGGACGTTGATGTTCGTTTGTTTGATGATGTGGCTTGAATTGCCGCCATATTGGTCAGTTGTATGAGGTTTTGTGTTCAAATGCGAGGAGTGGTGGTGATTTACGAAAGCCCATAAATTACATTTAGTTGTTCAATTTCATTGAAATGTTGAACTGTACTCTTCTAAAGACATGGTGAGACAAAGCCATTGGTCGCTACTAGGTTCGATAAGTCCTGTACAGGAGAAATTCACCTTCCACCATTTCTCTGACTCTCCCTATCTTATCCTATCTTATCCTATCCTATCCTATCCTCTCCTATCGTTTGCTACCGTTCCTTCCGAAGAGGCAAAGGGCTGTGTGTAATGTCCATTTTTTCGAGGACTGCGTTCTTCAAACTAGGGTTTTTTATTCCCTCAGCGCAGCTTTGGAACAACCTTCCCGCCAACATTAAATGTATATTTTTTTAAACATAATTCTTTTGGTTTATACGAGTAGCTTAAAGATCTCACTCAATAGATAACCTTAAGGTATTCCTATACGTTTGAAACGGCGTAATGGCGTGAATATATAAAATAAACAAATAAAAGACAAGTAGTTCCGTGAAGAACTAAACAGCCTATTTTCATATCCTACTTATATTAATTGCCTCTGTCAACATACAAAATTTCAGTTTGATTGCTGTAATAGATTCGTAGATATCGAGAACCGACTAAATATTGTGGATGGTCGCCATGTTGGATTTTTATATATGTAGGTCTTAGAGTTATGTACTGTTACATGAGGATTATTGTGTACGTGTAGTATTCAAACTTCAATCGCATGATTAGGACACAAGAAGTAAAAACGAGATTTTAAAATTTCGCACAGCTGCCATCATTTGGTTATGGAAACAATTGAAAAAATAGATGCCAATGGATTAACATTTGTATAAGGATTTACTGTACCAAGTGTCACTGCACTCGGATGGTTAAATTGCGAGAAACGTCCATGTGAATATTTATACTTCGCGTCGCCGCGATTTTGGATTTGTGATCACCAGGTTATTGAAAGTCCTATAGGTGAACTTATGTTCATTGTCCCTATGAACATACAAAAATTCAGTTTGATTGCTGTTACAGATTCGTAGATATTGGGATCCATCTATATATTTTGGATGGTCGCCATGTTGGATTGTTATATGTATAGGCCATAGAGTCATGTTCCAGTAAAGGAAAATTATTGCGTAGGTTCATTATACAAACTTTCACTTCGATAACATGAATACGACACAAGAAATAAAAACTTAATTTTAAAATTCGCACAGCCGCCATCTTGAGGATATATAAACAATTGAACTAAATTAGATACCAGTGCATTACAATGTGTATAAACATTTCCTGCACCAGATTTCATTGCGTTTGGAACATTATATCGCGAGATAGGTCTATTTAAAATTTTCTAATTTGCTTGGCCGCCATGTTCGTTTTGTATTTAACCGGTTTTGAAAGTCTCATAAACGAACTTCCAGTAGTGCCCTTTATTCCCGTACAAAATTTCAGGGTGATACCGCTAATAGTTTCAGAGATATAGAATGCCGGTGAAATATCTTGCACAGCCGTCATCTTGTGGTTATGTAAACAATTGAACGAAGTTAGATGTCGGTGCATTACAATGTGTATAAACATATACTGTACCAAGTTTTATTGCGTTTGGTTGGTTAAATCGCGAGAAACGTCTATTAAAAGTGGCAACTTCGCTTGGCCGCCATGTTGGTATTGTAGTTACTAGGTTTTCAAACGTCACATAGGTGAACTTCTAGTAGTTCCCTTTATCACCGTACACAATTTCAGGGGGATATCGGTAATAGTTTCGGAGATATTGAATGCTGGTGAAATATTTCGCACAACAGCCATGTTGGATTGGTGAGACGTAACAAAATTTGAACGGCACAGTCTGGGTCGTCCGGAATAGTGCTATGATCTTACCGAGTTTCATTGAAGTCGGTCCAGCCGTTTAGAAGTTATTAGGGGGGGACACCCACCATCACATACACCATCACGCACACACGCACGCACAGACAGACACACGGACAAAAGGTGATCTCATAAGCCTATTTTTTTCATAAATGAAAATAGGCTAATAACTATTAGAAACAAAAAAATAATAAATAGATAAGGAAATAAATAATTAATAAATTGACAACATTTTAGCAAGGATTTGTCTTTGGGACTGAATACTTGAAGCACAGCGTCTGCTTAGTGACCACTACCCTCATAAAATAGCCCTTCTGTCGGGATATTAACTTTTGTTTCCATATAAAAACAGGGGGGGTTGTAACCGATGAGGGGTCAAATTATCAACATTTTGAAATATGTGTATTTGTAATTTATGGCCTCCTTTTGTATAAATTTTCAAGCTCATTACTCAAGTGGAGGTAATTTTTAAAATAATTTATATCTGATGCTGCATGCCTATAGACAAAGTTACTTAAATATCAGTAAAAGAACATATCCAACTTTCAAATGTTGTTTTCTCAATATCAATTCTCCCACCACATAGGTACACATTTCTCTGAAACCCTAAATGCTACATAACTGAAATTTCAAAGATTGTTTATTGAGTGATTATACACATATTTATGCAGAATTCTGCTTCCATTTAACCATTTGTAGAATTTGCATGCATTTACATTCATATTTTCACTGAGGTTTTTAGAATCCAAAATTCAAATGACCATAAAATGTATTTTCATGGTATTTGGATAATCCTACATAAATTTAGAGATAGTGACATATGGCGCCATTTTGCCCCCCAAGATAGCTGTTGCTTGCCAGGTAATAGATCAAACACCATTAGACAAATGTACAAAGTTTCAATGATCTATGTCTTATATTGTGAACTCAGTGAACTATTAAAGCCAGCTATGCATTTTCGGTTACATCCGTCCTTAATTCTTATACTTAAATAAAATGTATGGGTTTTACATGCTTCATGCATAAATATTCTCAGTAAATTGATTTAAATGGACCAGGGCGCGTGTCTAATCATAATGCAAAACTCTAACCTAATTTAGTCAATAACTAAGAAAATATGTGCTTTTCTATTGAGAATTCGGTCCTATTTATGAATTTTAGCGCATTGTTACTCAGGCACATAAGATTTAAGGATGCATTAGGTTTATCTGAACCTCATAATATTGTATAAGACAATATTTTAACACATCCAGAGGAGGTTATTAAATAAAATTGAGATCGTTTTGGATATGATAGTCAAATAATGACTGACTCATTAAACAGTTTAGAGGTTTATGAAATCTATCTTATAATTGGCAGTGATTCTTAAGTAACATGATTCTAGTGAATCATTTAATTAAATTATTTGCACACGTTAACTTGGAGAAATATTATTGGTGATGACCAATCCTACGAAACTACGATAACAAACATTCTGGATTGAGAGATGATTGTTTGATTTAGTGTATATAAAATATCGTGAATGGACTAATGATTTCTTAGCATTCATTAATTGTTGTGTTCCAGAGGACTGCAAATACATGTGTGAATATTTATAGGACTTGTTATTGTGTTGACTGATGGCAAAATTAGCAGTTTTAGATTTGTTCACACGAAGTGTGGTATAGGATAGTTTAATTAATTTTAATATGTTTAAATGGGGCAAGTCGCTCAGGAATTCTAGTGAAGTGACAGTAGTGACAGTGCATGGACAAATTCCTGAGGTGACAGATACACTTTTAGTTTTCTTGAATTATTACTTTTGGTCCTGTGTAACAAGTGTAGGCACGAACTGACTGGTTTATTTGAACACAAGCAACCTAACCCGGCTTCGCCCGGGAACAGTTATGCATGCATTACGTTCTAAGCGTTTTTCTTTTCAATGTCAATGAACAACGACCAGTATCCGTTTTACGTCTCGGCATGATTGGTTATAATCACTGACTGACTATTAATTATATTGTCATGGAGATGCATGTGCAACAAATTCTTGTCAGACGTAATTTAAGAATGGCGAGGTGCATGAAACACACATCCCCCTTCCGTCCAATTGTAACTTTACTGTGAATTTTGCGGAACGAAAAGTTCACAGGCGAAATGAAGAAAAGCCGAGTTGCACTTCCAGGGAAACTCCAAACACAACCACTCTTCTCTAAAGTTTTTAAATCAACATGACTCGACAGTTTGCTGCTGGCTGCATCTGGGGCAATAGGCTCGGCCGCTAGCTAAGCTGTAACTGGGGTAGTAGACTCGCCCCTAGCTAGCTCGTAAACCGTCGCCTCAGTAATTGTATGGAGTTGGTTGGAAGAAATGAAAAAGTAAAAACACTTATAGTTGGCGATGTATTGAAGATAGAGATATGCTCTCCCGGGCTTTTTTGTAGAACTTTTCATGCTGAACAATTCTTACACTCATAGTATATAGATATTTTTAACGGTTTGCCCAGCGTAAGCTTAAAAAGCGTACGGACGCCAGTTTTTTTTCGGCCTTTTCACTGAAATCGTTAGTGCTTGACCTCCTTTTGTCATAAATAAATAATTTTCTACAGAATCCTTCCTCAAGATATCCTTTACAGAATGGTAAAAACCGCATCAAAATCCATTCAGTGGTTCTCGAGATTACCCGTGACATCGAAGAATCGGGGACTTTGTTTTATACTAAGGAGAGATTATACGCCAATCAGTATAATTGAATATAATATAATCCCCCTTCCTTCCAATCTTAAATTGACTGTGAATTTTGCGGAACGGAAAGTTCACAGTCGAAATGCGAGTTGTACTTCCAGTGAATGGTGAGGTGAATGAAACTTAAATCCCCCTTCAGTCCAATCTTAACTTGGCTGTGTTTCACAGGCGAAATGAAGAAAACCCGAGTTGCACTTCCAGGGAATAGCGAGGTGAATGAAACTCAAATCCCCCTTCCGTCCAATCTTAACGTGACCGTGTTTCACAGGCGAAATGAAGAAAACTCGAGTTGCACTACCAGGGAAACTCCAAACACAACCACCCTTCTCAGAAGTCTTAACTCAACACGACTGGACGGTTTGCTGCTGGCTGTATCTGGGGCAATAGGTCGCCCGCTAGCTAGGCTGCAACAGGGATGATAGACTCGCCCTTAGCTAGCTCGTAAACTGACGCCTCAGTAGTTGAATGGACTTGGATGGAAGAAATTAAAACGGAGAAACACTTATAGTGGGCGATTTATTGAAGATAGACGTATGATCTCCCGGACTTTTTTGTAGAATGTTTCTCGCTGAACAATTCTTACACTCATAGTATTTAGATATTTTTAACGGTTTGCCCAGCGTAAGCTTTCAAAGCGCTCAGACGCCTGTTTTTTTATTTCGTCTTTTCCACTAAAATCTTTACTGCTCAGCTTCCTTTGATCATAAATCAATTATTTTCTACAGAAATCATCCTCGAGATATCCTTTACAGAATGGCGAAAACCGCATCAAAATCCATCCAGTGGTTCTCGATTTTACCCGTAACATCCAAGAATCGGGGACTTTGTTTTATACTAAGACGTAGAGATGAACATTTGCACCATAACTTAACTTTCGAAATACCGTCAGTAACGGAGGTAGGGTTTATTTGATATTTTACTTACATACCAAATGCAATACAAGTTCTGATTTTTAGCCTACTATTCACACTTTGCAAAAATGAGGAAAAACTAGACTTACGCGATCGATCTGGGCAAATGTCTGTCTGTCTGTCTGTCCGTCCGTCCGACTGTCCTTCAGTCTGTCTGCCTGGCTCTGTGTGTGTGTGTGTCCCCCCTTATCAACTCCTAAACGGCTGCAGCAATCGAGACCAAATTTGGTACGAGTAAAGATCTTACCTAAATATCTCAAGCCCATATTTGAAAATGATGTCAGTGCTACCATCTGCTGAAAAAACATAATTGAAATTTGAGCTCCATGTTGGATATCTTGGAAGGTATGCATGGGAGCTATTAAAAATTTGGCACACATATAGATAATAATATTTTAGTTTAATTTCCAGGAGGCCATACATAGCACTGTTGCCAAAAAGATTCTAAGCCTGACGATAGGTCCAATGTTTAAATGCATATAACTTCTACACTATCAATTGGATTTCAAACACATTCCGTATGTACTATGTGTACATAAACACACACGACTGAGAGTATTCTTAGGAGCCACCAGGGCTGCCAACTCTTAATAAATGCTCTCCCTATTTTCTTATCCAAATACCAACACATCAGAAATTATGCAAGCTGCCAGCTTTAAACTATGCACACGTATAGTGCATGACATTCTAGATGAATATGGAGTAACTAATATACGTCAGTGCTACCAACATGATCCTAAGCCTGCTGATAGGCCCAATTTTAAAATACATGTAACTTCTATACTAACAAATGGATTTCATCCAGAATTGGCTCCACAAGAGACCATAATATTTAAGATTATTTCTGACCAACATATGCATGACATTGTTGCCAACATGATTTCAAAATTTCAAAATTTGGTTGAAATCCAATTGATAGTATAGAAGTTACATGTATTTAAAAAAACGGGTCATATCAGCAGGCTTAGAATCATGTTGGTAGCACTGACTTATATTAGTTGCTCTAAATTAATCTAGAATGTCATGCACTATACGTGTGCATAGTTTAAAGCTGGCGGCTTGCATACTTTCTGATATATTGGTATTTGGATAAGAAAATAGGGAGAGCATTTATTAACAGTTGGCAGCCCTGGTGGCTCTTAAGAATACGCTCAGTCATGTGTGTTTATGTACATATAATACATACGAAATGTGGTTGATTACCAATTGATAGTGGAGAAGTTATATGCATTTAAACATTGGACCTATCGTCAGGCTTAGAATCATTTTGGCAACACTGCTATGTATGGCCTCCTGGAAATTAAACTAAAATATTATTATCTATATGTGTGCCAATTTTTTCAATAGCTCCCATGCATACCTTCCAAGATATCCAACATGGATTTGAAATTTCAATTACGTTTTTACAGCAGATGGTAGCACTGACATCATTTTCAAATGGGCTTGAGAAATTCAGGTATAGATCTTTACTTGTACCAAATTTGGTCTCGATTTCTGTAGCCGTTTAGGAGTTGATAGGGGGGGACACACACAGACAGACAGACAGATAGAAGGACAGTCGGACGGACAGACAGACAGACAGACAGACATTTGCCCAGATCAATCTCGTAAGTCTAGTTTTTCCTCATTTTTGCAAAGTGTGAATAGTAGGCTAAAAATCAGAACTTGTATTGCATTTGGTATTATACCCGGATCGTTCACACATCCGTGACATTGTTGACATTATTATTATTTTGGAAAGAAGAGTTATTAATTAAAGAGATTGAGGGAATGGATGGTTTGAATAGCGCGCGGAGGAGACTCAAGAGTGCTGTGGGAAGCATGCATCGCAGGGGCGAGTGACGTGAGTTTGTGACGTGGAGCCCGCATAGGTCACGAGAATTTTTTTCTGGGATTACCTTTAGGAGAAGAGATGGAAGCTAGAAAATTAGCACACTTTAATGGCAATTACAAGAGAAGGAATTTGAGCTATCAAGCGTTAAAATCGGTTCAGTAGAAGTCGAGATATGAGATGGAAGTTTCTGGAACAATTGCTCGCTGGCCTATATAAAGGGCACGATTCTCAAGATAAATACATCATTACAACGGAGCATTTACTCATGTGCGGAACTACGTAACGTGAAGTGACAGTATACACGCCGATATTCTGACGGTCGAAGGACTTAGTCGCTGTACCAGTGGTCAGCAAGACTTAGTATTTGTTCGAGTGAACAAACTTAACTTTTGGCAGCGAATGGACTTAGAATATCCACTGACTTTCAGGTCAAATATTCTACAGTCAGGTGATGGAAGTCTCGAAACAATTCACAGAAGTTAGCCTACAGAACGATGTATTTCTTGTGGTAACTATACATCAGGCACTTCGAATTTCATCAGGAGAAGTTATTTATTTCATCAGTTCGTTTATGCAGCTAATAGGTGTTCCTATCTTAGCGTGAAACGAAACCGCATTATTTGAATATGAGATTTATTCTCAAATCTACAAGAGTACTGTACCAGTCTATGACTGAGCAACTTTTCGTCATGTTACACGGTACTGGTGATAGCGGGAGTTATTTAGAACGAGTGACTGCAAATATCAACATGCGCCGTTAAACTACTCGTAGGATTGGTGGGACATGGAGACAAACGAGGTATACGGATACAGCAGATGGCCATGGGAAGACACTGTTGGAATAGTGTCCACCGCAGGACACGCTCTTCCTACACATCAAGAATGAAGTAAGACAACTATTCATGTACTATCCACTAACCTGTAGTATTAGAGAATTCCATATTTTTGAACAGTCACGATCAGAAATCAACACACATTTTTCACCGTAGCTAGATTTTCGATTGTATTTGTCTGGATGACAAATGGAACTGCTGTCTGACAATTTATTTTTTCGATCTACGATTTGTCAGGACAGGCATTAGTTCATGTTACGACATGAAATATTTCGATTATTCCAAGGGATAGGAGTATTTTTCTTTAATTCTTATTATGAGAGCAGAAGTAATTGCGACTTGGATTATTTAAATAATTTGATTTATTTAATAATAATAATAATAATAATAATAATAATAATAATAATCAAGTGTGAAGTGAATAAGTTGATAATATTATAAATAATAACGATGATATTTAAAGTTATGAATAATTAGGGAGTGATAATACCGAACATTAGGAACTAAATTAAATTAATTGTTAATTGTTTATTGTGATGAAATAATTAGTGCAATAAATAAAAATAATAGGAGATGTTAATAATAATCATTTACAGATGAGATTTAAATATTAATTAAAGAAATAGGGCGATAATAATCATTTATGACATTGATGATGCCTAAAGATTTTTTGTAATAATAATAATAATTATTATTTGTGGATGAATTTAATTAGTTGGAAGGACTTAAATTAAACAACTTTGTTTATTTTTGAATAAAAGTTTGGAAGTTTAAATAAATTTAAATGATTTTATGGATGAAGAGAATGAAGTAGTAAGATTTTTGAGCTCAGAATTATTTTTTCCAAAAGCACTTAAAAATATATATATTCAGATGAAAAGAAAGGAAACGGCAGGTATTTAATGTATCAAATCAGGGAGAATTTATGTAAATGGGAGGCAAGGAGAGATTGAGCAGAATTTATTTTATTGGTAAAATAACACTGAAGAACACAGTCTAGTAATTGACAGAACATTACAAGAAAAAAAAAAATATTATAAAAAAAAAAGAATAATATGATGTTATGTGCAGAATATTTTGGTGATGATTTTAGTGTGCGTTTGGCGACACTTAAAGTTGTGGAGACCTTTTGTTCCCGTAGTTGTGGGCACACAAGGATGTGCGTATGTTTTTGAAAGAGCATGTGGGCTAAATTGTAAAAGAAGGGTTAGGCAATGTGGACCGCCCCATATTCTTGTCAGATTTCACTATTCTGTCAATCCAAATATTAAATAATATTTCTTTTTCTGGATCAACTCGAAGTTCCGATGGTATGCCAAAAAAAATAATAATTGAAGAACATGAATTTAGATTTGTTGAACCTGACCGAGAAAAAAATAATAAGATGAAAAGTGCAAATGAATTAAAATAAATAATGTATGAATTTTTTAATAACAGTGGAAAAGAGCAAATAAAATATTCATCATGTGAGAGGTTGAGAAAACTTGTTATAAATAAAGTGAAGGGAAATTTTGAAATTTATTAATTAATAATAATAATAAATCTTTTAGATTTTTTTGCGATTATATGAAAATTTTGGTGATAGAAAATTTTGATGATATAAAAATTTGGTGAAGAGTTAATGATTTAATCCGCTGATGGTGGATAGCAACAATTTATATTGTTTACAACATTTTTTTGTAATTTTAATAACATATGAAAATAATTTAAGATTTTTTTGTGACATTTAAACAAATGAAAGTGAGAAAAGAAGGAAGTTAATTTTTCAAAATATTATGAAAAGTTTTTTGAACAAATTTTGTTTTTGAAATTGAAAATCTTTATGAACAATTATTAACATTCGACTTTATGTCAGTCGAGTATTGATATTGTTATGAAACAACGAATCAGTGATATGGTAATTTTTCCAAATAAGTCTAATTTTGGAATAACACCGAATGAATCAAGTAACTATTTTTTTTTGGAAATGTTTTTCTACGAATATTTGAACAATCAAATGCAATCTTTCGAAAAGTGAACTACGAACATGTAAATATTAGGGATCACTCAGAACTCTTTATTGAACAGTGATTACCAGTGTAAATATTTTTTTTGATATCAGAATGGACTAATTAATTTTCTGATTATCATATCTGCGACATTCTAGTAATAATCTTAGGGACTGTTGATTTCTCATGTGTGATTTGTTTTATCTTTGTTGAGGATTTTGCCATTCAAATCATATTTTTATCTATAAATAAATTGAGATTTTAAAGGAACATGCTAATTCAAAATAATTTCTCACCTTACTTTACTTGTGAATTACCGAGATCAGGGATGCCAGATTAGACCCAAGTATTCACCTACCTACCCTGAGATATATTTTCTCGTGCTAATCTGATGTCGGTATTTTACAAAATGTGGTCGTTGGATCTCGGTCCAAACGGGCACAGTATGTAAGTAAAATATCAAATAAATCTTACCTCCGATACTGACGGTATTTCGAAAGTTAAGTTATGTTGCAAATGTTCATCTCTTCTTAGTATAAAACTAAGTCCCCGATTCTTGGATGTTACGGGTAATCTCGAGAACCTCTGGATGGATTTTGATGCGGCTTTCACCACATATCTTGAGGATGATTTCTGTAGAACATAATTGATTTATGATCAAAGGAAGCCGAGCAGTAAAGATTTCAGTGGAAAAGTCGAAAACAAAACAGGCTTCCGAGCGCTTTGTAAGCTTACGCTGGTTAAACCGTTAAAAATATCTATATACTATGAGTGTAAGAATTGTTCAGCGTGAAGAGTTCTGCAAAAAAGTCCGATAGATCCAATGTTTAACTGCATGTAATGTCCATGCTATCCATTGGACTTCAACCAAATTTTGTATCTGCATTCTGTACCTTAAGAGATGGAACTAAGAATATATTCAGTCACCAGGCTGTAGGGCTCTATTGGGCTACATTAATTAGAAATTTCGATATTACCAACCTAATTTCGTCATTATTCTAGATAGGTCCATATAGATTAATCATTGGCCTGAATCTTAAATTTTAAGAAATGTAGGCTTTTTAGTTCGTCACGGAACTTCTTGTTTTTTTAAATCATATCTGATATGTGTTATTTCTCAGTTTTCCTAGTAAATGTTGGGCTTCGCCTAGAGTGTGTTATTTTTATTAATTAATATATTTAATGCAGCCTAACAGCCATAACTTAAAATATAGGATACATTGGTGGGTTACATATTTGCATAATCACTTATAGACATTGTTCTTCATGTACAGAATTCTATGTGGTACCATTCACATATTTTTCCACATAATGTGCACTCACAGTCTATACTTGTGTCATGGAAGTGTTTTGATTTGCAGAGTAGGTGGCGAAAACCGTGAACTGCCAAACTTGTAATGACATGTCTTAGTTCGAAATTATCTTTTGTCCACGAGCGGTCTATCATGGCCCTTGTGCCATAGAAGTCTGGTTGTACTTCTTCTCTCTTCTCCGTCAACGTTGCCAGAAGTCTCTGGTGCACTGGTGCTCGGTAGGGGTATGCTTGTCCTGAGGTCATCTACGAGAAAGATTCCTTTGCCAGGAGATATACAGGTCTAGATCGTGTCGTTTTTAGCCTATTTTCAATTTTGAAAAAAATAGGCTTATGAGATCACCTTTTGTCCGTGTGTGTGTGCGTGTGTGTGTGTGTGTGATTCGTGTGTGTGTCCCCCCCCTAATAAAATCGAAACGGCTGGAGCGATTTCAATGAAACTCGGGAAGTTTATAGCACTATTCCCGGCGACCTCGACCGTGCCCTTCAAATTTAGTTACGTCTCTCCAATCCAACATGGCGGCTGTGCGAAATATTTCACTAGCATTCAATATCTCCGAAACTATTACCGATATCGCCCTGAAATTGTGTACGGTGATAACGGGCACTACTAGAAGTTCACCTATGAGACTTTCAAAAACCTGGTGACTACAAAACCAACATGGCGGCCAAGCGAAGTTGAGATATTTAAATAGACTTTTCTCGCGTTTTAACTATCTAAATGTAATGCAACTTGGTACAGCAAATATTTATACACATTGTAATGCACTGGAGTCTAATTTAGTTCAATTGTTTACATAACCTCAAAATGGCGGCTGTGCGAAATATTTCTCTGTCATTCTATATCTCCGAAACTATTACAGATATCACCCTGCAATTTTGTACGGTGATAAAGGGTACTGATACAGGTATACCTATGTATATTTCATAAACCTGTAAAGTACGAAACGAACATGGCGACCAAGCGAATTTAAAATGTTTTAATAGACTTTTATCGTGATTTAACTCTCTGAGCGCAGTGAAGTGTGGTACAGTAATTGATTTTGCAGATTGTAATGCACTGCCATCTAATTTAATTCAATTGCTTACATAACCTCAAGACGGCGGCTGTGTGAAATTTTAAAATTAAGTTTTAATTTCTTGTCGTAATCATGCGATCGAAGTGAAAGTTTGAATAATGAACCTAGGCAATAATTGTCCTTGAATGGTACATAACTCTATGGCCTATACACATAACACTCCTAAATGGTGAGCTCCCGAAATATTTAGACGGTTCTCAATATCTATGAATCTTTTACAGCCACCAAACTGAATTTTTTAATGTTCATAGAGACTATGAACATATGTTCACCTATAGGACTTTCAGGAACCTGGTGAGCACAAATCCAACATGGCGGCGACGCGAACTATAAATATTTAAATGGACGTTTCTCGCGAATTAACTATCCGAGGGCCGTGAAACGTTGCACGTTAAATGCTTATACAAATGTTGATCCACTGGCATCTAATTTATTTCAATGGTTTGCATTATCACAAGATGGTTGCTGTGCGTAATTTTAAAATCTCGTTTTTACTTCTTGTGTTCTAATCATGCGATTGCAGTTTGAATACCACACGTACACAATAATCTTAATGTAATAGTACAAAAATAAAAATCCAACCTGGCGACCATCTGAAATATTTAGACGGTACTCAATATCTACGAATCTGTTACAGCAATTAAACTGAAATTTTGTATGTTGATTGTGGCAGTTAACATAAGTAGGATATATGAAAATAGGCTGTATAGTTCTTCTCGGAACTACTTGTTGATACTCCTATCACCTTCTTTATGTAGTTCGCGTTCACCCTTTGCAAGGTGGATCGGTTCCTCGTTGTTAAATGTGTCCAGATGATTTCAATGCCATAGGTCATTATTGGAAGAATTTTTTACTCTTAATAGCAACATTGCTGTCTCCAGACTGAGTGATCTGATGTCTTTTATTTCGTGCATTGCCATCATTGCTTGGGTTATATTATCTGTGACATGTTTTGTGAAACAATATGTACTCGATTGCAGTGTGATGCCTGAATATTTAAAGTCTGGAACTATCTCTAATTATATATATATATATATATATATATATATATATATATATATACACATCAAAAAAAGTTTTGCATCACCTCGGTTCCCAGATCTCCGGCATATAGACGTTGACTGTGTATATTGTATCCAAGATACAGTCCCTTTGACTGTTCATAGATGTCACTAAAACTGCTCAAAGATGTAAACAACCATGCATGAGCAGGGCCTATTAGACGGAGGGGGTACGACAGCCGATCAGTTCCAGTCATTCCACCAGGACGAAGGTACGCTGCTCATGTTGTCTGTAGTTCTACCATGCCTAGAAGGTCAATACCGCAGTTCGATCGCGTCCGCATTGTTACTTTGTGTCAAGAAGGGCTCTCAACAAGGGAAGTTTCCAGGCATCTCAGAGTGAACCAAAGCGATGTTGTTCGGACATGGAGGAGGTACAGAGATACAGGAACTGTCGATGACCGCCTCGCTCAGGCCGCCCAAGGGCTACTACTGTAGTGGATGACCGCTACTTACGGATTGCCGCTCGGAGGAACCCTGACAGCAATGCCACCATGTTGAATAATGCGTTTCGTTCAGCCACAGGACGTCGTGTTTCAACTCAAACTGTGCGCAATAGGCTGCATGATGCGCAACTTCACTCCCGACGTCCATGGCGAGGTCCAGCTTTGCAACCCCGACACCATGCAGCGCGGTACAGATGGGCCCAACAACATGCTGAATGGACCCCACGGAATTGGCATCACGTTCTCTTCACCGATGAGTGTCGCATATGCCTTCAACCAGACAATCGTCGGAGACGTGTTTGGAGGCACCCTGGTCAGGCTGAACGTCTTAGACACACTGTCCAGCGAGTGCAGCAAGGTGGTGGTTCCCTGATGTTTTGGGGTGGCATTATGTGGGGCCGACGTACGCCACTGGTGGTCATGGAAGGCTCCGAAACGGCTTTACGATACCTGAATGACATCCTCCGACCCATAGTGCAACCATATCGGCAGAATATTGGAGAGGCATTTGTCTTCATGGACGACAATTCTCGACCTCATCGTGCACATCTTGTGAATGCGTTCCTTCAAGATAACGACATCGCTCGACTACAGTGGCCAGCATGCTCGCCAGACATGAACCCTATCGAACATGCCTGGGATATGTTGAAAAGGGCTGTTTATGGACGTCTTGACCCACCAACCACTCTGAGAGATTTACGCCGAATTGTCGTTGAGGAGTGGGACAATTTGGACCAACAGTGTCTTGATGAACTTGTGGATAGTATGCCACGACGAATACAGGCATGCATCAATGCAAGAGGACGTGCTACTGGGTATTAGAGGTAGTGGTGTGTACTGCAATCTGGACCACAAATGCTGAAAGTCTAGCTGTATGATGGTACAACATGCAATGTGTGGGTCTCATGAGCAATAAAACGAGCTGAAATGTTGTTTGTGTTGATCTCTATTCCCTTTGTATTTAAAGGTTCCGGAACTCTTGGAACCGAGGTGATGCAAAACTTTTTTTGATGTGTGTATATATATATATATATGAAAGCTAGTTTGAGGTTTCCCATTTTATTTATTTTTACCCGTCACGCCCTGGAGACATTTTTTCTCCTGTTTGCCCGAGCTACTATTGTTCCATTTTATTAAACTAGACTTCAAACACACTAATTTTTTCCTTTTTTTTTTTGTTATTAACTTGCCCCTTCAGGGATAATATGCGGTGCTTTTAGCCGGGTCTTCGCATATCTTTCCCGGAAGTTCGTGCAGTACTGTGTTTATCAATTACACTTAAACACAAATATATACACTAGCAACCCGCCCCGGCTTCACCCGGGAACAGTTATGAATGCATTACGTGATAAGCGCCCATTTTATTTCAATGTCAATGAACAACGACCTATATCCGTTTTATGTCTCGGCATGATGAGTTAAAATCACTGACTGGACTAATAATTATAATATCATGGAGATGCATGTGCAACGAATTCTTGTCAGACTTAATTTAAGAATGGCGAGGTGCATCTTAACTTGACTGTGTATTTTGCGGAACAAAAAGTTCACCGAGGAAATGAAGAAAAGCCGATTTGCACTGCCAGAGAAACTCCAAACACAACCAGTCTTCTATGAAGTCTTAACTCAACACGACTCGACAGTTTTCTGTTGGCTGTATCTGAGGTAATAGGCTCGCCCTCTAGCTGGGCTGTAACTGGGGTGATAGGCTCACCCCTAGCTAGTTTCTAAACTGTCGCCTCAGTAATTGAATGGAGATTATTGGGATGCATTAAAACGTAAAAACACTTATAGTGGGCGATGTATTGAAGATAGAGATATGCTCTTGGGGACGTTTTTGTAGAACTTTTCATGCTGAACAATTCTTACACTCATATTATTTAGATATTTTAACGGTTTGCCCAGCGTAAGCTTACGAAGCTCGGACGCCAGTTTTTTTTTCGACTTTTCCACTGAAATCGTTACTGATCGGCTTCCTCTGATAATAAATAAGTTATTAGCCTATTTTCAATTTTGAAAAAATAGGCTTATGAGATCACCTTTTGTCCGTGTGTGTGTGCGTGTGTGTGTGTGTGAGATGTGTGTGTGTGTCCCCCTAATAAAATCTAAACGGTTGGAGCGATTCCAATGAAACTCGGTAAGTTCATAGCACTATTCCCGGCGACCTCGACCGTGCCCTTCAAATTTAGTTACGTCTCTCCAATCCAACATGGCGGCTGTGCGAAATATTTCACTAGCATTCAATATCTCCGAAACTATTACCGATATCGCCCTGAAATTGTGTGCGGTGATAGAGGGCACTACTAGATGTTCATCTATGAGACTTTCAAAAACCTGGTGACTACAAAACCAACATGGCGGTCAAGCGAAATTGAGACTTTTAAATAGACATTTCTCGCGATTTAACTATCCAAACGTAATGAAACGTGGTACAGCAAATGTTTATACGCATTGAAATGCACTGGAGTCTATATTAGTTCAATTGTTTACATAACCTCAAAATGGCGGCTGTGCGAAATATTTCACTGACATTCTATATCTCCGAAACTATTAGAGATATCATCATGCAATTTTGTACGGTGATAAAGGGTACTGATACAAGTTTACCTATGTATATTTCATAAACCTGTAAAGTACAAAACGAACATGGCGACCAAGTGAATTTGAAATATTTTAATAGACTTTTCTCGTGATTTAACTCTCTGAGCGCAGTGAAATGTGGTACAGTAAATGATTTTGCAGATTGTAATGCACTGCCATCTAATTTAATTCAATTGTTTACATAACCTCAAGATGGCGGCTCTGCGAAATTTTAAAATTAAGTTTTTATTCTTTTGTCGTAATCATGCGATCGAAGTGAAAGTTTGAATAATGAAGCTAGGCAATAATTGTCCTTGAATGGTACATAACTCTATGGCCTATACATATAACAATCCTAAATGGCGAGCTTCAGAAATATTTAGATGGTTCTCAATATCTATGAATCTTTTACAGCAACCAAACTGATTTTTTTAATGTTCATAGAGACTATGAACATATGTTCACCTATAGGACTTTCAGTAACCTGGTGAGCACAAATCCAACATGGCGGCGACGCGAAGTATAAATATTTAAATGGACGTTTCTCGCGAATTAACTATCCGAGTGCCGTGAAACGTTGCACGTTAAATGCTTATACAAATGTTGATCCACTGGCATGTAATTTATTTTAATTGTTTGCATAATCACAAGATGGCTGGTGTGCGTACTTTTAAAATCTCGTTTTTACTTCTTGTGTTCTAATCATGCGATTGAAGTTTGAATACCACACGTACACAATAATCTTAATGTAATAGTACAAAAATAAAAATCCATCCTGGCGACCATATGAAATATTTAGACGGTTCTCAATATCTACGAATCTGTTACAGCAATTAAACTGAAATTGTGTATGTTGATAGAGACAATTAACATGAGCAGGATATATGAAAATAGGCTGTATAGTTCTTCACGGAACTACTTGTTTTCTACAGAAATCATCCTCGAGATGTCCTTTACAGAATGGTGAAACCCGCATCAAAATCCATCCAGTGGTTCTCGAGTTTACCCGTCACATCCAAGAATCGGGGACTTGGTTTTATACTAAGTAGAGATATGTATACTGTATATACATTCATTCCAATTGGATAGTCCTTTTGTCACCTTAAAATCATTATACCCGTTTCGACATATGCGTTTGAAGAGTGCAGTTAAACACCAATCTCATATCGTCTTTAACATCATCTCTCTTCTCTCAGATTGACATTTGCTCTATCTAGACCGTAGGTTGATCTCAATAGAAGCAGGAGGAATCCGATAATTGATGTATTGGTTACAATCCTATTGGTTGACAGTTGTAATCTCGTCTCTCAACGTGAAAGCTCTGTCTCTCTCTATCTGTCTTGTAATGCTATCGATTGATCTCTGTCTGTCTGCCTTTATTAATTCCTCTTTCCGTGCCTGGTCCAACTGAGTGGTGATCGTGCAGTGAGGACCCTCCCTATCGAATGGAGCATCGTAGGCGCCGTGTTGTGGCCAAACAATGGCACTTTCAGCTTTCATGAGCTAGTTCAACACATTTACACTTTTTAACGTTTTTGTTATAGTCGGTTTACTCTCCAGGTTGGTTTTTCCCTCGGACTTAGCGAGGGTTTCCACCATTACCGCCGCCAGGGAAGTGTCCTGGAGCTTGAAACATCTGGTCGGGGGATACAACTTCTTCTTTATTCGTGTCAGAAGTATCAATATGAATATTGAATATTGAATACAGAATATCTACATTACTACCATACGTATATATACAGGTCTATTATACAAAACAAATCAAATATTGAAGCAACAAATTTGAGCTAGATGAATTTTGCCCAGTATTGGGCGACGTCAATAGCGCTGGAGGAGGCTACAATCAAATCTTTCATAGTGCACTTTGACGGACATAAGTCACACTGACATAAATGTTGGATTGTCTGCTGCTCTCCACAGTCACAGAGTGATGAGTCGCTTGAGAAACCCCACTTCCGCAGATTTACTCTTGTTCTGCCTACACCTGTACGGAGTCTGTTAAGGGCTGTCCAAGTTGTCCACTTCTCCTGGTGTCCACATGGAAGACTTTCCTTCGGCTCCATCCAGTTGGAAAGGTGGTTAGTTATTTCTTTCCACATCTTGATCCTAGTATTCTCTGCTTTCCATTGAAGCTTAACTGATGTGCGTAGAAAACACTTTCTAGACTTCAGCCTCCGTGAGGCAGGATGGTATCCATAGAGGGGATGTGCTTCTGAAGAAGATGATTGGAGCCTCTCTTTGTTAGCTGCTATCTCCCTACGAATCTCACCAGGAGCAATACCAGCTAGAAGTTGGATCTTCTCAATAGGTGTTGGTTTTAATCATCCTGTAATGATCCTGCAACTTTCGTTGAGAGCTATGTCGATATGCTTCGCATGGGCTGATCTGTACCAAACCGGGGAGGCATATTCGCCTGCAGAGTAGCATAGAGCTAGAGCTGATGTTCTGATTGTTTGTGGTTGTGTTCCCCAACTGGTTCCTGACAATTTGCGTAGGATGTTGTTTCTAGCAGCTATCTTATGTTTTAAGTTTTGGCAATGATTCTTGCATGTTAATGTGCGATCCAGCATAACTCCCAAGTACTTTGGTGTAAAGCAATGTGCCAGTAAACTCCCTTTCCAGAATACATTGAGCTTCTGAGAGGCCCGTAGATGGAAGGCGCAAATTTGGGTCTTAGCTAGATTGGGGGATACAACTGGGGAGGTGGTACCAGCACCTCGGCCAGGCGGCCTCACCTGCAAAGCGAACAGGGGTCTCATAAGTGATGGGAAGGGAGGGATAGGTAAGGAAGAGGGAAGGAGGCGGCCGTGGCCTTACGGTAGGTACCATCCCGACGAAGTGTGAAACCACGGAAAACCACTTCGAGGATGGCTCAGGTGGGAATCGAATCCCTTCTACTCATCTGGACCACCCGAGGCTGAGAAGACCCCGTTCCAGTTCTCAGATCACTTTTCAAATTTCGTGGCAGAGCCGGGAATCGAACCCCGGACCTCCGCGGTGGCAGCTAAGTATACTGGCCACTACACCATGAAGGCCACTTATTTAACGTATTTAAAAATCATAATTACTTACATCAATTTCAGAGTAGTTGCTGGAAATACTGTCCTTCATTTTCTAAACACAGATTGCACCTACATAGGAAGTTTTGATACACTCGCTGATATTCATCTTCAATGATATTTTGTATCAGTGCAGTTATTTCATTCTCGAGAGCCACCTGAGTACGCGGATTGTTTCTGTATACATTTTGTTTGAGGTTCCTCCACGAGTAAAAATCGCACGGTGCTGAAACTTACGAAAACGTTTACTGTAAACTTCTTCTTGAGAAGATAAGTTTCCACTAGGAAAATTCGACGTTTTGTTCTATACCTAACCATGTTAAAGAGATACGAAGTAGGCTACAGTACTTCACAGCAAATCTTAAGGTATCTTGACACCTGGGAATGTAATAAATGGTATAACAGCATCCAGGGCTTCGCGGCTTATTAATTAATTATTTAATTTTCTATATGGAATTTTGGTATAAATTATCAATTATTTCATTTTCTATATGATTTTTTATTGTAAAGCCCAATATTTTATTTACGTTCATTTAATTGCATTGTAATGACAAAACTTGTTATTAAAAAATTGCTTGATTTTCTATCTGTATTTTTTTAAATCTGAAGCTCAAAATGATATTTTATTTACATTTAATTACATTGTAAGGATATCTATTTTATTATTTTATTTTATTCTTTTAATTACTATTTATCACGTAATTGTTTCATATCAAGCATTCATCATTATACTTAAGTACATCATTGGTATTTTCATTCTTAATTGGGTTGAAGAAGACCTCTATGTAACGTCGAAGCATGTACTATACAGTGGTTCTGAATCCGTAGAAGTCTGCAGACCACTCAGCCTGAAATTGAATCATGTACGCCTCCTCTCTCCCCAATACACTTTATCAGTTGTTGCCCTTCCTCAATAACTCTTCTTTTAAAGATATTTCAATTCAAAACCTGATAGTCATCGTCGTGAATTCATTTGGACAATCCTCGTTCAACGCACATCAGTTTCGAAATCCCCATTAATTGGCAATTTTTTATACGTGCTGGGCGACTCTTTTCTCTCGCGGTCCACTCCCGAGGTATTCGCCGACCACCGGTTAAGAACCAGTGAACTATAATCTATAATAGATATATTTTAATTTTAGTATTGATTGCCGTATAATTTAAACTTTGAATGCATCTATCAATATGGATATCTACAGCACAAACATTTGTGTTATCAATGGCAAATGTATTTGCATTCTAACAGATGTCTCTCAGTGATCTCAGTCAATTCTTCACAAATAATCGGATTGTATTAAATACTATTTACACTGGTAGAACTTGGACCTAGTTCATATCATGAGCGTTAAGACAGATGTCCGAACAGTGGAGATGAATATCTGTAATCCTTACAAAATACCATCTGTGATATATTGTGTTGAACTGAACAACACTTACACTGGCATTTATTTTAAATATTACAATTCAATAGCATAACGAATTACTTCGCCAATATACAAGAAGAATCTCTTTCGATAAATGCTAAATTTCAACATTGCTGTTCCTGAAGTGACTTACGCTTGTGAAACACTATTTAAATTAAACACCGAATCAACGACAGATCAACTGCAGAAGGTTAACAGAAGGATAGTCAGACCAATCATTAATAAATAACACCAGGTGGATGGACAATGGAGATTGTTGCCTAATGCAGTTGTCTACCGCAAGAGTGATTCAATAATATACACGGTAAGAAAAAGGAGAATTTATTTTTTCTGTAATTTGTGGAGATCACATAACAATAGACTATTTAAACAACTATGTAACTACTGACCGGCAAAAAAAGTGGAACAGTTAAAAAAAGTAATATAAATAGTATAAAATTAGCCACGAAAAAGATTTAATCACATTTTAGAAGCTTTTCACGCATTAGAACAAACATCTGAAACATCCGTGAATAGAAATTGATAATATGACCTTTCTTAGGGTGGTTTATTACCACCAATTACCCCCAATCTTCGATGAGCCTATCTTAATGGTTTTATGGCGGGAAGCGCACTGGAAGCGTTTAAGATTTATGAGTGTTGCCGCTCGCTTATTGTTGTTCTAGGGATAACAACTGGCATTTGTTGAACACGTGTGAACCATTGTCATACATTTTAGCAAATTATCCATGTGCAGTTCACACTAAGACGTGCCTCTTAGCCGTGAAGGAGCTGCACAGGCAGTTTCATTGGTAGAGGATGGCTGCAGCTTCCGTTATGTTGCTGATGTCATTGGATCATCTCTCAGTGGCATTCACCGTGCAGTGCAACGTTACAGAGAACTCCAAACTTACGACAGGAGACGAGGGTCAGGCCGTAGAAGATGCACAAGTGCCAGGGATGACAGATTTCTCACCCTGCAAGTTCTGCGTGATCGCCATACCACAGCAGTCCAGGCACAAAATCAACTGGAAAATGTCAGAAATGTGAGAGTGAGTGAACGAACAGTAAGAAAAAGGTTTGAAGAAGCTAAGTAAAAATGTAGACTTTCACGACCGGCGTTGAAATAGGAATCTCTGTTTCGCGGGCTTATAGGTCGTGTTCCATGGACATTTTGTCGTCCTGACGTTTCGCTGAATACTGCGTTCAGCATGTTCACAGGTTACATAAAGCGAGGTAAAACAAGTAAACAGAAGATATATAAATAGTCAACAACCCACACATAGAGGCTACCATAGCAACGGCGTACCACATAAAAGTAATGCATCAAGGACAGGGCTGCTCGTCTGTTGCATCTTCTCGTCTACGACGGTCAATAAGGGCAGGCTTGAGGGGATTAAGGACTGGAAGCCAAGCTCTGTTCACACGTTCTGCTTCCTCCTTAAGATTGAAGCTGTTAGTATGCTTCAGGATTTCAATGGCCTCCCTTTGTAGCCTGGCATGATAAGACACCGTAGTGGACAGAACTTCGGTGTCTCCATATCTTATATCGTGACCTGCAAGTAGCGAGTGTGCTGCTACAGTGGATTTATCTGTTTGTCCCAGCCGGCTGTGTCGTTCGTGCTCCTTGAGGCGAGTGGCAATACTTCTTTTCGTTGTTCCAATATATACTTGGCCACAATCACACGGGATTTTATAAACCCCTGCCGCGTTATGAGGATGTCGCTTATCTTTAGCGGACCTAAACATGTCCTTAATTTTTCATGTAGGCCTGTATATGGTCTTTATATCATGGGACTCGAGTAGCCTCCCTATTCTGTCCGTGACCTTTTTTACATATGGAAGAAAAGCTCTAGCCAGGGGCTGCTTGTCTCCAATTACCCTTGTAGTTGGACGTCTCGGATGGAGTGCTCGCTGGATATCTTTCTGGCTGTACCCATTCGCGCGTAAGGCCTCGTTGAGGTGTTCAATTTCTTGTTTTAGGCACTGCTTTTCACAAATTGTTTTCGCGCGGTCAGCCAGTGTTTTTATAACTCCGTATTTCTGTCGTGGGTGGTGGTTGGACGTCTTATGTAGATATCGGTCAGTATGGGTCGGCTTACGGTAAACTGTATGTCCCAAAGTTAGATCAGCGGTCTTCGTTACCATAACGTCGAGAAACGCGATTTTCTGTTCATTTTCTAACTCCATGGTAAACTGAATGTTCAAGTTCTGGCTGTTAAGATGTTCTAAAAACAGATTTAATTGATCTTTACCATGGCCCCATATTACGAAGGTATCGTCCACGTATCGTAGACACACTTTAGGTTTCAAAGGTGCGGTCTAGTGCTATTTGTTCAAATTGTTCCATGAAGAAATTCGCGATCACCGGACTAAGGGGACTGCCCATGGCGACCCCATCAATTTGTTCATAGAAATCACCCTTCCACAGGAAATAGCTAGCGGTGAGGCAGTGGCGGAATAAGGCGGTGATATCATCAGAAAAAATCCGTGCGATGTACTCCAGGGCTACCTTTATAGGTACTTTCGTGAAAAGAGAGACCACGTCAAAACTTACTAGTAAGTCACCAGCTTCTAGTTGAATAGTTTTCAATTTTTCAATGAAATGGCCGGAATCTTTGACGAACGACTGTGTACCGCCGATATGTGGTTGAAGTAAGGTAGCTAAATGTTTGGCAATGCTATAAGTTGGTGATCCAATAGCACTCACGATAGGACGAAGAGGAACATTATCTTTGTGTATTTTAGGTAAACCATAAAGTCTTGGTGGTAAAGCTTCACTTCTGGTGGTTCCCTTCTTTACGTTTTCAGGTAGCGAAGATACCTTGATCAGGCCGTTTGTTTCACGAAGAATCCGGTTGGTAGGATCTCTCAGTAGTTTGCGGTAGGTACCCGGGTCTTAAAGTTCCAAAACCTTGGCAGTGTAGTCGTCCATGCCCAAGATAACCGTTGCGTTCCCTTTGTCTGCAGGAAGAATGATTATGCTCTCGTCCATGTTGAGAGTCTTTATAGCCTTTCTCTCCTGAGGTGTGAGGTTACTCTGCGGTGCCGGTGCCTTCTTGATTATACGTGAGGCTTCATGACGGATTTCATCTGCTTTTTCAGATGGTAGCTCACGGATTGCCGCTTCAATATTGGCGACAATGTCTTCCACGGGAATCGAAGGAGGGGTCACTGCGTAATTTCCTCCTTTCGCTAGTATAGAGATTTCCCACTCTGACAGGTGGCGATTGGTCAGGTTAACAATTGTCCGTGAGATGTCCAGCGTAGGCGCAGGTACCGGCGCGGGTTGGTCTCTCTGTAACCGCTCAAACTTTTTCTTCTGCCGGATGCTAGACTGTTCAAATGTTGAACGCATAGAGTAGAAGGTGATACGATCTACATTTTCCCAGTCCTGATATGAGAGTGTGCTGCTGATGCGGTAGTGCAGCTGTAAGAGTGCCTGATCTGTAGTAGCGAGCCCCTTACGTGCAAAGCTTATGCGTTCACGTAATAGCGAACGTTCAGTTCGATCATATATTCTATGGGCTCTAGCTGAGGTTAGTGGTCTCTTCATTTTAATAAACTTGGGAATCATACCTGTGTCTCGGCATCGAAGAAGAAACGCGAGTGATGACAGAAGTTGCGACTTTTTCTTCCTTAGCCTCTCAAAGCGACGAACTAAGTGTGATATTTCCTCCCCGTAGAGGCGAATTAAGTAAAAATGTAGACTTTCACGACCGGCGTTGAAATAGGAATCTCTGTTTCGCGGGCTTATAGGTCGTGTTCCAAGGACATTTTGTCGTCCTGACGTTTCGCTGAATACTGCGGTCAGCATGTTCACAGGTTGCATAAAGCGAGGTAAAGCAAGTAAACAGAAGATATATAAATAGTCAACAACCCACACATAGAGGCTACCATAGCAACGGCGTACCACATAAAATTAATGCATCAAGGACAGGGCTGCTCGTCTGTTGCATCTTCTCGTCTACGACGGTCAATAAGGGCAGGCTTGAGGGGATTAAGGACTGGAAGCCAAGCTCTGTTCACACGTTCTGCTTCCTCCTTAAGATTGAAGCTGTTAGTATGCTTCAGGATTTCAATGGCCTCCCTTTGTAGCCTGGCATGATAAGACACCGTGGTGGACAGAACTTGCAGGTCACGATATAAGATATGGAAACACCGAAGTTCTGTCCACCACGGTGTCTTATCATGCCAGGCTACAAAGGGAGGCCATTGAAATCCTGAAGCATACTAACAGCTTCAATCTTAAGGAGGAAGCAGAACGTGTGAACAGAGCTTGGCTTCCAGTCCTTAATCCCCTCAAGCCTGCCATTATTGACCGTCGTAGACGAGAAGATGCAACAGACGAGCAGCCCTGTCCTTGATGCATTACTTTTATGTGGTACGCCGTTGCTATGGTAGCCTCTATGTGTGGGTTGTTGACTATTTATATATCTTCTGTTTACTTGTTTTACCTCGCTTTATGTAACCTGTGAACATGCTGAACGCAGTATTAAGCGAAACGTCAGGACGACAAAATGTCCTTGGAACACGACCTATAAGCCCGCGAAACAGAGATTCCTATCTGAAGAAGCTCATCTTTCGTCCAGGAGACCTGCACGTGGACCCGCACTCGAACGACATCACAGAGAGGCGCGTCTTCGCTTCGCAAGGCAGCATCTGGGATGGACCCACGAACAGTGGGCCTCTGTTCTGTTCACTGACGAGAGTCACTTTAATCTTAGATCTCCTAATGGAAGAGAAAGAGTGTGGAGAAGGCGCGGAGAGAGGTACAGCCCTGTTGCTTTCTCCTCCAGGACTCCATTTGGAGGTGGCTCTGTTATGGTGTGGGGTGGCATCAACGTTATGGCCCGCACTGAGTTGATGTGCATCGATCACGCGACGCTCAATTCCCAAAGGTACATCGAAGAGATTCGGATGAACCATCTGATGCCCTTTCCGCCTTTCATAGGTCAGAATTTCATGCTGATGGACTATAATGCCCGTCCCCATACTGCTCGCTGTGTTGTACAATATCTGCAGGAAGTGGGGATTCAAACCCTGGACTGGCCAGCTCGTAGTCCTGACTTGAACCCCATCGAACATGTATGGGATATGCTTGGAAGGAACGTCAGACAGCGTGACCACACCACCTTGGCACAACTGAGAACATCACTGCTGGAGGAATGTGATTGCATCCCGGCATATGCCATTCGACGAGTTGTGAACAGTATGCCTGAGCGTTTACAAGCTGTCATTGACGCTAAGGGTGGAAACACTCGTTTTTAGTGACCAGTGTTCTCGTGCAGTGCAGTGCAAACATTAATACTGTTTTGTTTGTCAATACGTTTGATAAAAACCAGCCCAAAAGAACATTACTAAAAATAGAAAATTGTAAGATTTGCCAAATGTAACGACATTTGTGAGTTAAAGCAGGTTGTAAAACATGTTTCGGTATTTTCTGTGCCCAACCATCTACAATTAACATGAATAATGCAAATATTGGAAAATGGATACATTTTAGTGAAATAAATTAAGAAATTACATAAAAAATTAAAGTGTTCCACTTTTTTTGCTGGTCAGTGTATTTTTTGGAAAAGTGGAACAAAAAATAATTGGTTCAAAGAAGTTCAAAATTATTTAGATGAGTTGAATATTACATTGCAACAAATTGCAAATGGAGAAGACAAAAGGATTCTGAAGAAGAAACATACAAGGCTTACACTAGAAATTAATCAACTAATACAGTTGTCATGTCTGATGAGGAAAGGGCGGACAGGTCGGCTAAAATGAAGAGGTATTAGGAGAGAAGGAAGATGATGATACCTAAATTCCCTGTCAATCCGTAGAGGACTTATGTGTTTATGATTTGATTTAAGGGCTCCAATGTAGGCGTAATCTATGTAAATAAATAAAGTCAGAATTTGAAGATTAAGATTTTATTAATAGTTTACGAGAGGTATACCTCCCTTTTGATCATTTTCATCACTTTTACAAGGAATATATATATTGAGCCCGAATTCACATCTGCGATGTGACATCCATGGCTCATGAAGAGTATAACGTCTGTGGATGAACCGAGGACTCCCAAAGAGAAAGTATGGGTGACTCTAATTTGATGAACCACAAGTTGCCGCGCCGCCAATGTGAATTATTTTTATATTTCTTTGAGACTGAATTAATAGAAGATGTTTGTACATATTTCGAAGCCCTGGAGAATTATTTGATTTTCGTTAATGAGAGGAAATAAAGATGTAACCCAGCAGAGAATGCGAAGAATATTTATAGTTGCACCCTTGACTGGTGACATGATCGGAACATCCGGCATTTTGATGAGCACACTTCTATAGCAGGCGAAGTCCTGTGCAGATGGTTTTTGTTTTAACTGGCGTCCAAATCTACGAATATCACGTGTGAGAAGTTTCAACGAGTGAATAGGAATGTGCTAATGCACACAGCAAAGCTGCCAGAGCAATTTAGAACTGTAAGTTAAAGTGAATTCGCAATATTTGTGAAATTAGTATTTTTCCGCCAAGCCGGAAACGAACACGGTAATGAGCACATGGTTGCTGAACGAATAAAACTGTTCAAATTTTTAAAATATTGTCAGTTAAAGTGTAAAGTGAATAATTGAAAGTAATAGGTGTGCGTTTAATTAATACGCAAGTTTTGAGTGAATTCAGTGGCACAAGCTACTATTGATAGTCTGTGAGCGGATGAATAATTCAACACCGCGTGGGCACGCTTACTATCCCAACTATTATGGAGGCTAGTATGGAGTAAAATACTGATAGGGAGGGATATAGCGACGGCTGAAGCGTGTTGAAGGAAGGACGGAGTTCCTTAGCTACTATCACCATGCCACAGCATTTGCCGCCGAGACCAGGCAATGCATACACGCTGGAGACGTGTAAGGAAATCATGTGAGTCCGACTGAAAGTCGATTCTTTTTATGTACGGTCATGTCAGGAAGGATTAGTAATAGAAGACCTTACATAGCATATTCTTAGGTAGGATTTATCGCTTTATTTCTAGAGATTATTTAATACTACATTATACCGTATCATTTGCCAGAGCTCGGGACAAACGCTCTTGCCATTATAATTGTAAATACACTTTTGAGAGCTCGAGAACAGTGCATTGAACGGAGCCCATTTACGTAAAAACATTCTGTTATATAATGTTATATAATCATGCCACAACTACATTCCACTGGGTACAGTTAGCCCCAGTATCCAGATGTTTTCCAGGCCGTACCACGGCCAATGTAATTTATGTCGACCTAGTGGTCGCGAACGCA
Organism: Meconema thalassinum; assembly: GCA_946902985.2. Classification (NCBI taxonomy): domain Eukaryota; kingdom Metazoa; phylum Arthropoda; class Insecta; order Orthoptera; family Tettigoniidae; genus Meconema; species Meconema thalassinum. The sequence continues at coordinate 111,443,183 of OX336398.1, forward strand.
ACGCACTCTTTAATAAATGAATTAGTTTAGAAGGCTGTGAAGCGTGAGTTAGCAGACACCGCATGAAACCTGTTTCGCGCTACACAAACACATGGGAGTGTTTCTTTTGTTTTATTTTTCTCGATTGACAATCTGACGTCTATGATCCAATGCTGTAATTATTGAGATGAGCCAAGCAGGCTATCTTGGGTTCGATGTGAGGGGTCATTTTGTAACTATAAGGAAGACCCAGTTTTATTAACACATGTTTCTTGACTGCATAGTTTAATGATATAATCGCAGTCCATGCACACTTTGAGTACGTTTAAAAGAATATTTAGAATCCACAGCTGTTTTGTACAGCAGATTATATAACCTTGTCCACAGGCTGGACTTGTATAAGGCTAGTGAAAACCATTTTTACAGTTATTAAGCACTACAGAGGTAGGATCTGATTACCCTTAGTTGCAAGGTACGCTTTTTGGTACTATTTGATCCAGCGACGTGTACGACTTTTGTCTCGTTGACTGAGCAAGTGGCCGACGGGCCGTGTGTTATTGGGAAGCACTTATATGTGCACATGAAGGTTTGGAAAGAGGTTTTTCTTCCAATTATGAGTCTGATCTTGGTTTGATTTACACCAATTTTTCACACTTTTCGAGTTTAACATGGTCACTAAACCAATACAGAGAAACTGATAGGACTAAAAGATGATTGAATAAATAAGATCATATTAATCAAACAGCAGGATTTTTATCTAAACTGAAACTTAAATGAAGTGTTAGGATATATTATTGTAAACATGAATAAACCCTCTAAACGTAACGAAACTTTGATGACCAATGCTTAGATTTTGATATTCTTCGACATGTTGAAATACAATTATAGCATTCCTTATTGTGAGACGACAAGCAGTTAGTTACGTGTTTAAACACGGTAGCTAATCTGATAATGCGACATTAGTCATGAATTGCTCATGCAGTCGCCGACATCATTTTTCTCTCCCATACATTCATGACCCAACTTCACAAAGAGTGGAGCTGCGAGTAGGCAGGTCAGTGGCGCCAATTGCGCAATATTCAAGGGTTATTTGTAATAAATTTGTGTTGTAAACTAGGATAGCTTTTTCCATTTAATCTGTTAGGTTCAGAAAGTGCTTAGATTTTGCTTTGTAGTAAATTTAGATGAAACGCATCTCGTTTGCATCATTGCTACTGTTAACATACGATAGGTATTAGCTTAACTTACTGTAACGTTAAATGTAGAAATTGCACCATCATAGCGTAGTTTTTAAACTTATTGTGCAGTAAATGTAACGAACTATTTGTATTGTAAACAAGTAAATATCTATCTTTGCTGTAAATTCAGGCTTGTATTATCACTAATATTGCAATCTCCGAAGTAATTGTGTAGGGATGAATTACGTGTCATTCCTCATAGCTTTGTTTGTTTATTTCTTCATTTTTAGTAGGACTTCGAGAGGATTAATTTTTGGGACTTTTCGCACGGAGACGAGTAAATTTATATTTCAATTGATTAGCACGGAATAGCCGTTTTTAACCTCTCTGAAGTAGGTTAGGGGTCTGCCACTTTTTGAATAAATCGAGTGTGATTTAAATGTAAGCCTGGCCTCTGTATTGTATTTTTGTGTTTGTATTCCTCTGGACTGGTAGTTTTGATCTCTCATTATAACCGACACCCCCCGAGTACAGTTTCCTTGTGCATTCTCAGTCCAAGAATTCATTCCTCCCCGTCCTATATGTCTTCTCGTTGGAGGAGGATTTCGGAAGGGTCATTTAAGGTCTGTGGCTCCCCGAAATCCTCGTCAAACGGGCACAATATATATATATATATATATATATATATATATATATATATATTATTTATGATTCACATTCCTTTCTGGGAGTCGTTACAAGTTGATTTCAATTTCAATTGCCACTGCTGCACCGGAAATATTTGTTTTTTACATAAATAAAGCATTTCTGAGCGCACTCATTCGCCATGTTACATTGACGTCGGACAGTGCGTCATACCCCATGTGACACGTTGCCAATATGTCCGATACAAAATTCACCACACGACACGTGAATAATGAAATAAAAGGCAAAACCATTAGCCTGGATAAAGATTATTGATGCGTGACTACCCCCACTGTGCGTCACAAAAACAGGGGTGTTATATATTAGCTAACGTGGCCCGCAGGGCCGCGCTACATAACCACCATTGGTGTGAACGAAACTATTGGTCTAGGCAAAACCATTGGTCTGCCGGATGCGATATAGTACCGAATGCGTAGGGTTGGCATTATTGACTCCTTCACAAAGATAGCTGTCAGAGCTGCAATTTCAACTATACAGGGTGTTTCAGGAGGAATAGTAAATATTTTAGGAGGTGGTAGTATAGATGAATTACAATAAAAATCCATATAACATGTGTCCCATTTGTGTTGCGTACCGAGATACAGATGTTGGTATGTAACCAGGGCAGTTGTCGTTTCGTGTGTTGGGACACCGGTTGCTATGGACACGTTTCTTGGCCACCAAGGTCCCCAGACCTTACCGCTTTGGATTTTTGCTTTTGGGGATGGTTGAAAGGCGAAGTCTACAAGGAAAAAAATAACACAAGAGCGGAGTTGGTCTTTCGGATTATGCATAGTGCATCCCTCGTTAAAGAACGCCAAAATGCTCTCCGAAGAGCTACACGGGGTGTTATCAAGAGAAGTGCAAAATGCATTGAAGTTGGTGGTGGAATTTTTGAAAATCAACTTTGAGCGTCCTCATTTGCCTTGGCTTTATATTTATTTGGGTTAAATACTACCAGTTGTATCTCTGTACGCAATACAAATGGCACACATATTATATGGATTGTTTTATTGCCATTCATCTATACTACCACCACCTAAAATATTTACTATTCCTCCTGAAACACCTTGTATAAGTCGTGATCCTATTAGGGATGGCTGTGTTGGTCTCAAACAGCGGAGGAGTAGACATCTATTACTACATTATCCCCATATATTTGTCCGACTATTCATTCAGGTAACATCGTTAATTTCAGTACTTTAAACATTTCATAGAAAGGTATACCTCTTCTAAATTCTTACTAAGATTTTTAGTTCTTCTCTATTGACCAAAGAAGAGGAAACAAATCCGGAGTCCTTATTTTGTCGAGCCTGTGTTTGGCGTGTCATAAGTACAATTAATGGTATATTGGTGTTGATAGCTGTAGGACTATATATACTGGGAAATAGAGTATTATTCTTACCGTTAAAATCAACTTGGGTCGCTCGTTCTCAGCGCTGTTCCATTTTCATTGTGGTGAACGGAGCCAAGGTCTGGAAACAACAAAATGAAACATTGTTTAGTGACATGTTATATGAGGATAAGAAGCATTTGTAATGTAGAAAACATTTCGTAGCAAATGTGGTGGTTGGTTCCTTAGTTTAGGGGCTGCGACAACGCGGTCATGTAGCCCCGTGTACTTTGCGTGTGTGTAGAATCTGTCTGATAACCGGTGTTAATTGTGATGACTGTATTAGTGTGTGTTATCTGTTTTTAATTCAAGTAAGGAGTGCTGACGATAATTTCAAGTAGCTCTTACTCTTGCTACCAAATGCTACCGTCCTCGACACCTAGTTGTGAACTTGACTACTAGATGCCATCGCAACCAGCACCTGACGACGGTTGTTGGAACTTAGGAGCATTAATACAATCTAACTTACGAAGTTTGCTTCATACAATTGAAGTTAGTGGAAGGTTCATTTGTTGTTGTTGTTCGAGTCTTCAGTCTTTTGACTGGTTTGATGCAGCCTTCCATGCCTCCCTGTCCTGAGCTAATCATTTCATCTCTACATAGCTACCACACCCTACGACCGAAGCAATCTGTTTAACATATTCTAACCTTGGTCTACTCCTACAGTTCTTGTCCTCGACCCTTCCTTCCATAACTAACCTTGCTATTCCTGGGTGTCTTAACATGTGTTCTGCTAACCTATCTCTTCTCTTCATTAGCAGTCGCCAGAAACATCTCTCCTCTCCCACTTGTCTTAATACCTCTTTGTTTGTAACCCTATCCACCCATCTGATCTTCATCATTCTCCTGTAACACAACATTTCAAACGCTTCAATTCTCCTCTTTTTCTGCTGCACCAATAGTCCATGTATCACTTCCATAGAGCGCCACGCACCAGACAAAGGCCTTCAAGAATGACTTCCTAACACCTAAATCTATATTCGATGTTAACAGATTTCTTTTCTGTAGAAAGGCTTTCCTTGCCTGAGCTAACCTACTTTTTATATCCTCTTTGCTTCGTCCATCACTGGTTATTTTGCTTCCTAAGTAACAGAAGTCTCTTACTTCCTTTAGTTTTTCACCTGCCAATTTGATTTCTATTACATGCCATAAATCTATGACATGGGTTGGCTTTACTTCCCCTCCGAAAGAAGGCATACTGAGGGTTTTTAACGCTCTTAAAGAATCCGATGACTTCAGCCGGGTTTGAACCCGTGACCTTGGCCATAGACGCTCAGCATGCTACCAACTTTGCCACCGAAGCCGCCCAACAAAGTAGGGGTTCCCCATCTTAGCAAAAACATAAAATTTAGCAATATCCTCAATTTTGTGCCAAACCTTGAAGGGCAAATGCACCCGGAAAGGTTTCATATTGTGAGTCTTGGAGATTTCTATAAAACTAAAAAAATCAAAATTTCGACAAAATTATTTCCGGCCTAAATGTACTTCCGGAAAAACAGCCTAAAATAGCTTGTTTCTATACTCAGTTTCTTTTTGATTCAAATCCTAGCCAAATTAACTTACTTTTTTCTTTAACGTGTTCCTTTTGTTCAGTACCGTCAGGCGTTTTTGTTTTTCTTGAAAAAATCTTCACACGGGAAGTAGTTATAAGGTCAAGTGGGGACCTACACCTTTAAGGATCCGAAATTCATGTATATTTCACTTTTTTTTAGTCCCCAGCAACAGAAAGTACTAAAGAATTGTAATTTGCTCTGCCAATCACACTATGATTCACCAATATGTTCGTTTATTTACAAGTCATATGGCGAATGCATTTCCGCAAATTAGGCATTTAAAGTGGTGGCTACCTATTGTGCACTCATCCACCGTTTCCCTAATATTTTACACAAATATCATTGTTCTTCGAAAATTCTTTTTTCATTGTATTTAATAATACGGTAGCTAGAGATTGACCTAGAATCATTGGAATCTATAAAGAATTTACGTTCGACCCTCACTATTATGTGTCAGAAAACTGTATCATAATTATGGTCATTATAACACTGTTTTTCATTACGATACAGTTTCTCCAGCCAATCATAGCTCGTTCATTGACCAATTAGGTAACGATACCTTCACGCATGCGCTCAAAATCCAACATGTCGGACATAAACACAACATCGCACTATAATAAATTACCGACATGGAATGCGCACCGTCCATATGTTAGCGTAAATAAACTGGCGAATATGAGACAAGAAATAGCACTGTACCTTAATATCACCAACCCTAATATCTACACAGCGCATTGCGTTCAAACGACTCCGGTGACAATATTACTGAGGGACGGCAGATGTAAACATATGGCCTGCATGATATGGCATTGCAAGCACACAGAACGCATGCGTCGGTCGTTCCGAGATCTTGAAAGACAGAGATATCACACCCAGCGCTCGCTCTCCGATCACAAAATTCAAGTGGCTGACTCTCAACAGATATTTATGAATATTTATGTTAAAACATTGAATAAAGTTATAATTATCGTCGAACATAAACAGTCGTATGCAACTCGCCTATAATGGTAATTAAGACACTCGTATGGATATTATAAAACTCGCATACGCTCGTTTTATAAAAAAACTCGTGTCTTAATTATAGCCATTATAGGCTCGTTGCATAATGTACTATTTTGTTAAAGCTTATATTAAAGTGTATCTTTTTTGCAATTGTTTTTCACTGAATATTTTTTAAAACCCAAACTATGACATGTACAACAACACTTATATGTCATATTGTTCTTCCCTATAAGATACACATGTATACTAAATTTCACTTCATTATCTCGAAAACTCAGGCAGTTACTAAGGAAACGAAATTGAAAATCCAAAGTTTTGGGAAACGAGCAACGAAGTTACCAATGTGTAGGGAAACTTCCTAAACTCCCCTGCACGTCTTTGGTCATAACTTCAAAAGTATTATACATATCAAAGGAATTGCTGCAGTGATTTGAAAAGGAAGAATCAATAAACGTAGAAAAAATAATTGAAAAATGACAAATTTTGATTCTTAAAGGTGTAGGTCCCCCCTTACTGAAACACTGTGTTGACTCACACTAGCGCTAGTAGTGGTAAAAGAATAAGGCGAACTGCTGATTTAATCGACTGCATGTGGATGAGTTTCTGGTTAACAGTCTACCGCGTGTCGTCATGCCGGCACCTCGTAAGAAACGTTTACGTTTACGTTTGGAATAGTGGGAAAAACAACAAAAATTAATTAAAATCCACCAAAAAAGGAATATTCATGGAAGGTCTAGTCTATGACATTAAAGGATGTTTTCAACATGAAGGGATCTTTGTGTTTGTGATTGACGAAGGTGACCTGAATTTTCTTCTTCTTTCTTCGATTCGGCCAACTAGGGACCACGTCAGCTCACCTGTCTCTTCTTCCGAGCTCTAACTACCGCCCAGTGTTCCCGCATTCGTCTCCGGTGTTGTTCTTTTCTCTCTTGGGACCACGCCTTCCCTGTCTTCAACTTCGGCTTTTCCTGGAAACCTTTGTGCGTACGTAGTTTTTCCTGAAGTGGAACACGCTCCTGGATATCTTTAGGGGAAATTTCCATTTCACGTAGATCTTTCTCAACTTCCGTAAACCATGCCCCTTTGGTTTTTTTTCTTGAAAGTACGTCAATATCCGTTTTGATATCCTGACTGGGTTCATTCGTGTCACGTGGCTATAAAAGGCAATCCTTATTTTTCGAATCGTGTCACTGATCTTCTCCATGTGCTTGTATAATTCGTGGTTGTGATGCCTTCTGTACTCGCTGTTTTCTTTGATTGGACCCTGGATTTTCCTCAAAATCTTTCATTATTTAGCCTCTAGTTTTTCCATCAGACCTTTCTTGTTCATTATTAGAGTCTCAGCCGCATACAGAGCCTCTGGTCCAATAACAGTGCAGCAATGTCTAATTTTGGCGTTTATTATTATTATTATTATTTATTAAATCGTTAAAAATACACACATATTACAAAATTCAGAATAACTGTACACATTTTATGAATTTCCTTACACTTCTTACTCATTGTTTAACCTGTAAATTTACAATTATTAAATTATATTGTTACAATATCATAAAGACAGGTCGAAATAGTATATCAAATTCATACAGAGCAGGAAGAGATATCACATATGCCACTAAAAGGTGCAACCTTGTTTGTGGCAAGCATATCATTGATTACTATTTCTAAAAATTGTATAATGGCTTAACCGAATAACACGTTCTATGTAAATGATGTATATGTTACAGGGAAAGTCGATTCTTAGTAAGAGTTGACTCTTCCTAGGCAGAGTCAACTCTTACTAAATGTGTCAGTAACAGTTGATTGAAAACCAACATATCAACTTTTCCAAGGAGAGTTAGCTACGCCTGCTGTGGTTTAGTAAAAGTTGATTCACAGATGCTGCTCTGAAAATGTAACCGCGCGCGCCAAACCTTTGTTATGATTATTAAAATATTGCCATTTGGACTCGTACTTCTATTATTGGACCGACCGTTATCGATCTGAACATTTCTTGTTTTTTATTACCCCACCACACAACAGGCAGTTGCCATTCGTCATTACTCGGCTCTTCATTGTTGTGCAATAGTGACAAAAGATTCATTTGCGTTTAAATAATTAGTTTAAGTGAGTAATAATTATGTCAGACACCACGGCAGAACTGTTTCGTGAAAAACTGCAGCAGGAACGCTCGACTTCCATGGTAAATTCACTGACATTGACCAAATTGAAATATGATAGCTGCATTCAAAAACTGAAAAATCTAAAAATTGCAATTAAAAAAGAAAGTAACGATATCAGGTTTTTAAGACAATATGGCATTATTCAAGTAAATGGTATTACAAAACTAATGCACCCTGTCACAGACCAAGGCAGCATAAGGTATTATGTTTTTGAAGAAGAGTTGCTTGGAGTTCTTAATGAAGCGCACATATCCACTGGACATGGAGGAAGAGATCGTTTGATTCATCAATTGAAAGGGAAATTTCAAAATTTTATAACAAATGACATTTTACTATTTTTAAACTTGTGCGAACCTTGAGATCAAAAATTGAAACATAAGAAGAAAGGGCTGGTTGTAAAGCCTTTGTTATTCAAGGAAATTAATTCACGATGTCAAGTGGACTTGATTGACTTTCAGTCTCAACCTGATGAAGACTTCAGGGGGCGTGGTGGCTCAGCGGTCTAGCTGTCTGCCTCTCACCAAGGCGGTCCGGGTTCGATTCCCGGTCAATGCATGTGAGATTTTCGAAGCGAAATGCCATGTCCTGTGGTTCGGATTCCACGTAAAAAGGAGGTCCCGTGGCTCATGATCTCAAGATTAACGGTCACGTTAAACTACAAGCTTCCTTCCTTTTTTGATGAAGACTTCAAATTTATAATAGTATACCAGGACCATTTAACAAAGTTTGTTGTGCCAAGACCACTGAAATCAAAGACTGCAGTGTGTAATAATATCGTTGATATTTTTACTTTGTTAGGCACTCCTTGTATTTTACAATCAGACAATGGGAGAGAATTTGTCGCAAACCGCGACATAGAGTGACGGTAGCGTCGAAAGTACCAACCAGGACATAGAGAATATGATAACCACCTGCATGCAAGACCACAATACATCAAAATGGAGTGAAGGCTTAAAGTTTATTCAACTTATGAAAAACAGTGCATTGCATAGTGGGATAAAACGATCCCCGTATGAGGCAATGTTCGGTTTCCCCCCGAGACATGGCTTATCTAGTTCAAAACTACCAACTGAGGTACTAGCAAATATAGAAACAGAAGAGGATCTTCAATGCGCGATTGATCAAATTCAGCAATAACAAGAAAATGAAATTGGAAGTAACGGGAATGTCAATCCTGATGAAAATTAAAGAAACCGATATGTATCAAGTGGTGAAAAGCTCGTAGATGATAGTGATTATCTCCTCACTGACCTGGAAAAGTCTACTGAGGGCATCAGGAGACAGAGAAATGAAGCTTTCTACTCTCTAGAACAAGCTAAACGCATGAAAACCCCTCAGATCACATCCATCCGCCATTAGAAAAAGGAGCATCAGTTCGAGTTCCAGTCCCTGATGTTGACCGTGGTAGAGGAGATGCTCTATCTATCCTTGGCGTGGTACTGGAGGTTGTCGATGATGGATTTTATCGAATTGGAACGAGAAATGGAATTCTAAAACAGCTTTTCTCAGGTAAGTTTTCAAGGCTAAAAGTAAAAGATATCTCTCTCTCGCTGCCCACAGTATTAAATTGTTGATATTTCAATGATTATATTTTTTCAGTTCTCAATTCAGTAAATGTCCTACGAACATTATCCATGAAAATGAAGTTCCTATGGATAAATCAATAGCTGTGAGGACTGTTGCAACTTCACAATCACTTTGAAGTGGACAAGGTTTTTCTCAAATGTTCTTGCAGCACTAAATTCGAATCCATGAAGTGCGTGTGCAAAACGAAAAGTGTACTTTGCAACTCAAAGTGTCACAAATCTTTACCTTGCTGTAATAAATGATAAATATTTGTATCTCTTTATGTATTATAACGGTTTTTCATTTGTATTAGTTTCTCTTAAACATTTCTCTCTCTTAATGTATTGGTTTTGCCTTCCTTTTTGTCTTTTAATAGTTAGTACCGTTTCCTTGCAAATAGTCAACTGTTACTGCCTCAAGACAGTGCGAGTATACTTTCCCTAGGTATAGTCAACTCTGACTAGTAAATGTTGATCGAAATTTAACACTTACCGCTTGTAATCAACTTTTACTGAAAAGATCAGTAAGAGTCGACTTTACCTAGGGAGAGTCAACTCTTACTGGAGAATCGACTTTCCCTGTAACATATACACTAAAAATAATGAATAAGAAGGAAGATTGAATTTGTGTTTGTATAAACTTGTAGGCTCAACTAATTATATTTTCAATTTTAATTTTGTTTTCTCTGAGAAAATGTTTTATATGCATCTTTAGGTTTGCATGATTTCCTTTAAATTCTTTTAATTTAATTGGGAGAATGTTATATAATTTTGGTGAGAAAATAATGTACCGGTATCATCCCGGCTTTTTATCGAGAGCGAGTGAGGGTGTTAGAACCACCCTTTGGATGGCAGCTTTTAGTGACGGGAATTGAACCTCAGCTCTCATAACGCTCAAAACCCCAGGTACGGAATATTATTTATGCTCTATGAACACTCCTATAACGTGGGTTTCCATAAGCTGCGGGGGTTTCTTCGCCTGAGTACATAGGCCAGCCTGCAACTCACTTTGTGCGTGTTAGGGAAACTTCCCAGTGTGTTTTGTTTTGCTTTGTTAGGCTTTGTATTGTTTTGTTTGTAATGTGAATATACAGTGCGTTCACATCACCCAGCGGAGCAGTAATGGTGGTTTCCGTAAAACACTCAGTTTACGCTTGCCTGTGTAGAAGAAGTTTCATAGGTGTATTATAATAGTACATTATGCAACGAGCCTATAATGGCTATAATTAAGACACGAGTATTTTTATAAAACGAGCATATGTGAGTTTTATAATTTCCATACAAGTGTCTTAATTACCATTATAGGCGAGTTGCATACGACTGTTTATGTTCGACGATAATTATAACTTTATGAATATTTATGTTAAAACATATAATAAATATCTGTTGAGAGTCAGCCACTTGAATTTTGTGATCGGTGAGCGAGCGCTAAGTATGATATCTCTGTCTTTCAAGATCTCTGAACGACCGACGCATGCGCTCTGTGTGCTTTCAATGCCATATGCAGGCCATATGTTTACATCTGCCGCCCCTCAGTAATATTGTCACCGGAGTCGTTTGAAGACAATGCGCTGTGTAGATATTGGGGTTGGTGATATTAAGGTACAGTGCTATTTCTTGTCTCATATTCGCCAGTTTATTTACGTGAACATATGGACGGTGCGTATTCCATGTCGGTAATTTATTATAGTTCGATGTTGTGTTTATGTCCGACATGTTGGATTTTGAGCGCATGCGCGAAGGTATCGTTACCTAATTGGTCAATGAACGAGCTCTGATTGGCTGGAGAAACTGTATCATAATGAAAAATAGTGTTATAATGACCATCATTATGATACAGTTTTCTGACACATAATATAGAGTGTCGAAACAAAAATCCATTAGTATGACACGTATGTAAAGACAGAGTCATGCAGAGTGATGTATGGCGAATTTAAAGACAAATTCCCTACGGTTCCAGTTCCAAATAGACAGACTATCAGGCGTCTTGTTAATAAAGTATGAACAAGGGGAACCCTAAACGCTACATGTCCTAAGCCAATGAGAAGAGTCCTGACGGAGGAAAAAGACGTTAAAATTAATGCATCATTCTCTCGATCTCCAAATAAGTCTCTACAACGTGTTGCACAGCAAGTAAGTGTTTTGAAGACCTTAGTCCATGTTGTTTGAGTCTTGTTAGATGCAGCTCTCCATTTCTCCCTGTCCTGAGCTAATGGTTTCATCTCTACATAGCTACCACACCCTACATCCGAGGCAATCTGTTTAACATATTCTAACCTTCGTCTACCCCTACAGTTCTTGTCCTCAACCCTTCCTTCCATAACTAAGCTTGCTATTCCTGGGTGTCTTAGTATGTGTCCTACCAACCTATCTCTTCTCTTCATTAGCAGTCGCCAGAAATATCTCTCCTCTCCCACTAGTCTCAATACCTCTTCGTTTCTAACTCTATCTACCCATCTGATTTTCATCATTGTCCTGTAACACCACATTTCAAACGCTTCAATTCTCCTCTTTTCTGCTGCACTAATAGTCCAAGTTTCACTTCCATAGAGCGCCACGCTCCAGACAAAGGCCTTCAAAAATGACTTCCTAACACCTAAATCTATATTCGATGTCAACAGATTCCTTTTCTGTAGAAATGCTTTCCTTGCCTTCACCAACCTACTTTTTATATCCACCTGCTTCGTCCATCACTGGTTATTTTGCTTCCTAAGAAACAGAATTCTCCTACTTCCTTTAGCTTTTCACCTGCCAATTTGATGTCCATAGAGGTTTCTGATTTATTTCGGCTGCATTCCAATATTTTTGTTTTACATTTATTAATTTTCATCATAAATTGTTTCCTCAAGACTGAGTCCATACCATTCAAAAACTCATTCAATTCCTCAGGCGTGTCGGCCAAGATGACTATGTCATCGGCAAATCTCAGAGTTGAAATTATTTCTCCTTGAATCTTCATTCCCACTTTACTGTAAATTTTTCTCCAATTTCCTTCATTGCTTGTCGAATGTTAAGATTGAAAAGTATGGGTGATAAGTTGCAGCCTTGCCTTACACCTTGCTGTATACCAGCTTAGTCCATACGGCTACTAAAATTTTAGAACTGAAACCATACAGAGTAACTATAGTCCAAGAATTACGACCCCTTGACAATGAAGAACTCATCACTTTCTGTAATTGGATTTTACACAACTTTGTTGACGACATTGTTGTTCCGCAGTATTTAAATTGTCACGTTGCTTCACAGAACAATAAATATTAGAGCACAGAAAAACCCCATCTGATTCTCTAATGTTTACATGGGAATCGCCCGGCCCCAGGGGGAAACGAACGCTTTGTAGTTGTCACCAACATCATAGACTCAGGTTGCAGCTGAAATTCTATCAATATAGGTAATATGAATGCCCTGTGGTTACCAAAGAAACCTGACGCAGTTTTTACCATTTCAAATGATCTTGTCGACTTCATCGTTATGCTTAGGTCTACCGTTATGCGTTACGGTTACGGCGTGTATGACGTCATCATGTTGTTCAGTGCATATGCACCGAGTCTGAGTTTACTCTTGGGGTCTGGCGTTATGCGAACGGAGACGGCGAGTGCGTGACGTCATGTAGCCCCCGCGCGGGAAGTCTAAGTTAAAGGGTAATGGAGTCTGTTGAGTCTGAGTTTACTTCTGGTGTCTGGCGTTATGCGATACAGAGACGGCGAGTGCGTGACGTCATGCAGCTCCCGCGCGGGAAGCCTAAGTTAAAGGGTAATGGAGTCTGTTGAGTCTGAGTTTACTCCTGGGGTCTGGCGTTATGCGATACGGAGACGGCGAGTGCGTGACGTCATGCAGCATAGGGCACGGGAAGCCTAAGTTAATGGGCAATGGAGTTTGTTGAAGAGAAGCCCTCCTGAGCTTTTCTAACATGTGTAGCATTTGTAGCATGCGTCATTTGAAATGATATAAAGTCTAGTCTCTCAGACTGACTATATCTTTGTTTCGGGTTATCGTCTGTGGCTGACGTGCACGTCACAAGCACTATTTCTGTCTTTTTCATTTTCAGTCTATTTTTATTTATGAAAAAAAAGAAGGCTTATGAGATCACTTTTTGTTCGTGTGTGTGTGTGTATGTGTGTGCGGCTGTGTGTGTGTCGCCCCTATTAAAATCTAAACGCTTGGAGTGATTTCAATGAAACTCGATAAGGTCATAGTACTATTTTGGCTGACCCCAACCGTGCCCTTTGGGTAGATTATTAGCTTGGGAATAACCTAACCCCCAAGGGAAGATGATAAAGAAAAGGAAGTGGGTTCCGGACTGGAGAAAAAGGATGGAGAAATAGGACGAGAGTCCAAAAGAAGTTATAATTTTAACTTTAAATGTACTCAAAGGAGGCTGCCACTGCAAATCCGCTCTCCGATACCTAAAGTGGGTAGGGACCTGGGCAAAGCTAACGGGGAACGCAGCTGGAACTTGGGCGGTTTGCAAGAGAGTGGCTTTAGTGTATTCCCTCTCAAGCATACATATGCCTACTATGGGGAAGGGCGATGGTCTGGCAAGACAAAGAGTAACAGATTTATTGTGTATCTGTTCAAAGGAGTTTGTTTTTAAACAAGTAATTTGAAGAATGCCAATAATTTGAATCGGTTTCGATATTTTAGTTTTCGAAATTGTAGAATTCCTAAAGAGCGACCAAATGCTTCCAAGGAGGATAGGGATAAAGCAATTATACCTTTGGGAATCATTTTGGTAAGTATACCAATAGTTGCATTCAGAAATGGCTAAGCTTTTACCCAGCAAGGCGCCGACTAAAAGTTTAGACAATGAGAAACACTTATATTTTGAAAAACCAACCATAAGTGTTGGAGAGAATCTCCACAAGCAGGAAGCTGACGTAGCGAGCTATGCTTGCCTTACTGGCCAGTTAGAATTAGCTATTAAAGCTAAGAGAGACTTTACTAAGTTACCAAGTAAGAGTTTTTGCTCAAATGCAACAAGTGGTGAGAACCCTATCAATAGATTTATTTGCATTAAGTGGGAAGAGTCAAGGAAGACAGGATCTTGCCTAACCGTTATGTTAGAGAAATGATAAATCCAAAAATAACTCTTGAATTTATTTAACAATGTTGGGTAGTAGTTTTTGTAACAAATATATAATATTGATTTTGTAACAAATGGGGTCACAGACCTCCGAAAACATCTAAAGCTTGCGGTTTCAAACCGTTTATATGTTTTAAAATCTTCGTAAGATTTTGAAATGACAAAGATAAATAATAAAAGGAAAATTTAAAGATAACTAACGTAATTAAAGTTAGGTAATAAATTAAGTACAAGGTGTGTACTTTAAGAATTTCTAGGTAAATATCTTGGAAAGAGTAACAACTTTGAAAGTAACAACAACGAAAAGCAGGAAGAATAAAATAGAAGTTTCTATAACTTCTTGTATTAATGCTGAATTACTTTTAATTATTATACAAATAGGGCAGGTCACTTATTGTGAAACCTGAAGAGAACAATCGAAAGGAAATTTCTAGAACTCCTATGTTTAAGTAGGGATCACGAGACTGATGGGGCAAGTTTCCCTTTCGTGAAACCTAGAGATAACTCACTTATGAGTTGAAAGAATTGTATTCCCTAATTAGAAGGGAGAAACAATATAATTTAAGGCGTGTACTAGACACGAAGTTTTACAGACATTAATTCGTGGTACATAGAGAAAAAAAAGGGAGGGCACTAATTGAGAGTGACACCTCATTGAAAAAAGACCTAAAGTAACAATTTTATTATTTTGGTTTGTTAGTAAGGGGTTGGGAAAGATCAAATAGGATGGTGGAAGAGTGTTCATGGCCGTATTTATTGTATTCGGACGAACGCGACGCGGATGAAAGGTTTAACAAGCACTGTTTTCACTATAGTCTGTTGAAATAGATGAAAAGTTCACTGTAGTAGCACAACAAGTTTATGGCAAAGAAAGTTATTGCAATGATGGAAAATAACTAGTTACACTAGATATGCGAGAGTCTATTGCTTGAGAAAGTTGGAGATTATAGTTGAATGCGCCAGAGAAAATCCCAACGGAGGAAGAAAAATTAGCTATTAATTAGTAGTTCATAATGAACCCTTTACCCTATGTTGGTTAAATAATTCTACTTTTATTTCTTCAATTAATAAATATTTCAACCAGCATCATGAAAGTAGCCAGACAGCGATGGGGAAATTTCAGGCATTTGTTGGAGACAGTAGGGACATACCTGCGACAGTTTAACAAAAGGCTAAGTACTTGAGCTATGAAAAGAAATGGCATAGCGATGTATCACAGGGACAGGTGTGGCTACCTCAATTTTAGAAGCGACGCGCGGTGAGACATGGTTCTGGTATGTTCATTGTGTTATTCGCGCCTAAAAGAAATATGATGCAGTAACGTGAATGGCTGATGAAGAAAATAGACACTCCCAAGACGCCAAGATCTACTAGAAACCGCCAAATTACAGGAAATGGAGAACCAATGAGAAGAGAATGCCTACTTGCGCGCCAACTCCGGCTGGGGTACGCGGTGGCTAGCATTCACGCGGGAAATCGCCTAGACAAAATCTCTACGATCGATTCTAGGATTAATGGGCATATTCTTGACCTGTGCAATATTACGAGTTCAGTGATATTTATTTCATTCCTGTATCACAATTATTTCGAGAAATTTTTACATAAAATCCCCCTCCATCTAGACCCAAGGGCCAGTTCATTTATAAGTGTGTCGAAGAGCCAAGACATAGACTTTTATTTTATGTGTCGAGGACACGAGACTTCTATTTGGTGCGTCTACGGACGTAGACTGATTTTGATTCTGTTCGTCTGAAGAGATAGACTTTTATTCTGTGTCACAAGAACACAAGATATTCATTGTAAAGTGTTAAACTCAGTGATAGATAGTCATTGTACTATAGTTATAGGGAAAGTATCGTCGAGAATTCGCCAACGAACAGTGACAGGGAATTTAGTACCTGAACAAGCGAATTTAGTAGACAGACATAAAGTGTATAATAACCTAATTTTTGTATCAGCGCAAGGATGACATCGATGAATGCAGAGGAAGTGTGGAATTCTCAACAGTCCGTCCAGATGGCTGCTATGAGATAAAGAATCATCCAGTTGGGGAATGGCGTCTGATGTTCTTTGACGGGTGACTACAAAAAGAGATGAGTACGAAATAATATTTTATTATTTATTAAATTAACTTATGGTTTATGGGACATATTTTCTGTAAATACTTTGCTTGTGTGATTAATGTAGTATATTTAGTTTTGATCTGACACATTTTGTTTGGAAGCAGCTCGCACAATTGTAGTTGATGGAAGGTTCTTTTCTTTGTGTTGTGTTAACTAACGTAGCTATGTGAACGGCCGTGGTCGCCTAGGCTACGAACTGCGGTTAAAAACGTCTCTCGGAGATATGTCGTGTTTCAGAAGTAGGACTGAAGTAATATAATTATATAGTAGATTGGAGGGTAATTAAATTTTGTTGAGATTTATTATTGATCAGATTCAGTGTGATTATTGCCTTTTGGAGCAATGTAATTTGTGACGAAGAGTATTCTGCTCTATCGTAAGTTTTAAATATTGTGTTAAATGTTTGCGAGCTCTAATTCAGCAGACCCGTGTGAAAGGCGTTATGTCAGTCCCAGATATGTGTATTGTGAGTATATTGTTGTGGTATTACAAGCGGGAACTTCAGCAGAGACTGATTTCTGTCAGCTTGGTGCCAGATTCATATTGTATCCTTGCGAGGACAATTATGGATATGTGATTATTGTCTGACCATATGTTGAGTTGGAGGAGATGTTAGCTGCTGTTGATTCCTTGAGATAACAGTCCAGCTGGTCGGCTATTTATATACACTGGAAGGGGGACATGACTGGTATTATGGAAAGGGTGAGTTGTGGTCACAAGGGCTGGCTGAGTTTCGCAAGCAAGCTCATCATTAGTGGAGTGCACGTCTGGCTCCCAATTACTTGAAAATAAATATAAATGTGAGAAACTGATCAATGGTAAAATTGTTTAAATAAATGGGAGTTGCCTACGAAACACGATAACCTTCGAAGCGTTTCATTAACATGCAATTTTGTTAATATAAAGTAATCTTAACCACTCAGGTTGTTTTGTTGTTGTTGGTTTATTCTATGTTTATTTTCCATGTCAGAACGGAGGCAGACAGGTTTTTCTCCGGGTACTCCGGTTTTCCCTGTCAAAATTGCATTCCAGCAACACTCTCCACTATCATTTCATTTCATCTGTCATTCATTTAATCATTGCCCCAGAGGAGTGCGTCAGGCCTCGGCAGCCGGCACAGTTCATATCCTCGCCGCTAGATAGGGGCTTCATTCATTCCATTCCTGACCCGGTCGGAGACTGGAAGCAGGCTGTGGATTTCATTTCATTTTCCATGTCAGTGACCGTGAGTCACGTGCGGCGCTGTGTTTCCTTGTTGTTGAGCATCTGGCCATTGTGGCAGCTCATTTGGTTAAGTGTGTCACCACACTAATAAGGGTCTCAGAGAGATGCATGTAAATAGTAGAGTTGTAATATGTGTGTCAGAATTAGATTTAAGGATTTTATTAATGTTATGTCCATATCCATAAACGTTGATTTACGAGATGATTGTTCGTGAGCACCGTGGCTGTTAACCCGTTGTGAACGAATGATCATCCAAGTACTCATTTCTCGTAGATAGTCATCACGCGAACATAAATTCATATGCAAGATAGTGGAACTTGGATCCACATTTTATTAGAAAAGGGGAGATCCATCTGACTCCTCAAAGTGATAAATATTCCTATCAGGGGAAAATTCAGGGGAAAATTCAGGGAGGATTTTATTTATTTTTGTTTGTTTTATTCTTTTATGCACAAATTAGTTGTTAAATCTTGTTATTATCCTACGTTTTGTCTCCTTACTTTCTTAGTTATAGTTTTCATCCTATAACCCTTGACTCAGAAAAGCACGTTGTTTGGCGGACGTAAACACCACACTATGAACTGAACGCGACCCCTTGATCAAAGATTCTTGCATAAAACACTGCTATTCTGAAGGGTTCAATAAGGAAGATTCCTTAATTTGGAAACGTATTCCCACATGTGAGTGTAAAATACATGACAGTATAACTGGTAGATAGCGTGCAGATTCTGGAAGGTTCCAGAGCAATCATGACTGAAGAATAGGGCAAAAGTTAGTCCAGCGGTGGAACGAGCTAAGTATTTTATAGACAGTGGGTAATTTAATAGTATCCCACGTTGTGAGAAAATCTCTCATTTAATAAGCATAAGAAATGCTGCTTCCTGTTAAGATTGGCTTAGATAGACAAATGCCCAACATAGAAAATCCCGCGAAGGATGATTATTGCCCCAAATATAGTAATCTCACACTGCCTATAAATGATCATTAAAAAGCATGTAGCTATTTAAAATCCATTAAAATTAGTTGAAGAACGTAGAAGTAGTACTTAGCTTTGCTTCATGATGAGGGCGATGATCCCTTTGACGGTTGATACTAAAATTCTAACATGGCGTAGAATTTAATAGGTTGCCTCTCGAGTTGAGGAGGCGAGCTTGAGTGGAGCTCTAACTGACGAGGTCGACTTCCGACTTACAAGTGAGACACGCTCAGCGAAGCACGGAGGGACCAGGGAAGGGAAAAGAGTGGGGGTAGGAGACAAAAGGAATACGTATAAGAATAACCAACATTGAAACGTTAATTTCTCTTGATGAAATAATCTTCAAAGAGTTGATAGCAGGCAACACTAGCGCAGCCTGGAGGGTGAAAAAGTAGACGAAGTTTTCCTGATCACGGAGATGATAGCTGGCGATGGCGACAAGGTCTGGTGGCCAGATTGATAAAGAAGTCCTTCAGAGATTCGCTGCTAGATGACGCTAGGTGGGTCATGGAAGATATATCTCTAGAACAGACTCACAGTTAACATGAGAGACATAAACAGCAAGGAGAAATCAGAAGATCACTGTTGGTGTTTGAGAAAAAGGAAGGAATGAACTATAGCAGAGAGAAGCAAAAGCTTACTCTATCTTACCGTGTATTCCAAAGAATACACCACCCTTAAAATTTTATTACGTCTCACCAATCCAACATGGCGGCCGTGCGAAATTGTTCATCGGCATTCTATATGTATCGGAAGCTATTACCGATATCACCCTGATATTTTGTACGGTGATAAAGGGTACTACTAAATGTTTACCTATGTGACTTTCAAAAATCTTTTAACTACAAAACGAACATGGCGGCCAAGTGAATTTGACGCATTTAAATTGACTGTTCTCACTATTTAACCATCCAAACGCAGTGAAACTTGGTACAGCAAATGTTTATACACATTGTAATGCACTGATTTATAATTTAGTTCAATTGTTTGCAATACCTGAAGATGGCGGATATGTGAAATTTTAAAATTAAGTTTTATGCGATCGAAGTCAACGTTTGAATAATGAACCTACGCAATAATCCTCATCTAATAGTACATAACTCTTTGGCCTACATCATATATATTATTTCATTAGTATGCATCCCTCCTACGGCGCTCACAAGAGACCGATCGTGAAAAATGAGCATTCAAATGAAAGAGAATAGACATTAGCAGTGACTTATTGATCTATAATTTCATAAATATCTATACATTCTTTAAAAAAATACTTTAAAAATAATGTACGAATTGTGCGATTTACAAACACCATTGGTGTAGGAACATACGCTCCATAATTGCTGTCCATAGACCTCTGTGACGCCTGTTTCATGTCATATTGATATTCTGAGGTCTTTCTTTTATCCTGAAATGTAAATAGTGTTCTATAATAATTTGGTTGAAATAAAAACATAACAACCTTTCTCTCTAAGTCTGTCATTATAAACCTATTGGGGAAAGTGTGGGTTATGAACATGCGAGATTTCTCGCACGGCTCCGCTAGTATATTAAAATTCAACATGGCGACCATCCAAAATATTTAGAAAGTTCTCAATATCTATTGATCAATGACAGTAATCAAACTAAAATTTTGTATGTTGAAAGAGGCTATAAACATAAGTTTACCTATGGGACTTTCAATAACCTGGTGAGCACAAATCGAACATGGCGGCGACGCCAAAGTTAGATATTTAAATGGATGTTTTTAGTGATTTAACCATCCGAGCGCAGTGAACATTGGTACGGTATACGGTTCTACAAATTTTAATCCAAAATCCACTGCCACCTAATGTATTTCAATTGTTTTCATAGCCACATGATGGCGGCCGTGCGAAAATTTAAAATCTCGTATTTATTTCTTGTGTCCTAATCATGTATTTGTAGTTTGAATAATACACCTACACAATAATCTTCATGTAATAGTACATAACGCTAAGGCCTACAAAATGTTGTATGTTGATTAACAGAAGTATGATATATGAAAATAGCCTTTTTAGTTCTTCACGGAACTAGTTGTTGTTTATGCAACCCAACTTACTTGTCTGTATGCCGTGGTTTCACCTCTTGTACTGTTAGGAGTAACCTGTTTCCTTTGACGACGCCACCACCACCTTTTTCAAGCTCCAGACAGTTAAAGGAATAATTGCTCCCATTGGGGCAAGTATTTCTATCCCAGTCTACTCTTTAACGATTTCCACCACCCACGCTCGTTAAGTTTAACGCCGGTTTATCTGTCCCGACACAAAAAAAACGAGTCGTTAAATGATAGTTAAACTCCTAAGGTAGTCCTCTTCAATGATAGCTGGTGATAAAAGATCGTTCAGAACAATAATAGCGCCATTTTATTATTCGTCTCGCGAGATAATGGAGAGCATTCAGATTATATGTGGATTTGTGTTTAAAATGATCCACAACTTGAGGTTAGGATCGCTCGGAAGAATTCAACATGAAGTACGAGAAGCATGGAGAGTTATGGTTGGTTGATTCCTCAGTTTAGGAGCTGAGACAACGCGGTCATGTAGCTCCGTGTACTTTGGGTGTGTGTAGAATCTGTCTGATAACCGGTGTTCATTGTGATGACTGTAATAGTGTGTGTTATCTGTTTTTTAATTTAAGTACAGACTGCAACTTAGAATTTTTCAAATAGTTCCTACTTTTGCCGCCAAACGCCACCGTCAACGACTACTAGGCCTAGTTCAGAACTTAGCTACTAGACGCCACCGCAGTCGGCTCTTGGCAACGAACGTAGGAACCTAAGAGCGTTGTTTACATTCTTAACCTATCCAATTTAGCTTCACACAGGTGTAATTAGCGGAAGGTTCTTTAACATGCCATAAATCTATGACATGGGACCGCCGGCTTTACTTCCCCTCCGAAGAAAGGCATACTGAGGGATTTTTAACGCTCTTAAAATATCCGACGGCTATGGCCGGGTTTGAACCCGCTATCTTGGGCATAGAAGCTCAGCATGCTACCGACTACGCCACCGAAGCCGCCCATGGAGAGTTACTTCCAACAACAACAACAACAACGAAGAATTTAAAAAATAAAAAATAAAACAAATAACAGAAAACAAACAAAATAAAACCAACAAAAACAGAGAACAAGAAATAAAAAACAAAGAACAAAATACAAAAAAAGAAAGAATAAACCAAATAAAACAAAACACAAAAATACTAAGAACAAAAAACCAAAGAACTAAAAAAAGAACAAATAAAGACAAAAAAATAGAATGCTTTTTTTCGCTATCGTTTTACCCTCCAGGGACTAAGCGAGGGATCCCACCTCTACCGCCACTGAGGGCAGTGTCCTGGAGCTTGAGACTCTGAGTTGGGGATACGACTGGGGTGTGTGACCAGCTCTACGCCCAGGCGGCCTCACCTGCAAAGTGAACAGGGGGCCTGATGAAGGGATGGGAAGAGTGGGACGGTTAGGCAAGGAAGTGGGAAGGAGGCGGCCGTGGCCTTGCAGTAGGAACCATCCCGGCATTTGCCCGAAGACGAAGTGGGAATCCACGGAAAACCACTTCGAGGATGGCTGAGGTGGGAATCGAACCCCCTCTACTCATTTGGGCCACCCGAGGCTGAGTAGACCCCGTTCCAGTCCTCATACCACTTTTCAAATTTCGTGGCAGAGCCGGGAATCGAACCCAGGACCTTCGGGTCGGCAGCTAACTATGCTGACCGCTACGCTACGGAGGCGCTAAAAAATAAAAAATAAAAAATAGAACAAAGAACAAAACTTTTCATTTAAATATAATTTGTTGTAGATTCTTCTGGGGCTTTACGACATCTCGGTCATGTAGCACCGTATAGACTGTGTTACTGTAATGCCTGTACTAGTGTGTGTGATTTAATTGAGGTAAGACTTGGGTAGGAAGCAGCCGTGGCCTTACGCTAGGAACCATCCCGGCATTCACCTGGAGTAGAAGCGGCAAACTACGGAAAACCTTTTCCAGAATGGCTGAGGTGGGAATAGAACTCACCTCTCCTCAGTTTTAACTCTTCAGTCGGTCAAAACAAATGTCCCCAATATTGCTAAGCGAGGATGCAAAACTATAAATGAACACTTATGAAACAAGTAGTTCCGTGAAGAACTATACAGCCTATTTTCATATATCCTACTTATGTTAATTGCCTCTATCAACATACAAAATTTCAGTATGATTGCTGTAATAGATTCGTAGATATTGAGAACCGACTAAATATTTCGGATGGTCGCCATGTTGGATTTTATATATGTAGGTCCTAGAGTTATGTACTGTTACATGAAGATTATTGTGTACGTGTATCATTCAAACTTAAATCGCATGATTAGCACCCAAGAAGTAACAAGGAGATTTTAAAATTTCGCACAGCATCCATCTTGTGGTTATGGAAAAAATTGAAATAAATTAGATGCCAGTGGATTAACATTTGTATAAGGATTCACTGTACCAAATTTCACTGCACTCGGATGGTTAAATTGCGAGAAACGTCCATGTGAATATTTATACTACGCGTCGCCGCCATGTTGGATATGTGATCACCAGGTTATTTAAAGTCATATAGCCGCTATGAACATTAAAAAATCCAGTTTCATTGCTATAATGGATTCGTAGATATTCAGAGCCGTCTAAATATTTCGGATGGTGGCCATGTTGGATTGTTAAATGTATAGGCTATAGAGTCATGTACCATTAAAGGAAAATTATTTCGTATGTTCACTATTCAAAATTTCACTTCGATCGCATGATTACGACACAAGAAATAAAAACTTATTTTTTAAATTCGCAAAGCCGCCATCTTGAGATTATGTAAACAATTCAACTAAATTAGATACCAGTGCATTACAATGTGTATAAACATTTCCTGTACCAGATTTCATTGCATTTGGAACATTAAATCGCGAGAAAGGTCTATTTAAAATTTTCAAATTCGCTTGGCCGCCATGTTCGTTTTTTAGTTAACCGGTTTATGAAAGTCTTATAGATGAACTTCCAGTAGAGCCCTTTATCTCCGTACAAAATTTCAGGGTGATACCGCTAATAGTTTCCGAGATATAGAATGCCGGTGAAATATTTCGCACATCCACCATCTTGTGGTTAAGTAAACAATTGAACCAAGTTAGATGTCGGTGCATTACAATGTGTATACACATATACTGTACCAAGTTTTATTGCGTTTGGTTGGTTAAATCGCGAGAAACGTCTATTTAAAAGTCGCAAATTCGCGTGGCCGCCATGTTGGTTTTGTAGTTACCAGTTTTTCAAAAGTCACATAAGTGAACTTCTAGTATTTCCCTCTATCACCGTAAAAAATTCCAGGGTGATATCGGGAATAGTTTCGGAGATATTGAATACTGGTGAAATAATTCGCACAGCCGCCATGTTGGATTGGTGAGACGTAACAACATTTGAAGGGCACGGTCGGGGTCTCCAGGAATAGTGCTATGAACTTACTGAGTTTCATTGAAATCGATCCAGCCGTTTAGAATTTATTAGGGACACACACACACACACACACCTCACACACACACACACACACACACACGCACGGACAAAAGGTGATCTCAAAAGCCTATTTTTTCAAAATTGAAAATAGGCTAAAAATACATGTACAGTATTAGTTATAATCACTATTAAATAATGGGTAATTTAGGATTCTGAGTTTCAACCGTCAGTCGGTCATCATCAGATCGTGATCACTGTGGTTAAGGTTTGGTACAAATATTAATAGTTGTATAATATGTCTTGTTAATATTTATACTGTATTACGATTCGCTGTTTGAATATCGTTATTAAACGTTAAATTGCTATATATAGGTTTGTGAACTATGTTGGAATATTATGCACGTGTATACAGTTAAAACACCATTTAATAATAATAATAAATATTAATTGTTTACGGTTTTTCGTCCCTTTTTACTGCTGAGGGTTTTAGAGACGCCAGGGTGACGTAATTTTGCTCGAAGGGGATCTTTAACGTGCCAATAGCGGCTTCGGTGGCGCAGTTGGTAGCATGCTGAAATGCTGTGCCCAAGATAGCGGGTTCAAACCCGGCCAAAGTCGTCGGATTATAAGAGCGTTAAAATCCTTCAGTATGCCTTCCTTCGGAGGGGAAGTAAAGCTGTCGGTCCAGTATTATAGATTTATGGCCTGTAAAAGATCCTTCCACAGACTAAACATGTGTAAAGCTAAATTGTTACGTTAGATTTCGTCGGAACGCTATATCAAAAGTTCCAACGTTCACCACTATCATTGATATCTGGTAGCGAAAGTTGGAACTACTTGAAATTGAAATGAACTTGTAGCTCACCCTAAGGGTGTCCGCTGGAAGTAGCTACAGAGTCAGGGGAGCCGAACATGTCCTCGGACACTCCTGGCACTAAAAGCCATACGATGAATAAATAAATAATTTAATAATGTGCCGATAAATTTACTGACACGGCTCCTTCAAATGCCAACTGACTGCGCCAGGATTTGACACTGTAACTTTGGGCACAAGAGGCGAGAACGTAACCTCTGCGCCACGCAGCCAGTCAATATAATGAAATTAGAGCATGCGTTTGGATTTTACTGTGATATGGTTACTCATCTGATTTCACAGCACGTTCGTTGTACAGGTGCCCACTAAACCTGCTTACTTTTGACTGATCGATGCGTTACTGCAACAATTGTAAATGTAATCTACAAAACAAAAGTTTGGAGCTTTTCAGTCGGTCAACACGAATGTACCCAAAAGAGCTGGGTTATGCACCAATCCTGAAAAAAAAACTGACATGGGATTAATAAATACACTAGGATGACCAGTTTCGATCGTCAAGTGATCATCATCAGATCCATTACACTTAGACTGTAAAATCTATGTTTGAAAATACAGGTGAAAATGTTTACAATATGTACAATTATTTATTTACTGCAACTAAATAATTGTACATAATGTAAAAATAGATTTTACAGTCTAAGTGTAACGGATCTGATGATGATCGCTTGACGATCGAAACTGGTCATCCTAGTGTATTTATTAATCTCATGTATTTTTTTTCAGTATTAGGGCATAACCCAGCTCTTTTGGGTAGATTCGTGTTGACCGAGTGAAAAACACCAAACTTTTTTTACTAAGGCAACACTGAAGAATGGCTTCAAACCCCACAAATGTAATCTAGTTACAATTTCTGGTAAATAACGGTAACTGTAACATTGTAACTCTTACAAAGTCATTTAACCCTAACTGAATACACCATGTTACATCCACTTGAGTTTGGCGCTTGTCTTCACCAGATTAGTGTCTATAACTTTAACGTTAACCTAACAATACAGGTGTTCTGTAGGAAATGATTCCATCTTAGCCTGCGTCTGTATTTCGCATTCAAATTACAGTTCCTCAGATGACTTTCCATTGTTGCAACACTCTAGTCAAACGTGACCCTATAAAACTGCTAGATTGGGGAAAGGGGCCGATGAAATCACGGTTTACCTTGAGGGAGTAAAACTTCACTTCCGTTCTGAGGAACGTTGAAAGACGACGTGATGAAATCAGGAGTACCCTCGAGAGGGATTACTAACTTGGTCCTACGTGAGGTGAATAGACATCTCCATGGTAACCTACTGTGCGCCTTACTTCCTGCCCTATTGTTTGCTATCAGAACGCTGTTTAGTTTCTGTTCCATCGTTACGTTCAAATGAAACTGATACATTTCACGATTCTACATTGGCTTCTAACCGTTATTCTCGTGACTTTCAAAAGTTAATTGTTACTTGTAACAGAAGAAATAAATCAGAAACTCGTATTAACGCCAAATTGGCAGGTGAAAAGCTAAAGAAAGTAGAAGACTTCTGCTACTAAGGAATAAAAAATAACCAGTGATGGGCGAAGCTAAGAGGATATAATAGGTAGATTGTCTCAGACAAGGAAAGCATTTCTACAGAAAAAAAATCTGTTGACATCAATTATAGATTTACGTATTAGCAGGTCTTTTTGAAAGATTTTATCTGGAGCGTGGCGCTCTATGGAAGTGAAACTTGGACTGTTGGGCGCATCATAAAAGAGGAGAATCGAAATGTGGTGTTACAGGAGAGTGAAGATCAGGTGGGTAGATAGAGTAACAAATGAAGTGGTAGTGGGAGAGGAGAGAAGATGTTTCTGGCGACTGCCAATGAAGAGAAGAGAAAGGTTAGTAGGACACATATTAAGATCCCCAAACTTAATTATGGAAGGAAGGGTCGAGGA
This sequence comes from Meconema thalassinum, assembly GCA_946902985.2. NCBI lineage: Eukaryota > Metazoa > Arthropoda > Insecta > Orthoptera > Tettigoniidae > Meconema > Meconema thalassinum. Next base: position 111,470,351 of record OX336398.1, read on the forward strand.
CAAGAACTGTCGAGGTGGAACAAGTTTGGAATATGATAAACAGATTGCCACCTCGGATGTAAGGTGTGATAGCTATGTAGGGATGAAATTCATTCATTCATTCATTCGTTTATTTGCAATTGGGGGTGTGTTCCCCGGTGGCAAATTAGATATACATAACAAATAAATAATTGTACATAACAATTCACAAACAATTAAACTGGAGTATTTACACAAATAGCCAGTCTTTTCTTAAATACACCTATATGTTTGGGAAAAGGCTCTAAGACTGCGGCGGGTAGAGTGTTCCAATTATCAATGGCACGGTTTACGAAAGAATATTTACCATAATTTGTTCGCTGTGGTCGGCCCTTAACTTTGAAAGTGTGATCGCTCCTACCCATGTAAGTAGGCTTTTCCATACGTTTGCTAAGCTCACCCCATGCTGGTTGATTTGTATATGAGTTGTACATAGCGCAGAGTCTAGATTTCATCCTCCTAGCCTCAAGTGATTCCCACCCAAGTTTCTTGAACATACGGCTCACACTGCTCCTGGGATTAAAGTCACTGAGCACAAATCTAGCGGCCTTTCTTTGTACCATTTCCAACTCATTTATGAGCCCTACTTGATATGGATCACAAACCGCCGAGGCGTATTCCAGAATAGGTCTTACAAGTGACAAATATCCTAATTCTTTAGCAGAGGTACTACTTCCTTTTAATACCCTCATTACAAAGTGCAGGGATTTGTAAGCTTTAGAAACTACACATCCTATATGACTACTCCACTTCATATCATTTCTTACGTGAACGCCCAAATATTTGCAAGAATCTTCTTCTACAAGAATTTCCGAGCCAAAGTTATATTCAAAATCTTGCCTTCGCACTTTCCCTATTTTTATTAGTCTACATTTTCTTGTATTTATTTTCATTTTATTTTCAATCGCCCACTTATAGACCAGGTTCAGGTCATCTTGAAGTACTGCATTGTCTTGTGAGTCATGTATCTTTCGATATATTACACAATCATCCGCAAACAATCGACAGACACTGCGAATCCCATTTGGTAAGTCATTTATTTATTTATTTATTTATTTATTTATTTATTTATTTAATAATTATTAGATACAACCATGAAAAGGTCATTTTACACTAATATTTTAACAATTTCAAATAATATTAACAAAAACAACAACAACAATAACAGGTAACAATTGCCAGTGATGGCAGAAAGGATAAATCTCGGGAAGGACGCAGGGAGTGATTAGGGTAGTGAGTGATTAGGAGGGTGAGGGGTTAGGAATTGAGGGTGAAAGGGATCTTCTAATGTTATGTTTGAATGTTCGATAGGGAGAGAATATGTCAATGTTTGGAAGGGAGTTGCTAAGGGTAGGTAGATGGTGGAAAATAGAGCGCTTCTGTACTTCAAGACGTTGGCGAGGTATGTGGTGTAAATGGTTCTGGCGTGTTGAACGGGAGGGAACATGGAGTGGGAAGTAGCTTAAGAGCATGTTACATTTTGTGTAACCATTCATAATTTTATATAAGAAACACAGGTCAGTAAATTGTAGACGGCTTCTCAGGTCGAGTACATTGAGCTGGTTTAGAATATCGGATTTGGCGAAGTGCCTTAGTGAAGTATTGCGAGCTTTGACTACTGATATGAAGAAATTAAAGACACTGTTCAATTTAGAAATATTGGTTATAGCCGAAGTAGACCAGATTGGAGAAGAGAAATCTAGGATAGGGAGAACATATGTGGTGAAGTATAATTTAAGTGCAGTGAGGTCTTAAATTTCTGTGAATCTGTATAGAATGCCGAGACTGCGCATTGCGCGAGATTTGATATGGTCAATGTGGGGAGAGAATGTCAGTTTATCATCGTGAATAATACCTAAATCTCTCACCTGAGAAACCGTATCCAATTTATTTCCACATATTTTATAGTTTGCTTGATTTCCAGATTTCAGTAGTGAGAAAGACACATTGAAGCACTTTTTCGGATTTGGGGATAACTTCCATTTGTTGAACCAATCAGTACATGTATTCACTGCTTCCTGGAGGTCAGCGTGGTCGTCAGAATTGGTTTTTTTTCTGAATATCTTGAGGTCATCAGCGTATAGAAGAAGGGAACACGGAGAATTTTGCACACATGTGTTTATATCGTCCATATACGGCACGAAGAGAAGGGGTCCCAGGATACTGCCCTGAGTTACTCCTGATAAGACTGGGAGCCAGGATGATACAGACCCTGGAAGCACTACCCGTTGTTGCCTATTGGACAGGAAGCTTTGTATTAGGGATAGAAAGGATCCATGTACGTTGTATCGTGAAGCAAGCTTGTGGAGGAGAAGGAAATGGTTCACGGAATCAAATGCTTTGGCCAGGTCGACGTAGATTACATCTAGCTGAGATTTTTGATCTATTGCAGAAATTATGTGATGGTTCAGAACAGTCAGATTTGTTAAACATGATTTTCCAGGGACGAAGCCATGTTGTTCTTCTGAGAGGTGTGGTTTGGTGAAAGTGAGGAGACGGTAATGTATTATTCTTTCGAAGACTGAAGAGAGTATAGGGACGATAGATATAGGTCTGTATGAGGAAATTTCATACTTGCTGTCTGATTTAAAGACAGGTGTGACATCAGCTCTTTTCCATGAGTCAGGAAAAGTGCCGGAAGTCATGCACCAGTTGAGTATCATGGATAAGGGGATGCTGAGAGATGCAGAGGTGTTTTTCAGGAATATAGGGCTTATGTCTGATGGTCCGGTAGATCTGTTTGCGGGCAAACTTTTTAAAATATTTTGGATTTCATTGGGGGTCGTTGAAATTTGAGAGAGTGAATCAGAACAGACGCTAGTAAGTTGAGGGGGACTGGGGATTGGCACGGGAACTGAAAAGGTTGAATGGAAATATTCATTGAAATGTGTGGATCTCAATTCAAATGGGATTTCTTCATTATGGAGGTTTAGGTTAAGTGGAATTCTGGGAGTCTTTCTACGGGATGATATAAGTGTCCAGAACTTCTTCGGGTTATTCTTGAGATTTCCTGTTATGGAAGAAATGTAGCGGTTGTAATCTTCTGTCATATGAACTCTTGAAATTTTCCGTAGGTAAATAAATACATTGCGTGTATGAGGAGTAGGAACTGATTTCCACAGTGACCACGCTCGAGTTTTATTTTGGAGAAGGAGTTTGGTGTTTTGACTTAGCCAGTGCGGGTATTTGTTGGATTTGGGTTGGGGGAAAGGAACGTGTTGTTTAATGGCCGAGTAAAGTAAATCCTCAAACAAGACCACTGCGCTGTTTACGTCTCTCTCAGCTGTTAGCAGGCACCAGGGTAGAGATGATAAATCCTGATTGACAGCTTGCCAGTCGACCTTTCTCCAAAGAGGGAAAGCTTTATTATCGGTGGTGGGGCTATTTTTATGTATGCTGGCTGGGACGGGGAGAGTGGCTTCTATTGAGCTATGGTCGGTGTTCAGGATATATCTTCCAACGGTCACCGTGACATTGCGCAGGGTTGAAAATATGAGGTCCAGTGTTTCGGATTTCCTTGTTGGGTGTAGATTGAACTGTTTCAGATGTAGACCGTTTATAAAATTTGATAAAATGAAAGTATCTATTTGGGGAGAGTGTATGGTACCATTGTCTATTGATGTCCAGGAGATATGGGAGTTAAAATCGCCTAGCAACACTATTTCATTTTCTTGATTGAGGGCAAGAACAGTAGAGTTGAAACATTCTTCTAAGGTGTCAATTTTGGTGGAAGGTGGGCGGTAGAAGCAACCTACGAGTAAATTCTTCCTTTTTGGGATAATAATCTCAACCCATATTATTTCGCAGGAAGTTTCTAAGTCAGGCCGATGTTTTGCCATCAGTTTGTTATGAACTGCGATTGCAACACCACCACCCCTTGAGGATCTGTCGCGCCGAAACACATTGAACTCAGATGAAAACGGAAGTTCCCCACAAGATACGAAGTCTGACAACCATGTTTCTGAGAGGCAGAGGATATCAAATTGATTGATTTCGGTTATATTTGCTATACAGTCGGTTAGTTTATTTTTGATGCTCTGTGCGTTCTGGTAGTAGAGGTTAAGGGGTCCTGGGTTTAAATGAATGTCACCTGATAGTAGTAGTAGTATCAAGTAAACAGTACTGGAGGAAGCACGGCAACGTTGTACAGGTCCACGAGGTGTGGTGGAAACATGGCGGAGCACTGGGAGGTTACAAGCTGCAGCGGTCGAGAAAATAAAATGTCTCTCTGCGCAGTACCACAGAGTTTTCTGATCACACGACACATCACTGCGGTCGGAAATGTTTTCAGCACAGTTGCACACCAAATAGTACACTTGAACAGGTAAAATACCACTAAAACACTGTAATTTGTCAGAGCTACTGAAACACGAGGCCTGTCACTTGCCGCCATCTTTAACAACATTTCGGAGGGTGTATGTATGGACCACTTCCTTTGTAAGATTTGCTTGCTGAATTCTTTCTCGCCTTGTTGACAGGGAAGCTTTCCCGTTCCTGAATGATGCGTCTCGCGCAAACGTGCACTGTTTCAGTGTGTCCTCTCTTGCTAAACTCCTTCTTACCTTGACGACAGGGAAGCCTTCCTGTTCCTAAATGATCCGCCCTGCGCGAACCTGCCCTGCTCCTGTGTGTTTTCATTTGCTAAACGTCTTCCCGCATTAGTGACAGGGAAGCATTCCCGCTCCCGAGTGATTCACCCGGCACTGAAGCGCTAGGAGAGGATTTGTTGTTTAAGTGGGTGATGTGTAACAAGCTAGGCTTAACCTCACTTTAAACGCGCCATGAGCTTGTTTAATTAACATGGAATTTTGGCTTGATACACTCTTAATATAACTTCCCTAACAATTCCACGGCTAGTTGTTCTTACCCGCAATCCGCAACATTTGGAGGAGTATACGCACACGGCTTTCTTTCTACATATAACTTCGTGATTTATAAGGACATTACACTTAGCACTTTGCCGCCATGTTGTATGTTGCACATGTTGTTGTTGACGCCAAAAATAACAAAGTTCTGATTACGCTGCCCTGAGGGATACCCGACGTTACGGTAATTTCATCCGAGAATCGGCCTTCAACTTTCACTTTCTGGGAACGACCCGTCAAAAATTCTTGGATCCATAAAATTACTCTTCTATCAATCTTCGTCGAAGCTAATTTATGGAGTAGCATGTCATGCGGCACGACATCAAATGCCTTCGCTAAATCTATAACTACGGCGTCGACTGAAACTCCATCGTCTAACGATTCGCTAATATCTTGAAAAAGTGATAGCATCTGACTCTCACATGAGTAACCTTTCCGAAATCCATGTTGCCTATCATTAAACCATGATAATGTTTCCCACTGTTCCCGCAAGTAGTCGCAAATGAGATGCACCATCTGTTTACAAACGATGGACGTAAGACTAACCGGCCTGTAGTTGCTCAATTCAAGTCTGCTCCCTCCCTTAAATATTGGGACTACCGTAGCTCTTTTCCAGTCATCCGGGATTTGCGCATTGTTTATGGACACATTCAAAATCACATCCAAGTATCGTGCCATGGCCCTACCTCCTAGTTTAAGTACTTCACTAACAATATTATCAGGACCCTTCGATATAGTGTAACGTAATTTTTGTATTAGCTTTACAATTGCTGACTGGTTTATTTGGAGAAGTGGAGCCCCTGATTCACCGTTAAGGTCCAACACACAGCTATTGGATTTATTGAACACACTACCATAGAAGACATTTAATTCATTAGCAATGGCTTGCTTCTCAGTAATTAATTTACCGTCACCGGACATTATCATCGACAAATTATTTGAATTTCCCTTTCTTCTCCTAACCTAACTGTAATTTTTTTTTCCACCCATCGCCTCCCGAACCAAGTAAACCTTGCATATAATTGTCATGAGCAGCCCTCTTTTTTAAGACGAGCTCTCTTGATAAGGACTTAAATTTCAACATATACTTGTCACTATTATGTCTTTTATTGTATAATTTCCTAATTTTCCGTTTAAGACTCCTGATTTCCCGTGTGTAATACTCAGGATCTGGGTTTTGTTTCAGTAATTTAAATGGAACAAATTTATCAATAGCGCTATTTAAAATTTTCAAAAAGTTAGTCCACAGGATATTAATGTGATTTCCTTCCGATGCCCATCCCACAAATAGCTCATTCAAATACCCCTGAAATTTGCCCTGATCCGCCCTGCGATACTGGAATATGATCTTATTTGCTTCATCAGAGTCGAATTTTGTAGGGGCGTGGTGGCTCAGCGGTCTAGCTGTATGCCTCTCACCAAGGCGGTCCGGGTTCGATTCCCGGTCAATGCATAAGAGATTTTCGATGTGAAATGCCATGTCCTGTGGTTCGGATTCCACGTAAAAAGGAGGTCCCGTGGCTCATAATCACAAGATTCACGGTCACGTAAAGCTACAATCTTCCTTCCTTCCTTCGAATTTTGTAATGTCACCGTATCTAATATTTAATTCAACTCCAGAATGGTCACTAATTCCTGGTACTTTCAGACAGTTAATATACAGCTCTACAGGTCTTACGAGATAAACATCTAAGGTATTATTGCCTATAGTTGGGAAGTCAACTACTTGGGAAAATCCCCCCTCCCTTAAGAATTTGTTTGCAGCGCTCTGAGCTTGACCACAGCTATTTGACTCACCAGACCAGTCTTCTTTGGGGAGGTTTAAATCTCCGGCAATTATTATGCTCTTTTTCATAGCATTACCCGTACAAGTTTTATCATACAGTGTGTCGAGAAGCGAAAAGTTATCTTTGGGTGCTCTATACGCCCCTATCACCTGAAGAGGGAATTTATTCCCCTTATCCGAAATTTGTACACATAACATTTCATGATCCGTATCAGCCCACTTTAAGAAACTAGCTATATTTTTGCGCACACAAATAAATAGCCCACCACCTCGCTCAGGAAAGGTAGACCCGGAGATCTGCATCAAATCAGTCAAAATACTGAATATTCAAACACACACTTGCAACATGTTACTTCGCATTTCTACAGGAAGTATCAACCGTTCCTAAACGTTACCTTCTGGGCGTTATCCTCGTTACGTTAAACAGGAGCTTTTACCTGTAATGACATTGTAACACATTGTGTTACCTCACGTGATTTTACTAGAAGTATCAACCGTTCCTAAACGTTACCTTCTGGGCGTTATCCTCGTTACGTTAAACAGAGCTTTTACCTGTAATGTGTTACCTCACGTGAGTTTACTAGAAGTATCAACCGTTCCTCAAAGATACTTTCTGGGCGTTATCCTCGTTACGTTAAACAGGAGCTTTTATCTGTTTGCTGTTACCTCACACGATTTTACTGCAAGTATCAAAAGCTACTTCTGGGCGTTATCGTCGTTTTTTTAAAAAGGAGCTATTATCTGTTAAATGTTACCTCACGCGATTTTACTGCATGTATCAAAAGCTACTTCTGGGCGTTATCGTCGTTACTTTAAAAAATTCCTCTCGGCACGCCGGAAGGCGGAGGTAGATTTCACCGGGCAAACTAGGGGATAGGCTATAATAGGCAAAATATGCAGGTTTTCGTAGGAGGATCAGACCTCATTTATTGCGAGAAAGTATTTTACAATTGGAGGTTAGTTAACATTTTTTTCGTCTTTCTATGCATATTATAAACATTTTACTGTCTTATGGGGATGGTAACCTTCTTGTCATTTGGGGTTCATTTTTATACTTGTGATCACACTGTCCTTATGCAAGGTTTGGAACTAATGAGTAACTATCTAACAGTCTGTTACTTTTTCACGCAAAATTTTATCTCCCGCAGAGATGTTGGTTGGTTCCTCCGTTTAGGGGCTGCGACAAGGTGGTCATGTAACCCCGTGTACATTGGGTGAGTGTAGAATCTGTCTGATAAACGGTGTTATTTGTGATGACTGTATTAGTCTGTAATTCAGGTAAGGACTGCAGACGGTCAATTTTAAGTAGTAGTACCTAATTTTGTACCAAATACTAACGTCAACGACACCTAGCTGTGAACTTGGCTGCTAGGTGCCACCGCAACCAGCAACTTGTAACGAACGTTGTAACTTCCCCTCCTAAGGAAAGCATGCTTACGGATTTTTAGCGCTCTTAGAAAATCCGGCGACTTTGGCCGGCTTTGAACCAGCGACCTTGGGCATAGAAGTTCAGCATGCTACCAGTTAGCCGCTTCCCTCATAGTCAGATGGAACAAGAAGTTCCGTGACGAACTAGCCTACTTTTCTTAAAATTAAGATTCATGCCATAGATTAATCTACAGTATATGAACCTATCTAGAATAATGACGAAATTAAGTGGGTAATATCGAAATGTCTTAATTAGTACGAAATAAGGTATACTATAGTGCGGGACAAACTATTGGAAGCCTGAAGGTCATGCGTAATCGGTGCGCTGTTGTCCTGTACGTTCTCGCATCCAGCGCGCGACTGAAGGTACGATGCAATAGCATGGCAACACCGCCGGGCGCGGGGTGGAGAGCGGAGCGGAGAGCCGGTTGACCTTCAGGCTTCCAATGGTTTGTCCCGCACTATAGGCATAATGTAGCCTAATAGAGCAATACAGTTGGCAGCTCTGGTGACTGAATATATTCTTACTTCCATCTCCTAAGGTACAGAATACAAAATGTGGTTGAAGTCCAAAGGACGTTACATGGATTTAGAGATTGGATCTATTAGTACACGTAAAGGCATGTTGGCAACAATGTCATGCGAGTGCTGGTCAGAAATAATCTGAAATATTATTCCTTTTTGTGCCAATTTTGGATGAAATCCATTTGTTGGTATAGAAGTTACATGTATTTAAAAATTGGTCCTATCAGCAGGCTTAGAATCATGTTGGTAGAACTGACGTATATAAGTTACTCCAAATTACTGTAAAATGTCAGGTAATTTACGTGTGCATAGTTTAAAGCTGTCGGCTTGCATACTTTCTGATATATTTGGATACAAAATAAAGAGCAATTATTAACAGTTGGCAGCCCTGGTGGCTCTTAAGAATACACTCAGTCATATATGTTTATGTACACATATTACATACAAAATTTGGTTGAAATCCAATTGATAGTATAGAAGTTATATGCATTAAAAATTGGACTTATCAGAAGGCTTAAAATTATTTTGGCAACGCTGTCATGTATGGCCACCTGGAAATTAAACTGAAATAGTATTATCTACATGTGTGCCAATTTTAGAATAGCTCCCATGTATACCTTCCAAGATATACAACATGGAGCTCAAATTTCTAGTGTTTTTTTTAGCAGTTGGTAGCACTGGCATCTTTTTCAAATATGGGCCTGAGATATTCCGGTATACATCTTTACTCGTACTAAATTTGGTTTCGATTGCTGCAGCCGTTTAGGAGTTGATATGGGGGGGGACACACACACAGCCAGATAGACAGAAGGACAGACAGACAGACAGACAGACAGACAGAAGGACAGACACATTTTCCCGGATATATTTCATAAGTCTACTTTTTCCTCATTTTTGAAAAGTGTGAAAAGTTGGCTAAAAATGAATGTGATCTCGTCAATGGCGTTGTCTTGGCAACCTCTGATAGATCATCCCTCATCACTTTAAAAGCGTTGTTATGGTAACCTCTGATGGCACTTGACATTTTTAAAAATTCCGAAATCATTTTTCTCATCCCTTGGCGTAATGGTGGGTCATATCAAAAATTCTTTCAGACAAAAGTTTTAGGTAATTATTAGGGGAATATTTTCCATTTTGTTCGGTTTTGATATTGTGCCTATTAAGAGAGATATGATTAATGTTTCCCGAAAAACCCACTTTTTTCCACCCCTTTGGTCAATGGTTGGTGCTATCAAAAAACTTATTTGGCATAAATTTTTGGCACTTATGCGACACATATTATGAACTTTGAATGGATTCGATATTTCACGTATTAAGAGAGTTATAGCGAAATTTCACTTTTTTGAAAAAGCCCCCCATTTTCACCCCCTTCGACCGATTTTGCCCATTAACGAACTCGACCGAGATTTTATAGGGATACATATTATGTTAAAAATTCAAAGTGATTTGTGCAAAATTACGGCAGGTATCGTGTCCACAAGAAACTGATATATATATATAGATACATATATACATATATACATAAATTATATATAAACTTTTGAACTGACGGTGGTTTTGGGGTCTCGGGGATGTGAAACGCGAAGATATGTCGAAATTTTCCGGAAGTCGAAACATGGTACCCATTGCAATAGTTAGCTTTCTAATGAAATCTACCTAAAAGGAGCTATTATCTGTTACCTGTTACCTCACTAGATTTTACTGCAAGTATCAAAAGGTACTTCTGGGTGTTATCGTCGTTACTTTAAAAAGGAGCTTTTACCTGTAACCTGTTACCTCACGCGATTTTACTGCAAGAATCAAAAGCTACTTCTGGGCGTTATCATCGTTACTTTAAGAAGGAGCTGTTATCTGTTAAATGTTACCTCATGTGATTTTACTGCAAGTATCAAAAGGTACTTCTGGGCGGTATCGTCGTTACTTTAAAAAGTAGCTGATATCTGTTACACGTTACCTCACGCGATTTTACTGCAAGTAACAAAAGGCACTTCTGGGAGTTATCGTCGTTACTTTAAAAGCGAGGTGTTATCTGTTTCATGTTACCACATGCGATTTTACTGCAAGTATCAAAAGGTACTTCTGGGCGTTATCGTCGTTACTTTAAAAAGGTGATTTTTCCTGTGACATGTTACCTCACGCGATTTTACTGCAAGTAACAAAGGCTACTTTTTGGCTTTATCGTCATTACTTTAAAAACGAGGTGTTATCTGTTACATGTTACCTCACGCGATTTTACTGCAAGTATCAAAAGGCACATCTGGGCGTTATCGTAGTTACTTTAAAAAGGAGCTGTTATTTGTTAAATGTTACCTCGTGCGATTTTACTGCAAGTATCAAAAGCTACTTCTGAGCGTTATCGTCGTTACTTTAAAAAGGGGCTGTTATCTATAAGGTGTTATCTCACGCGATGTTACTGCGAGTATCAAAAGGCACTTCTGGGCGTTATCGTCGTTGCTTTTAAAAACGAGGTGTTATCTGTTACATGTTACCTCATGCAATTTTACTGCAGTATCAAAAGCTACTTCTGGGCGTTATCGTCGTTACTTTAAAAAGGAGCGGTTATCTGTAAGGTGTTACTTCACGCAATTTTGCTGCAAGTATCAAAAGGCACTTCTGGGCGTTATCATCGTTACTTTAAAAAGGAGCTGTTTATCTGTAACATGTTACCTCACGCGATTTTACTGCAAGTAACAAAAGGTACTTCTGGGCGTTATCGTCGTTACTTTAAAATGGTGCTTTTTCCTGTAACATGTTACCCCACGCGATTTTACTGCAAGTATCAAAAGATACTTCTGGGCGTTATCGTCGTTACTTTAAAAAGGTGCTTTTTCCTGTAACATATTACTTCACGCGATTTTACTGCAGTATCAAAAGCTACTTCCGGGCGTTATCGTCGTTACTTTAAAAAGAAGCTTTTACCTGTAACATGTTACCTCACGCGATTTTACTGCAGTATCAAAAGCTACTTCTGGGCGTTATCGTCGTTACTTTAAAAAGGAGCTGTTTATCTGTAACATGTTACCTCACGCGATTTTACTGCAGTATCAAAAGTTACTTCTGGGCGTTATCGTCGTTACATTAAAAAGGAGCTATTATCTGTTACATGTTACCTCACGCGATTTTTCTGGAAGTATCAAAAGCTACTTCTGGGCGTTATCGTCGTTACTTTATGAATGAGCTGTTATCTTTTACATCTTACCTCACGCGATTTTACTGCAAGTATCAAAAGCTACTTCTGGGCGTTATCGTCGTTACTTTAAAAAGGTGCTTTTTCCTGTAACGTGTTACCTCACGCAATTTTACTGCATGTATCAAAAGCTACTTCTGGGCGTTATCGTCGTTACTTTAAAAATGAGCTGTTACCAATAATGTGTTATCTCGTGGCCGCACTAGACTTGAGGGTCAATATGGTGACATTAATCTCTCCTTCATGGAGAATAGCTTTATGGACTGCTTCAAGATGGCTGAAAATTGGAGAGGTTCATTCATGCCCCCAAGTTAAATATACGAGATGGAGAAGCACGCCAGGGATGGGCGGGCGGCGCATGCAAAGTGAACACCAGCCACTGCCGATAAATTGTAAAGGGTTCACGTAATGAAAAGTGCTGGCTGGCGTTACACTCGGGGATGGGACGCAGCTAAATTTAGATATCTTTCCATTCTTCCTCCTTTATTCTCCTTATTTATGTATTCTTCTTTTCTTTCTTATTCCACACCTCTTTTTCTTATAATTCTTTATTCTTCTCCATATTTCATTCTTACTCTTATCCTCCTCTTTTTCCCATATTCCTTCCGTTTCTTTCTTAAATTCATATTACCGGTACTTCTCCTAGTATTCTTCTTTTTTCTACTCTTTTGGGTATTGTTTTTCTTTGTTCTTCTAATTCTCCTTCCTCTTCATCTTTTTATTTTTCTCGATTTTCTCTCTTCTTTCTTCTTCATTTCTATTTAATATTTCCCTCTTTTTCTTCGTTTATTTCTTTCGTACTTCGTTTGTTCTTCCTTATTATTTTCATTGATATTATTCTTGTTTCTTCTACGCCTCCTTTCCTATTCATCGTTACTATACTTTCTTTTCTCTTTACTTCCTGTTTCATTCATTTATTCACCTTCCCTTTTTACTATTCTTCTCCTTCCTTATCTTTTATTATTCTCCTCCTATCTTTTTTTGATATACCTCTTTTACGACTCCTTCTGTCATCTCTTCTTTCTTGTTCTATTTTCTTCTTCCTCTTCTTGCCGCCTCGTTGCCTTGTGGCTAGCATTCTTGGCTGTCACAATAGAGGCCCAGGTTCGATTCCTACCTCAACCATCCTGTAAGTGGTTTTCCGTGGTTTTTCATTTCTACTGCAGGCAAATGCCGACATGGTGCCTAACTTAAGGTCCCGTCCGCTTCATACCCAAATACTACCTCAATTACATATAAACGCAATAGCAAAGACATCACAGTGCCACAGCTTATCAGACAAATTCTACACACACCCAAGTACACGGGGCTACATGACCTCGATGTCGCAAAACCCCTAAGGCATCATCAACAACAACAACAACAACAACAACCAACTGTTTTTTTTATTTTCTCCTCTCCTTCTTATAATTCTTTTTTCTTCTCCGTATTTCTTTCTTCTTAATTCTTTTTTATTATTTCCCTTTTTCCTTTTTCGTTTCTTTCTTTGTATATAATTGTTCTTCCTAATTATTTTCCTTGATATTTTTTCTTCTTTCTTATCCTACATTATTATGCGCCTATTTTTATATTCATCTTTATTATTCTCCCTTTTCTCTTTTTTCATTCTTATCTCTTTTTCCTTTGATTCATCTTCCCTTTCTTTTTTCATTATTCTCCTCCTTCTATCTTCTGTCTTCTTCTACATCTACTTTTGATTCCTTCTTCTTTCATTTTTTTCTCTTGTTCTCATTTATTCTACTCCTTCTTTTTCTTATTCTCCTCCTGCTTCTTTGTTTTTGTTTTCATTATAATTCTTCTTTATTCTTTTCCTTCAAACAGCTGGTGAATTCAATGTTAGATCATATTCTCTGGTTACATCGTCTAATTCTTCAAGTTCTTCTTGAAGGCACGATAATTATTGTAGCTGCATAATGGGCATATCGAACGTTTGTTGAGTAAGACGTAAAAATGTGAGCACCGTCGGGAATCAAACTTATGATCTCCGATCACCACCAACAACAAGCCATAGTTCATACTGATGAGAAGCTAAACGGTCTGAAGCCTGCAGGTGGCTCTCTGTAATGCCAGGGATGTCCCCTAAGGCGGTTCTTGCTGGTTCACATTCCAATATCAATGTCTGGAATGATCAGCAATTGGGATCAAGATATCAGTCAGTAGGCCAGCGTACAGAGTAACTTCCCTGCTCGTAACAATTACCATAAGTGTTATCGCAAGGTTTTCTGTAATATAATGATATCTGCTTGATATAATAAATTCAAAGGAAGTCAAAATCAGTTGGTTAAAAGAAATCTAGCAGGACTTAAAAGAAATAAACATCACAAATGATACAATCAGGAATCGCAAAGCCTTTGGAACTCTGGTTGCAAAGCACACTTTACGGAGAAAACTAAAAAGACCACTGGAAAATAATGCACAGAAGAACGCAAGAAACAGCATAGCAAGTTCATGAAGAGATTCTGGGAGGAGAAGAAGAAGGACAAGCCATCATCACAAGTTAACGAGTTCAAACGTGCTCTTTAAGTGGGCAAAACGAAGAAAGAGACACCACAGAGAAATTGTCCAACCTCGCAGCAGACATAAGGAAAAAGAGTCGACTACAATTTTACGGCCACATCAGCAGACTCCCAAAAACCAGACTCACCAACAATATTCTTAAATACATACAGAGACTCAAGATTACTACACCCTGGATGATGTAAGTCAAAATTGATCTGGTAAAAGCACATGTCGACCCAGAGGACGTCATAGACAAAAGCGTCTTTCGACACAAAGTACCTAAGTGGGAAGTGATGTCAGAGAGAGAGCAGCACCCACAACCCAAAGACCAGAGCGGACCGAAGAAAGGAAGAGGGTCTTTAGTGCACGAATGAAAGAGTACTGGAAAAACAGGAAGAAAAAATAGTGAAATAAATAAATAAATACATAATAATAATAATTATATAGCAAGTCACTATGGAACGGTTCGGAAGTCAGTAGTTATGTATGCAACGGAAACCCTTTCCCAAAATGCCGATAAAGGGATCCTTAAAAAACTGAAGAAGAAAGAGCCCAGAATCAGCAGTAGAATCAAGGGATCCAATTACAAGAATGGCTTCCACCAAAACAGATCCAACAAGAAATTCTTTAGTAAAATAGAGAAGCTTATCACAATCCAAAAAATACAGGCTTGATTTTATGGCCACCTCAGATGAATGGACGGCAGCAGGCTCACAAAGAAGGGACGAATTTTCAACAAAATTTTGGGACAAATGTAAATATTCAGAAATGACTTGGGACAAATGTAAATATTCAGAAAAAACTTGGAACAAATGTAAATATTGATAAAAGACATGGGACAAATGTAAATATTCAGAAAAGACTTGGAACAAATGTAAATATTCAACAAAAGACTTGGAACAAATATGAATATTCAGAAAAGACTTTGGACAAATGTAAATATTCAGAAAAGACTTTGGACAAATATAAATATTCAGAAAAGACTTGGAACAAATGTAAATATTCAGAAAAGACTTTGGACAAATATAAATATTCATAAAAGACTTGGGACAAATATAAATATTCAGAAAATACTTGGAACATATGTAAATATTCAACAAAAGACTTGGAACAAATATAAATATTCAGAAAAGACTTGGAACAAATGTAAAATATTCAATAAAAGACTTGGAACAAATATAAATATTCAGAAATGACTTGGGACAAATGTAAATATTTAGAAAAGACTTGGAACAAATGTAAATATTCAACAAAAGACTTGGAACAAATGTAAATATTCAATAAAAAACTTGGAACAAATATAAATATTCAGAAAAGACTTGGAACAAATATAAATATTCAGAAAAGACTTGGAACAAATTTAAATATTCAACAAAAGACTTGGAACAAATATAAATATTCAGAAAAGACTTGGGACAAATATAAATATTCAGAAAAGACTTGGGACAAATATAAATATTCAGAAAAGACTTGGAACAAATGTAAATATTCAACAAAAGACTTGGAACAAATATAAATATTCAGAAAAGACTTGGGACAAATATAAATATTCAGAAAAGACTTGGGACAAATATAAATATTCATAAAAGACTTGGAACAAATGTAAATATTCAGAAAAGACTTGGGACAAATGTAAATATTCAGAAAAGACTTGGGACAAATGTAAATATTCTGAAAAGACTTGGGACAAATGTAAATATTCTAAAAAGACTTGGGACAAATATAAATATTCATAAAAGACTTGGAACAAATGTAAATATTCAGAAAAGACTTGGGACAAATGTAAATATTCAGAAAAGACTTGGGACAAATGCAAATATTCTGAAAAGACTTGGGACAAATGTAAATATTCTGAAAAGACTTGGGACAAATACAAATATTCAGAAAAGACTTGGGACAAATATAAATATTCAGAAATGACTTGGGACAATTGTAAATATTCAGAAAAGACTTGGGACAAATATAAATATTCAGAAAAGACTTGGGACAAATGTATATATTCAGAAAAGACTTGGGACAAATATAAATACAGTGTTCAGAAAAGACTTGGGACAAATGTATATATTCAGAAAAGACTTGGGACAAATGTAAATATTCAGAAAAGACTTGGGACAAATATAAATATTCAGAAAAGACTTGGGACAAATGTATATATTCAGAAAAGACTTGGGACAAATATAAATACAGTGTTCAGAAAAGACTTGGGACAAATGTATATATTCAGAAAAGACTTGGGACAAATGTAAATATTCGGAAATGACTTGGGACAATTGTAAGTATTCAGAAAAGACTTGGGACAAATGTATATATTCAGAAAAGACTTGGGACAAATATAAATATTCAGAAAAGACTTGGTACAAATATAAATATTCAACAAAATACTTGGGACAGATATAAATATTCAGAAAAGATTTGGCATAAATAAAAGTATTCAACATAAAACTTTAAACAATATAAATAAGTAACCAAGGCCACCCAACAATTAATTCAAACGTTTTAACGACGAGTCCATTCTAGCAATGTCTATCCTACATGAATTTACGAACAAAGGACCCGGCTCTTCTGTCCTGACGGCTTCCCGCAGTGGTCCAAGTGATTTGAAGTAATTACTCTCTAATTGCAGGAAGCTGTGAGACCGGACCAACAGGTGTGTATAGAACTCAAAGTAAACAAGGACAAATGCCTCCCTGGTGGCCACTTGGTCATCACTTTAAGCTGTACCAGACTGTACGTAAGATAAAGGGCTCCATTCAAGGTAATTTACGGCTGTCTCTTGCTGACCAGCCCAGTACGAGTTCATTTTCTTAATGAGAGTTGAGATTGCAATGATATACATTGCATCGTGTCTAATCTACTCGGCCAACAGAGAGGCTACTTGTGGTTGTACATCCGGTGTACTTTTAACTGTTGTATTTATTTGTCTGTTTCTTCGTTAACTTATTAGATTTATGTCCGTGGTTGCTTTTTGTTTGTTCGCTTTTTGATTTGTTACGCGGTTTGTTCGCTCCTGATTTGTAACATGCTTTGTTTGCTTTTGACTTGTAACGCGGCTTGTTTGCTTTTGATTTGTAACATGCTTTGTTTGCTTTTGACTTGTAACGCGGCTTGTTTGCTTTTGATTTGTAACGCGGTTCGTTTGCTTTTGATTTGTATGGCAGTTTGTTTGCTTTTGATTTGTGTGGCGGTTTGTTTGCTTTTGATTTCTGTGGCGGGTCGTTTGCGTTTGATATGTGTGGCGGTTTGTTTGCTTTTAATTTGATTGTTTTTATATATTTATGTGCTTAATTTGTATTTTTTAGCTGCTTGTTAGTTTGTGTGCGTTTGATTTGTGTGTCGGTTCGTTTGCGTTTGATTTGTGTAGAGTTTTGTTTAAGTTTATATGCGGCGGTTTGTTAGCTTTTGATTTGTAACACGGTTTGTCCGCTTTTGTACCCGTCATGGCTGTCGTGGTGTAGAAATCCAGTCCTATTTCTTTTTTCTTATGGTGTATGATATTGATCGATTCCTGATATCATCCTGTGGATGGTAATCACTGCTGCAGCTTGACGTCTTGACGTCTTCTCCCTCATGAGGACGTATACCAGTCGTGATGGCGCTGCTTTCCCGACTCCTAGTGTTCTTTTCATGAACATCGTTTTGACATTCTCTATTCTTTTCATGTCCCCTATCTTGAGTTTTTCCCAGACGATTTCTATGCCGTATGTTGTGACTGACGGGAGCCTCCCTGGCTTAGGCGGCAGCACGCCGGTCTCTCACCGCTGGGTCCGTGGTTCAAATCTTGGTCACTCCACGTTTTTCCTGTCCAAATTCCATTCCAGTGACACTCTCCACTATCATTTCATTCATCTCTCGTCTATTTAATCATCTCCCCAGGGGAGTGTGACAGACTTCGGCAGCGGCATAGTTCATATCCTCGCCGCTAGATGGGGGTTTCTTTCTTTCCATTCCCTGACCCGGTCAGTCGACTGGAAGCAGTCTGTGGATTTTCATGTTTTGATTGGCGTCACTGCCGTTTTGAATAGTTGCATTGCTGTGTTTGTCGATAGATTGGTTATATTTGGGGTACTGTATGGGGCTTTGATGGCTGCTACTGCTCTCTCCTGTTTGTTTATACTGAATGATGTTGTATTTATCTGTAGTGTAACTCCCAGGTATTCATAATGTCCTGTTACATGTACATGTAGAGTCTCGCTGAATAGGATTAGTCCATCTTTAGGTGTTGTCTTTCCACCGTTCCTGAACGTCATTCGTACGGTCTTTATAGCCTATTTTCATCTATGAAAAAATCGGCTTATGAGATCACCTTTTGTCCGTGTGTGTATGTGTGTGTGCGCGCGCGCTCGCGTCCATGTGCGTCCCCCCGTAATAACCTCTAAACGGATAGAGCGATTTCAATAAAATCCCGTAAAGTCATAGTACTATTCTGACCGACTCCGACCGTCCCCGTCAAATTTTATTACGGCTCACCAATCCAACATGGCGGCTGTGCGAAATATTTCACCGGCATTCCATATCTCCGAAGCTATAACTGATATCACACGGAAATTTTGTAAGGTGATGAAGAGTACAACTAGAAGTTCATCTATGAGACTTTCAAAAACCTGTTAACTAGAAAACGAACATGGCGGCCAAGCGAAGTTGAAACTTTTAAATAGAAATTTCTCGCGATTTATCCATCCAAACCCAATGAAACTTGGTACAGCAAATGTTTATACACATTGTAATGCACTGGCATCTAATTTAGTTCAATTGTTAACATAACCTCAAGATGGCGGCTGTGGGAAATATTTCACCGGCATTCTATATCTCCGAAAATATTACTGATATCACCCTGAAATTTTGTATGGTGATAAAGAGTACTACTAGACATTCAGCTATGAGACTTACAAAAACTTGTAAAATATAAAACGAACATGGTGGCCAAGCGAAGGTGAATTATTTAAATAAGTTTTTCTCGCGATTTAACCGTCTGAGTGCAGTGAACTATGGTACAGTAAATGTTTATACACAGTGTAATGCACTGGCGTCTAATTTAGTTCAATTGTTTACATAACCTCAAGATGGCGGCTGTGCGCAATTTTAAAATTAAGTTTTATTTTTTGTGTATTAATCATGCGATTGGAGTGAACGTTTGAATAATGAACCTACGGAATAATCGTCGTCTAATAGTACACAACTGTATGGCCTACATAATTATATAAAAATCCAACACGGCGACCATCCAAAATATTTAGACGGTTCTCAATATCTACGAATCTGTTACAGCAATCAAACTGAAATTTTGTATGTTGATAGAGGCTAAAATGTAAGTAGGATATATGAAAATAGGCTGTATAGTTCTTCACGGAACTACTTGTTTGTACTGTTCCCATACAAAGTGAGAAATGGAATGGAATGCCCAGCTGGAGAAGTGCGACTCAAGAGTTTTGGTATTGATTGTAGATTGCGTCGAGAGCCTTGGAAGGAGCAGGTGCGCCTTGGTCTGTGGTTTACCGACTAGACCTGTTGTGGAATCCGCAAACATACGCCAGTAATCTTAATTTAAGACGGTATTAAGGGGGAACACTTACAGGTTAAGAAAGCAAAACAATAGCAATTTAAATGTTATGATTGCTAATTAACCCGTTGAGTGCTTCTATAGACAGTGCACAACATTTTTAGCCTTTGTTCATTTTATGAAAAAAAAAAATAGCCTTATGATATATAGACGGTTCTCAATATCTACTAATCTATGTTAGCAATCAAACTGAAATTTTGTATGTTGATAAGAGGCTATGTACATAAGTTCACCTATGGGACTTTCAATAACCTGGTGAGCACAAATTCAACATGGTGGCGACGCGAAATATTAATATTGAAATGGACTTTTCTCGCGATTTAACCATCCGAGCGCAGTAAATCTTGGTACGGTAAATGCTTACATAATTTTTTATTCACTGGCATCTAATTTATTTCAATTGCTTTCACAGCCACAAGATGGTAGCTGTGCGAAATTGTAAAATCTGGTTTTCATATCTTGTGTGAGATTTAAGTTTGAATACACCTACACAATAATCTCTTGTTTTCTTATATATACTTATATATCTTGTGGCCCAATTGTCAATTGTAACATCATACGCTAATAATAATAATAATACAATTATCTCCATTTAATAGTACATAACTCTAAGTATATATATAAAAATTCAACATGGGGACCATCCGAAATATTTAGACGGTTCTCAATATCTACGAATCTATCACAGCAATCAAACTGAATTGTGTATGTTAATAGAGTCGATTAACATAAATAGGGTATATGAAAATAGGCTGTATAGTTTTTCACGGAACTACTTGTTTTTCATATTCCAAATTTGATTCTGAATGCCAAGACGATCTCTGGGATGTTCTGCCATCTATTTGACATTATGGATTATTAAAAAAAAATACTATTTACTTTGAAGAGGAAGTTACCAGATGAGGAATATTACAAATTTTCATACAGTAGATATTTTCAAAGGATTATTAATGTTTTTTCTTAATTATTTATTAAAACTTAATGTAAGGATATCCATTTACTTAGTTTAAGTATACTTACGATAAGTTCGATTAATGTGCTGATGAAGAAACCAACGTGTTTCGGAACATGTTCACATAGTCTATAAAATATAGACATTTAAGTGTTTTTTGCTATTGATTTGTCGAATATATAACATAAGGGTTTTTTAATATTTCAATCAATACGGATTTACACAATTTGCTATTATGGCAAATATTTTTGCTTATTATTATGGATTATGGAGTACTACTTGAGTTTTTATTTATTTTTGCTCCTGGAAGTAACTAACAGAGTATTTTTAGACGTCTGTCCTCTACAGCTGGAGTTCATCTGTGATGTAGACAAACATGGCGGAATAACAAGAAAATCCTTCTCGCCATGTTGTGATTTTTGACCAAAGAATATCAATTTTTATGCTATTAACCTTTTATAGGATAATGGTCTGTATATTAACCACCAATCATAAGAAGACTTTTCTTTCTCCGTTAGGGTCTTCTGAGGACCACGAACCAATTTCAATGTTTAGTCCTTCGTTGTTCTTTCTTCCTCTTCCAGTGCTCCTTCGTCTTTTCGCTGTGTGTCTTCTTTCTCTCTTCCGACCATTTTGAGCCTGTTTTCTTATATTGCCTTCCTTGGAGTCCTTCCATTCCCAATACCTTTTTTTTTTTTTGTTGAAAATTTCTCTCCCTAGTGCATCTTCTTCTCTTACATTGTTTCTTTCTAAATCTTTCTTTACTTTTTGAAACCAGGCTCTTTCGATTTCTTTTTCCAAAGATATTTAAAGATCTGTTTGGTTAACCTGCTATCATTCATTCTATATAAATGTCCGAAAAATAACAATCGCCTCTTCTTTATTGTCTCCGTTATGTTTTCAATGTTCAATATATTTCTTCGTTGCTTCATAATTTCCAAAACTCTGTAGTTAATGGACCGAGAATTTTACATTTAATTTTTCTTTCTGATACTTCTGAAATGAAAATCCACAGCCTGCTTCCAGTCTCCGACTGGGTCAGGAATGGAATGAATGAAGCCCCCATCTAGCGGCGGGGATATGAACCGTGCCGGCTGCCGAGGCCTGACGCACTCCTCTGGGGCTATGATTAAATGAATGGCAGATGAAATGAAATGATAGTGGAGAGTGTTGCTGGAATGAAATTTTGACAGGGAAAATCGGAGTACCCGGAGAAAAACCTGTCTGCCTCCGTTGTGTCCAGCACAGATCTCACGTGGAGTGACCGGGATTTGAACCACGGACCCAGCGGTGAGAGGCCAGCGTGCTGCCGCCTAAGCCACGGAGGCTTCCTTTCTGATACTTCTAATTTATCCAATTTATAATTTAGTATTAGACATTCACTGGCTTAATTACTGTTCTATGGTGCTGTATTTTCAATTTCTTATATAAACAGTTTTTGTTATAGATATTCCTGGTTATACCAAATGCTCTTCGAATCTTGTGCACTCTTTCTTCTACAGTAGATTTTTCTAAGCCATTCTTCAGAATTATTTCCCCCAAATATTTGAACTGATCTACCCTTTTAATTTGACCAATTCTTGTTATTGGGGTTCTTTATATTTTCAATGGTTCAATCTTTCAGCCTAATTACAATAAATGTTCTCGTAGAAGTAATATTCTGAGGGGCAAAAATTATTTATGTTTACATAAACTATTGCGGTGGATAAAATTTTAACTAATAATTTAAAAAATATTAAAAATAATCAAACAAATAAAGCAGAAAAGGCAGTCCCACGTGACCGCTCGTGTGTCTACAAGGAAAAACAATAAAAAATAAGAATATAAGGTTATGAAATTAAAATTATAAAATAAAAATAAAATGGAATGAATGAAAATAATTTATGATAAGAAAAATTAATAATATTAAAAAATAACTAAAATTAAAATAATTACAATTAAAATTATAATAACTTAAATCAAAATAGGAGTTAAAATGAAAATTTAAATGCATAAAATATAAATTAAATAATAAAAAAACAATGTCTGCCCTATAAAGGGCAAATTTTATCAAACATTTCAAGGGTTTCCAGGAGAAGGAAAAGAAGAAGCGTGTTGACATCTGGACGGAAGAGAGAAGGAGACAAAGTGAAGTAATGAAGAACTACTGGAAGGCAAGAATGGAAGAAGGAAATAAGAGACAGTGAATGCAATGAGTTATTTAACGCGGTCCAAAGATAGCTAAAATCGAGGAAAGAAAAAGAAAGGGTTAAGGAGCAACAAGTATTACTAGCCAACTGATATTAGGAAATCATTTTATTTTTGACCCTGAACCTGATATGGAAATGATGCAATCTTGGGCACAAATATTTTAATTTCGATTCGTCTCAAAATGAAAATTAATATGAATTCCATTATGAATTTACATTTTGATTAATTAAGACCGAAAAGTCATAGATAAGTAAAAATCTACAATTTTATTTTAAATGCGGATGAAAAAACAACACTTAAAAGGTTAAAATGCTCCTCCAATCAATACAAGCCGAGTCTACGCATGCGCGAGAGCCGTAAAGCGTATTTACGTAATTACGGACCCGAATGGCCTCGTAAAATGCATCAACGATAACCATGCATTAAGTCTCGTATTTAAGTTAAATAGCAATTAAGTAACTAGTCGTTAGTAAATACTTGGTGAAAACGTCCCTTAGACCCTTAAATGTTGATGATGATGATAATTGTTGTTTTAAGGGGCCTAACATCTAGGTTATCGGCCCAGACCCTTAAATGTGTGTGTACAAGGATATTGTCAATCCGATCCTCTGCACATTATTGTTAACTAGCGGATCCGTGCCAGAACTCTCACATAATAGGTTGTGTGCGCCCCGTGTGTACGGACTACCCGCCTGGCCCTAGTGCTATGCGGGCTTTACGCGACACAGTTCTGCCAGGGGTTATCGTCTTGTTTATTTGTTTAAAAGCACTTCATAAACAAATAAATATATTTCCGTTGACCTTTCAAGAAATGCGAGATATTTCCTGTACTATTGAGACGATTTGGAAGATTTTTGTAGAAACCACACCTTCTAACTCCCTCTGGTTTAGGAGCTTGAGTTTTGTGAAGCTTGCCACGGTGGGTGAGTGGATATCGTGTCGATCTACTATCCCCAAGATTGCTGGTTCGCTCCTGGCCGTGGTAAGTGATTTTTGAAAGGCGGCAAAAATACGATACGCATGTCATACGATGTTGGCATGTCAAAGAACCCATTTGAATTCAGTAGGCCGTGTTCATAATGGCAAAATTAATTTCTGGAGTTTCCGCCAACACAAAGTTCCTCATTTCTCTACTAGAAAGCGCTATAGTGTTCAAGGAGATTAGATATCTAACATCTAATCTCCTTGACGTTCATAGTCAAGGAACAACGAAATTCGACATGTCAAATGTCAAATAACAAAGCTTGCACCCGGCACCCGAGGCCATACGATATTATTATTATTATTATTATTATTATTATTATTATTATTATTATTATTATTATTCGTTTTGTGAAACACACCTTAGGCTATTATATAATTAGATATAGATTATGTTTTTAGGGGCCATCTGATTCTCAACAGGTTCTAAACTGACGATTACGAGAAGAAGCCCATTTGAAACTCTCCTGGTTGTGTATGTGTGGGCTTTGCTTTCAGGACTGCAGGGTTTGGAAGTGAGGGGGAAGTGTTCTAAACTTTGTCTGGACTCGGTCTGGCTGGCTGGGTTGGCAAGTATCCAATCCCACCACAGAGAGTGTGAATTGTGCGACACTTCCATAGGTTTCATTCTCCCTCTGTCGCAAATCAAACCATATTATAATTCTATAATCGTGCTTGATATATGGACTATAAAGAGTTCTTATTAAAGCATTTCGCATTTCGTCTGCTCCATTCTTTGGGTCTAGTCGTGTCCTCAATATCAGCGGAAGATGAATAAGAAATTTTCATTCTCTTGTGTAATTTGTTGCCAGCACTGCAAAATGATACGGAGGAGACCCAAAAAAATAGACAATGGTTTTTGGCACTGCATATACGAGGGCAAATCAAAATGTAAGTTACACTTCCCAGTTATGGCCATTTTTTAAAACCACATATACATAGGCAACACGGCTATAAATTATTGATCGGCTGAAGAATCGATTAATTGATTACTACACACGAGATAAGAAAATAAGTTTAAATGAGTGGTCATTGCTTAAGTTGAATTACGCTTATTTTAGGAATGGTGTAAAAGGTGCGTTCAAAGAGTAACGAGTGTGGATGGCCTTGCCTTTTTTGGGTGGTGGTGACCCTGGATGCTCCCACTTTGTCGTTTGGATTCTGGTTCGAAGTGATGACACCATGACTAATCTCCAGCCACCACTCTTGCCAGGAACCCATTCCCTTCCCTCGCATAGCACTGCAGATGACCAAGACAGTGGGCCATTCGACATGCTTCCTGGTGAGGTTGAAGACTGTGGGGCACCCATTGGGCATACACTTTGCGCAAGTGCAGTCGTTCCTTCATGATGGTGTGCACACTTCCGACGCTCAATCCGACCACGGCGGCTATGGCGTTCACTGTCACTCGGCGGTCCTGGGTAATGAGTGCATAAACCAGCTGGACGTTGTCATCGGTAATGCAGGGGGGTGCCCCAGACCGGGCATCATCGGCTAACGACACCCGTCCTTCCCTGAAGCGCTTGTGCCACGCCTTGACCCTTGCAAGGGACATGCAGTGTTTGCCGTACACTTGTGACATTCGACGATGAATGTCCGTTCCCCATACTCCTTCCGCTGTCAGAAACCGTACAACACTGCTTTGCTCTTCGCCTCCATGTCACTGTTTGCAATGCGACTGGGAGGGTTGGACGATTGATGCATGCTGCTGCTCGCTTTGTATCGTCACGTGACGTGCACGCGTGCCCTCTAGCAACGGGCTGTGACCTTCCACGCTCTGGTCGGAACCACACCTCGTTACACACGCCATGATTAGCTAATGTCGTCACTGGTTTACGCATTCCAGCCTCCGGCTCGTTACTTTTTGAACGCACCTTTTATAGAGCTCTATACATGTTACTTGTTGCCGAAGTGTCCTTCCTTGTTTTTGTTAACAATAGCCAAATAAGAGTGAGTGACA
The DNA here is from genome assembly GCA_946902985.2 of Meconema thalassinum. NCBI lineage: Eukaryota > Metazoa > Arthropoda > Insecta > Orthoptera > Tettigoniidae > Meconema > Meconema thalassinum. The sequence goes on from OX336398.1 coordinate 111,496,299, forward strand.
GTGGAAGGGAAAAAATCAATCGAATTGAGAAGAAAACGAAGGGTTTTCAGCAAAGATTTTGAGTTATTGTTCAATGTTTACAATTGAGGCCAGGAACATTTTTGTTGTACCTTGTTTTAGCCTGGTTTTCACGAAGAAGGTAAATTATTTAAAAATATATTATACATTATATTTTAATTAATTAGATGTCTGTTTTGCTTCTGTGAGAGCGAAGAGAAAGAATCGAAGTACATCGATTAATCGACAAAAAATTAATGAATTATTCGACTGACCGTTTAGTCGATAAAAATACCAATCGATTGATCTTTATTTGTGGCAATTAATCAATTTATCTACTACGATCAGATTGGTAGATAGGGTTACAAATTAAGAGGTTGGTTGGTTCCTTAGTTTAGGGGCTGCGACAACGCGGTCATGTGGCCCCGTGTACTTTGGGTGTGTGTAGAATCTGTCTGATAACCGGTGTTAATTGTGATGGCTGTATTAGTGTGTATATCTGTTTTTTAATTCAAGTAAGGACTGCAATCTTGAATTTTTCAAATATTTCCTACTTTTGCCGCCAAACGCCACCCTCAACGACTACTAGGCCTAGTTCAGAACTTAGCTACTAGACGACACCGCAGTCGGCTTTTGGCAACGAACGTAGAAACCTAAGATTGTTGTTTACATTCCTATCCTATACAATTTAGTTTCACACAGGTGTAATTAGTGGAAGGTTCTTTAACATGCCATAAATCTATGACATGAGACCGCCGGCTTTACTTCCCCTCCGAAGGAAGGCATACTGAGGGATAATTAACGCTCTTAAAAAATCCGACGTCTTCGGCCGGATTTGAACCCGCGATCTTGGGCATGGAAGCTCAGCATGCTACCGACTACGCCACCGAAGATGCTGGTGTTAATTGTGATGGTGTGTGATTCAAGTTGAAGAACTGCAGACGATGAATTTTCAAAGTAGTTCCTTCTTTTGCCACCAAATGCTAACATCCACGACACCTACCTGCGGACGCGGCTATTAAATGCCATCGCAGTCAGCACCCGGTGGCGAACGTTGGAACTAATAGAGCGTTATCAAACTAACCTACACATTTTTGCTTCCACAAGTGTAATTAGTGGAAGGTTCTTTTTCATGCCATAAATCTTGGACATGGGCCCGCCAGCTTTACTTCCCCTCCAAAGGAAGGCACACTGAGGGATTTTTAACGCTCTTAAATAATCCGACGACTTCGTCCGGGTTTGAACCCGCGATCTTGGGCGTAGAGGCTCAGCATTGCTGCCAACTACGCCACCGAAGCCGCCCAAATGAAGAGGTATTAAGACGAGTGGGAGAGGAGAGATGTTTCTGGCGACTGCTAATGAAGAGAAGAGATAGGTTGGTAGAACACATACTAAGACACCCAGGAATAGCAAGCATAGTTATGGAAGGAAGGGTCGAGGATAAGAACTGTAGGGGTAGACCAAAGCTAGAATATGTTGAACAGATTGCCTCGAATGTAGCTATGCAGAGATGAAACGATTAGCTCAGGACAGGGAAGCGTGGAGAGCTGCACCAAACCGGTGAAGATAATGAAGACTCCAACAACACTGCTACGAATAATTGATCAATCGAAAACTGGAAAGCCAAGGGTCCGTAGGTTATAGCGCAAAAAATTACATTTCAAAAATGTTTAAGATTTTCGGACCTCGCTCAAAATACCTCATGGCTACCATCTTCCGTAATCATCAGTTTTAGGGGCTGATGACCTCGTAGTTCCGCCCTTTTAAACAATAATATGTAAGTAACAAACTAACGAAATCATCAGTTGTGAGCCCTTGACGGCGGGACTACATACACCCTGCCTCCTTTTGGGCCTTGCCTAAGTATGCGTGTGATTATCAGAGTTATGGGAATTCTGATATTAAACAGCTTCCTCGCAGGCGAACAAATGGCAGCTAGCTTTCGCTCTCTCTCTTTTCCCGGTATCGAGTCTGGCGGATTCCGAGAATCGAGAGCCGCAGTGTTCATCTGTGCGAGAGAATAATTATTATTTGTTCCCAGAAGGTGACTTCACTTCAGCGTCATACAATTGTCCCCGTGAGTGAACTCTCTGCTTCCAAAAAAAAGGCAAGAGTTAAACTTCTATTCTCATTCACATTCTTGTAGCTTTCGTTTCATTTGGAGGCTTGGGCTAACTTTGTTATCACTCAACATCTTCGGCGTGCAGCTGCCGCCATGGTCTGTGTGCCAGAAGACGCTTGATCCCATCACCACGGCGTCAACTTATTGAAAATGAAAATCCACAGCCTGCTTCCAGTCGAATGAAATGATACGAGGATATGAACTGTGCCGGCTGCCGAAGCCTGTCGCACTCCCCTGGGCCAATGATTAAATGAATGACAGATGAAATGAAATGATAGTGGAGAGTGTTGCTGGAATGAAATTGTGACAGGGAAAACCGGAGTACCTGAAAAAAAAAAACCTGTCTGCCTCCGCTTTGTCCAGCACAAATCTCACATGGAGTGACCGGGATTTGAACCACGGACCCAGCAGTGAGAGGCCGATGTGCTGCCGCCTAAGCCGAGGCGGCGCCGTCAACTTATTATTATTATTATTATTATTTATTTATTTATTTACATTGTTTAGACCCAAAGAATCATATTAAGCACATTATGAGCTGTTAGTGTTCTTCTTGTACTTCCAGAACTCCTTCATCATCTCACTGTGTCAAGCTCGACGTTCCTCCGTCCATCCTTTCCCTGATCTCCTTGGTCGATCTTCATGTGTGACTTCCCAACTGTGGATCTTATGTCGGAATGTAATTCGATCGTCTATGTCTATTGGTGTGATGTTGGCGCTTTCTAGATCAATTTGAACTTGGGTGACCCAGACTGTTGCCACTTTAAGTTTCCGTAAGTAGGTCAAAATTTCTTTTGTTTGTCGGTCGTCATTCGGTCTCATGATGTGGCCGTAGAATCTCGGTCGTCGCTTGCAGAAATGTGACTTGATGTTGGAGCATCTCTCTGTGACTGTGTGTGCATGCAGACGATACCCATCATCTGTGAGTTTAGGGCCCAATATTTGCCGGATGGTTTTTTCTCAGCCTTCTCGAAATTCCTTTTTGTTTAATGACAGTCGTGAAGTGTTGTATGATGATAATTGTTGTTTTAAGGGGCCTAACATCTAGGCTATCGGCCATTGTGAAGTGTTGTATTTTGGTGTTGATGCTCATACATTTCTTGTTGTAAATATTCGCGTTTTTTCCGTATGCTTTCCGCAATTTCAGTTCACGAGTTTTTTTTTTGCGCTACTCTTTCCATACCTGTAGGTTCAATAATTTCACCCAAATACTTGAATTGATTAACCCTATTTATCGTATATTATCATTATTATTTTACATCGTTATGCCCGTCTGTGGACCGTGATAGAACTTATTTTGCTAATAATGTTTTTCCTCTCCCAAAATCTCTTCATGTGGGCACTAAAAATCTCCCTCTGTTCTTCAGACCATGATGTTTTGGTCCTGGTAATAATTTTCTCAAGGAAATGATGTTCTGAACTGGAGATTATCTTATAAAACTTCCTCTGTAACACCAATTTCTTGAAGGTCTGTTTTTATTTACTAAGCAAGTTGTTCTTGACTTCCATTGAGAGAGCAATTTGAGAATCCTTTTGGTGAGCCTGTCATTGTTCATTCTGAGAATGTGGCCGTAGAACTCCAATCGTCTTTTTCTGAAGGTGTCAGTGATCTTTTCAGCTCCTGAGACTTCCGTTCCACCCAGATTCCTTCTGAGCACACTGGACCAAGATTTTCCTCAATATTGTCCTTTCTAGTTTCTCTAAGTCTTCAATAAGAGATCTGATTCCAATAATCAACGTTTCTCATGCATATAGTGATTCAGGTTTGATTACTGTGTTGTAATGATCTTCTTCTTTCTCTTGACGTTTCGGCCAACTATGAACCACGTTAATTCAGCTGCCCTCTTCCTCCAGGTTTAACATTCGCCTCATGTGTTCTCAATGCTGCTGTTCCCTGGCTTCAGTCCACGTTTTGCCTGCTGTTAGTTCAGGCTTTTTCTAATCTGGTAGAAATTTGGTACACGATATTCCTACAATTTGGAACTATCTTGCGAAACACTTGTTAATTCGTTCCGGGACCATATGTGCACAACATAGTGAATGATTTGTGGGATGTTAAAGAACGTGTATAGGTATCTGCATCCAAACTAGATGTTAAAACTCCACCGGTAAGGTTTTGTATTGCATTTTAAAAAGACGTATTTGAAACGGTTCAATATACGTAGATTTTACTGAAGAGTGAAGACTTGGCAGTTTCTGTCATTGTTCAAGTGCTTAGACAGGGTAAGCTTTGTGCTTAGTGGCAATGGGAAGCTCCCAGATATTGGTTGATGGCTATTATGATTTCCGTAATACTAATGGATATTTGAGGCCTTGATATCGCCAGACTCAGAAATGAAGATTGTTGTAGCGAATGTTATGCCATCGTAATATAATTTACTTAATCATTAATCAGCTGCACATCTATATCTATATAGAAGGCCCAATCAGAAAGAATAACCCCGAATGCACCTCAGGACTTGCTCACCTGATGAGTTAAAACTGAGCAATTCCCTGCAAAGCAGGAGGCCATAGCCCTTATGGGATTTGTAAGGCTATTTATTTATTTATTTATTTATTCCTACAAAGTTGTACAATGTCGTAGTGAAAACCGCACGGGCCACTTTCAATTTTGAACGCCAATACTGGGCACCGAAAACCTGCCGGGCGGATGACTGTGCATTTAGGGATAATGATATTATTATTATCTTATTATATAATACGCTAAGGTGTATGATTCACAAAACTCAAGCTCCTAAACCAGACGGAGTTAGAAGGTGTGGTTTGTACCAAAATCTTCCAAATCGTCTCAATAGTACAGGAAAAATCTTGCATTTCTTGAAAAGTCAACGGAAATATATTTATTTGTTTATGAAGTGCTTTTAAACAATTAAACAAGACGATAGTCCCTGGCACAGCGTACAACCCACTTAGCACTAGATCCGGGCGGGTAGTCTGTACACATGGGGCGCACACAACCCGTTAAGCGAGAGTTCTCGCACGGGCCCGCTAGTTTTTATTATTATTATTATTGAATTTTTGTTTTTAGATTACAATTTGGCTGACCTAATTATCTAGTTGTGTTTCACCTTTGTGATTATGATGGACGTGTCGAGAGCCCATGTGTGTGTTTTTAATTTATTGACTGTGACGTTGAATGTAATTGTTATTCAGGTCGCGCAGCTGCTGACAGGAGGCTAATGTGGTCATATCGTCCATTTATTAGCGCCTCAGTGAGCGGAGTCGTGCCTGGCCTAGCAATTCGGTGCGTCATTCTAACGGAGATTCCCTTCCAAATGAGTGGTGTTGTTTAGTTCAAGTATATCCCGCGATTTCTACGTGTCTAGGGGATTTCTGTTAAGGACACCTTGTAGAATTCACCTTGGAACTGAGCACAGTGAAAATCCACAGCCTGCTTCCAGTCTCCGACCGGGTCAGGAATGGAATGAATGAAGCCCCCATCTAGCGGCGAGGATATGAACTATGCCGGCTGCCGAGGCCTGACGCACTCCTTTGAAGCAATGATTAAATGAATTACAGATGAAATGAAATGATAGTGGAGAGTGTTGCTGGAATGAAATTTTGACATGGAAAACTGGAGTACCCGGAGAAAAATCTGTCTGCCTCCGTTGTGTCCAGCACAGATCTCACATGGAGTGACCGGGATTTGAACCACGGACCCAGCGGTGAGAGGCCGGTGGGCTGCCGCCTAAGCCACGGAGGCTTGGAACTGAGCACAGTATTACACTAATCTTTGAGGCCATCTAACTCCTATACCAGTAATTTCAAAGCATTGAAACGTCACACATGCATTTAGTGATATCTCTTCAACCCACGATTGGTTGGTTGGTTGGTTCCTTATTGTTAGTTTAGTGGCTGCGACAACGCGGTCATGTAGCCCGGTGTACTTTGGGTGTGTGTAGAATCTGTCTGATAACCGGTGTTAATTGTGATGGCTGTATTAGTGTGTGTTATCTGTTATTCAGGTAGAAGGGCTGCAGACGATTAATTTCTTCAAGTAGTTCCTACTTTTGCTACCAAATGCCACCGTCCACGACACCTAGCTGTAGACCTGGCTACTAAATGCCTTCGCAGTCAGCACCTGGCGGTGAACGTTAGAACTAATATAGCGTTATCAAACTACCTACAAATTTTAACTTTACTTCCCCTTCGAAGGGGAAGGCATACTGAGGGATTTGTAACGCTCTTAAAAATCTGACGTCTACGGCCGAATTTGAACCCGCTACCAACTACGCCACCGAAGCCGTTCCTCTTCAACCCAGGGAAAGAATATTGGTATGATTCAAATGCCTAGTTTATATAAAATGAATTTTAAATTTAACCTGAAAAATATTTTTTGAGAATTTTTAAATCTCTTGAGGTACTCTTTTCTCTGAAAATAGCAGACAGAGAGGAATTAAACTGCCCAAATATGTTGTAGAGACTTAGATTTACACAGTAGGTGAATTATTTGATTTACTATATTGTTATTTGCCCAATGCTTGCCACGGTGGGTGAGTGAGCATCGTGTCGGACTTCCAACCCCCCAAGCTTGCAGGTTCGCTCCTGGCCGTGGTAAGTGATTTTTTTAATTCACGGCACGCATGTCATACGATGTTGGCATGTTAAAGAACCCATTTCAATTCAGTAGGCCGTGTTCATAATGGCAAAATTAATCTCGGGATTTTCCGCCAACATAAAAAAGTTCCACCTTCCTCCACTAGAAAGCGCTATAGTGTCAAGGAGCTTAGATATCTAACCTCCTTGACTTTCATAGCGCTCCAAGGAACAACAAAATTCGACATGCAAGCTGCCCTCTGGGCGTCAAATAACAAAGCTTGCACCCGGCACCCGAGGCTATACGATATTATTATTATTATAGTTTATTGTTTGACAACATTATCACGGCAAATACCGGCTACCGTACATTTTCTGTTACAGCCTGGTTCGGCCTTAGCAAGGAACCATCTGCACTGAGATAATTACGATTACACTGTTCAGAGACTTCACATCTATGTCGTGCCTGCAGTCTTCACGAGTCTCCTTCATTTGTAGGATGAGCTAAATTCCCATCTGGATCATCGAGCTTTGCTGAGTATTCGGCCAGGGCATTGTCACCAAGGAACTTCCTAACAATATGGCATGTGTTTAACAGAACTGCCTTCTGAAGTTCAATATACATCTGCGGGTGCAGATTCAATATTGATAGACTACTGTGGAGAGTTTTCGGTATAACACCAGTACACGATACAATTATTGGGATGGTAGTCACCGAATCAAGTTTCCACATCTGCTTTATCTCAATTGCCAGCTCTGTGTACTTAGATATTTTAGTAGCAGCTGTTGTTTGGATGTTTTGAGTGTTGGGACATGCGATATCTATCAGTAATGCCTCTTTGTGTATTTTATTGATGACAATGATATCTGGCCGGTTGTTACTGACTGCGACATCTGTCACAACTCCTCTGTCCCAATAGAGCTTGTGTGTGGAATTTTCGAGTACTGCAGATGGTGTGTATTTCCAATAGCTTTGAAGAAGTTTGTATTTCAAGGCCAGTTTCTGGTGGATAATGTTGGCAACTTGATCGTGTCGATGTTTGTAGTCAGTGTTGGCAAGGTGGGAACAACCTGATATAACGTGTTGAATGGTCTCACTACATTTTCCACAGCGGCGACACTTCTCACTCTCTGCTGTTGGATCTTTTATGATAAATTTCCGATAGCTTCCAGTAGCAACAACTTGGTCTTGGATAGCTACAACAAATCCCTCTGTTTCCGGAAAGAGTACCGAGTGGGTCAGCCATGCGTGCGACGCTAACTTGTCGATGTGAGGCTGGTCCAACTCATGTGGAAACTTCCCATGAAGCGCCTTCTGTTTCCAATTCCCGATCTTGTATTCAGTAGTTTTCATTTCTTTTACTGGTGAATCTAAAGATGACAGATGGAGTGGTGTGTAATTATCATCAGCTGAAGATACAGTGCGATGGAGAGGGGATGTTTCTCCTTTGTTGTGGAAAAATGCACGCAGAGTTGTCACTTGTTTTGTATGAAGGTTCATGATGTCTATCAGTCCTCTACCACCTTCAGACCGAGGTAGAGTCAGGCGCTCTGTTGCTGATTTCGGATGGTGCATACGATGGCGTGATAAAAGCACCGATGTTTTCCGTTGCAGATCGTGCTGTTCAGTTTGAGTCCACCTTATTATACCAAAGGAGTATGTAACTACGGGCATTGCAAATGTGTTAACTGCCTTAATGATATGTTTAGCGGTAAGTTTTGAAGAGAGAACACTGCGAAGTCGTGAAGTATACTGCTCAGTTATGTTCTTCTTGATATCACCATGTCTGAGACGGGTACTCTGGGCGAACCCAAGCTATTTGTACAATGCGCCTTCCTCCAACGGCTGAATACTTCTCTGTCCCTCTCCAACAGGTATTCCTTGTGCAGAGTGCGAGCCTCTAATAACAGTCTGTGTTCTGCACTTATCAAAACCAAACTGCATATGGATATCTGAAGAAAAGCTCTGAGTGATAGAGATGAGATATTGAAGGTGCACTTTAGTTGATGCATACAGTTTAATGTCATCCATGTAAAGAAGATGGTTCATCTTGTACGCTTCACCATGATTACCCTTAATACTAAATCCGTAGTTGCTACTATTCAGGATTTGCGAGAGAGGATTCAATGCCAGACAAAACCAGAGTGGGCTTAGCGAGTCTCCTTGGAAAATTCCTCGGCGAATCGGTATTAATGAAGATGTTAAACGAGTGCCACCCAGTGTAAGTTGGAGGGCAGTGCTCCGTGAAACCATTGCGCACTTCAGGAAGTTCACTATAATAGGGTTGACCTTGTAAATCTCCAAGCTCTGTATAAGCCATGTATGAGGCACGGAATCGAAAGCTTTTTGGTAATCAATAAAGCAGGCATAAAGATTTCGTGATCTATGGCAGGCCTGCTCTAATGCCACGGCATCAATAGTGAGCTGTTCCTTACATCCTTGAGAATTCCTTCTGCAACCCTTTTGCTCCTCTGCGAGAATGGCGTTTTCCTCACAATGCGCACGAATTCGATTTGCAATAATGGATGTAATGATCTTATAAAAGTTTGGCAAGCAGGTGATGGGGCGATATTTAGATGGGTTTGTGATTTTAGAGTCCTTTGGCTTGAGATAGGTTAACCCTCTGGCTAGGAAAACTGGTAATGCAGCAGGATTTTCCAAAAAACATTGTATGTGAATAGCCAGTAAACGGTGGGTACATGTGAGCCTTTTATAGTAGTAATTATGGATTCGGTCAATTCCAGGTGCTTTCCAATTCTGTAGGCTGCTGATGACCTGGCGTAGTTCCTCAACATCAACGTCTGTATGTGCCATTTGATTTATTCGTCTGGTCGCATTCTCTATTTCCTTAAACCAAGAAGCTTCATTGTTGTGTTCTTCCGGCATGGACCATATTGATGACCAGTAGTCGGTAACACTCTCCGCATTGGGTCCTTCTGGAGAATCATTCTGAACTTGAGGTGTCTTTTTCAGGTCTTCATAGAACTTTCTCTCATTTCTCTTGAAGTCATTGTTCTGTTTCTTCCGCTCGGTAGTGTTCTGGTATTTCTTAAGACGCTTAGAGAGGGCTGAAAGTTTTTGTTTATAAGTATCAAGTACTTATGTTATCACTGCGTCCTCGGGGACCTGAAATTCTTCTAGTGAGGAGTCCATCATGATCCTTCGTATGCGGTTGTTCAGACGTCTACTTCTCACTCCATTTTTATACTGTTGCAGTCTGTTCACATTCTGCACATTCTGGCGTAGTTGTTCAATGCGTTGTTTTAAACGTTTTGCCCATGGTGGATCGCTGGGTTTCCTTGCAGCAGACTGTTGGTTTGGAGGGCGTGGCCTACCCCCATTAATTCGTACTGCAGCTAGTGCTGCACAATAGATAGCAGTATGAACCTCCATGAAAGATTGGTGCTCTTCTAAATAGTTGGGAAGTACGGTTTCGTTCAGTTCTTTCAACACCATGGCAAACTTGCGGGAAGACTGCTGCCTCGGAAGTATTGGACGTTGGGTAGGGTCAGTACCAGCATATTCAAGCAGAGCTGAATTAAATTCGTCTTGGATCTTGGAATGATGGCTTGTTTCCCCATTATGAGGTTCATTTACGTGAGTCGATTCATTCATGGAGACCTCATTATCAGTATGTATTTGGCTAGTTTCACCACTTGCAGCTGAGGGATATAGTTCATGAGATATCTCCTGTCTGATTCGATCCAGAACAGGGTCGGGAACTAAATGATTCTTTACAATTGCTCTTCTTTGATCCGCGACTCGTTGCTCAGTGATGCTAAACAGAGGATACTGCTGCTTGAAAGCCGCATGCAGTGCTTGGCGGTAGTTCGTTATATCTGTTTCAAGACGAGTTATTCGATAATATGCCCGCATGATATATTCATTCATATGAGTTTCCCATTTCATGCGTTTTCTGGGCTTACCTGCGAGAGTGGTTGTATTTATTACAAAGGCACTGCCGTCAGGTGCGGTGCGAGACTCGAGATTTTGTGTACCGCCAATATCGTCTTGAGCTGCTGGAGCTTCTTCGGGTCTACTGGTGGGTGGACAGCAGCTTGTCATCCCACTGCCACCGGTTTGCGTATTGTCACCTCTAGCGGTGGTTCTAGAGGTAACCTGCCGTATCACAGGCAGTGACATTTCTTAAAGCAAATTACTATTATTGCCTTTCTTGTGTGCTTTTTATACCTTCAGCCAGGTATTGCCTGGGTATTGCCTTTGATACGTATGGCAAGGTTTACAACATTCCTGTGAATGCTAGTGTGTTATTTTGACTGATCGACGCAGATTCTTTGTAAATATGTTACCCAACTGATGTCAGTTAACTCAATCCTAACCCCTGTTTCTAACGAAATAAACGACATTACACAATTAATATCTGTTATAGGGGCCCAATTGGACTAATTGAGTAAACGGAGTATTAAACACACAATACAGGGCATAGATTAAACTATTTTAAACGGAATATTTGTGGTAATGTTAACCTAACCTGTACCAGCAATTCCTAGGCAACCACGTAAACAAGTTTCATGCACAGACATATGATATCCAAATATCACTATAAAAACCTCGTACAATCACTATTAAACACTGTGTACTGTCAGTAAGTCACTCAAATACATCTTCCAAACCATAAAACACTGAAGTAGACATGAAATAACTAAACTAACTATATAAATAGGAGGAGCCTCGATCCGATCAGCCTCACCAAGTCACAGCCTTCTATTATCTTATTATTATTATTATCATATATTTGGCCAATTAAAAACATATAAGTTATATTTGATGTACCGAATTTTGGTGATTTGTTTGTAATATCTAATAATATGTAGGGCTTGATATCAGTTTATATCCAGTTGAATGGGTGGTTGTCACTTATGGACCGTTCTGAGAAAAACACAAAAAACTGTCCTGTCCTCTGAATTTTGCACCAAAGAAGTAGAAATATTTTGAGGATATAGTTAACTGGGAATGGAATATAGGGCCTACTGCTCCATGACCGTTCCAATGTTTTTCAGCGAGAAAATATTTCTTTAGAATATGATTTCCCAGGTACCTTTAAACAATCAAGTCATTATTTCTTACTACTGTGCCACAATAAATCACTGCTTCTTATCCTCTTCAGACCACAGGGTAATGTGGACCTTCACTTTTGTGTTTTTCTAAAATGATACCCACTGACAGTCACTGTCCTCTAAAGTGTGGCAACTAGTACTGGTAGAATACTAAAGCATTATGGTTTAATTACGGAGCACACTCAGCCTCGTGGGTCAAAGCTGAGTAGAGGAAGGTTCGATTCCCAACTCAACCATCCTGGAAGTGGTTTTCCATGGTTTACCAGGTAAATAGCGGCTTCGGTGGCGTAGTGGTAGCTTGCTGAACTGCTATGCCTAAAATCGCGGGTTCAAACCCGGCCGAAGTCGTCGGATTTTTTAAGAGCGTTAAAATCCTTCAGTATGCCTTCCTTCGGAGGGGAAGTAAAGCCAGCGGTTCCATGTAATAGATTTATGACATGTAAAAGATCCCTTCACTAACTAAACTTGTGTGAAGCTAAATTTCTAAGTTAGATTTCGTTGTAACGCTCTATCAAAGTTTCAACGTTCACCACTAGGTGTCATCTGGTAGCGAAAGTTGGAACTACTTGAAATTGAACGGAACTTGTAGCTCACCCCATGGGTGTCCACTTGAAGCAGCTACAGCTTCTGGCGAGCCGAACATGTCTTCGGACACTCCCGGTACTAAAAGCCATACGTTAATTAAACCAGGTAAATGCTTTGGATGGTTCCTAACTTAAGACTAAGACCACGTATGTCTCAATCCCCGCCCGAATTACAAATACACACAGTGACACCGGTTATCAGACAGTTTCTACACACACACCAAAGTACTTCGAGCTACATGACCACGAGGTTGCAAAGCCCCTAATTCAATCATTTAATTGTCTGTAATGAAAATCCACAGCCTGCGTCTAAGGACCGACCTGGTCAGGGAATGGAATGAATGAAGCTCCCATCTAGCGGCGAGGATATGAACTGTGCCGGCTGCTGAAGCCTGTCGCACTCCCCTGGGGCAAAGATTAAATGAATGACAGATGAAATGAAATGATAGTGGAGAGTGAGCTGGAATGAAATTTGTGACAGGGAAAACCGGAGTACCCGGAGAAAAACCTCTCTGCCTCCGCTTTGTCCAGCATAAATCTCACATGGAGTGACCGGGATTTGAACCACAGACCCAGTGGTGAGAGGCCAGCGTGCTGTCGTCCAAGCCACGGAGGTAATTTTCCCTAATACTTATAAAACTAGAATTAATTATGACTACTCCTTTCCGTATGAAATATGAAGCTCTGTACTGTGGTGGGAACATAACTAAATGACGTGGCGCTATAAAGGCAGGCAAACTCCATTGAGCCGGTATTGCGCGGTCAAGTGGGAGTGGAATGGTTTCATTTATACGAGTTTGTGCCGAGTGAGTGGAGACGAGGTTACCCGGCACCCGCTATAATGTTCCCTCTACATCCATCTCCAGACACAATCAACTCACAAACTTAACCATCCTCCATCAAAGTAGACGTTTTTTAGCCTATTTTCATTGATGAAAAAGGCGGCTTCGGTGGCGTAGTTGGTAGCATGAACAGCTTCCATGCCCAAGGTTGCGGGTTCAAACCCGGCTGAAGTCGTCGCATTTTTAAGAGCATTAAAAATCCCTCAGTATGCCTTCTTTCGAAGGGGAAGTAAAGCCGGTGTTCCCATGTCATAGATTTATGGCATGATAAAGAACCTTCCACTAATTACACTTGTGTGAAGCTAAATTATAGGTTAGATTTGACTGACGTTCTTAGGCTCCGACGTTCGTCGCCTGGAGCTGACTACGGTGGCATCTAGTAAGTTAACCAAGTTCTGACCTAGTAGTCGTTGACGGTGGCGTTTGGCGGCAAAAGTAGGAACTACTTGAAAATTGAATGTCTTCAGTCCTTACTTGAAATAAAAACAGATAACACACACTAATACGGCCATCACAATTACCACTGGCTATCAGACAGATTCTACACACACCCAAAGTACACGGGGCTACATGACCGCGTTGTCGCAGGCTCTAAACTGAGGAACCAACCAACCTTCATTTATGAAAAGAACAAGTTGTTCCCTGAACAACTATATTGCCTATTTTCATATATCCTACTTATGTTAATTGCCTCTAAACACATACAAAATTTCAGTTTAATTGCTGTAATAGATTCGTAGATATTGAGAACCGTCTAACTCTAAATATTTTGGATGGTCGCCATGATTTTTTAAATGGAACCTGTTCCTCAGATTGAAATGAATTAAAGTTTGATTTTTTCAATCTATTCTTCGATTATTTATCTTCAATTTGTAGGAAGCAGAATTTTGAATTTCTCAAAACGGAAGTAGATATTTCGATTTTGATTTGCCCATGTGTGGGTCGACATTAACGCTCGTAGTGATAGATACAGGGCACAAAGGATGTGGTCTTACTGTCGGTGTGCATGACTTCTCAGTAGGTAGATATTTTGATTTGACCATATATGGGTCAACACTAGCGCTTGTAGTGATCGATTACGACAAATGATGTATTATCATTTAGACTTTCACGGCCCGTGTTACTATCCATACGGTAATATAGAATTTTGGGCTTATGCCGTGTTTTATTTAATCAAATTCGACGCGTTTCAAAAGAAACCATGTCTTTCTTCATCAGGAATAAACGGAAATACGACTAAATTGTTGCTAAGAGAAAGCAACAAAGAAACTAAAAAGGGGTTAAAGTGGCGTCCATCCTAGGGCACCTTTTTTAATTTCTTTATTGCTTTCTCTTACCAACAATTTATTCGTATTTCCGTTTATTCCTGATGAAGGAAGACATGGTTTCCTTTGAAACGCGTCGAGTTTGATAAAATAAAACACGGCATAAGCCCAAAATTCTACGTTATGGACAAATGATGTAGTAAAACGCTTGGTGTCCATGACTTGTCAGTTTAGAGTGTGTGTCATCATGCCGCCAACACGTAAGAGGCGTTTGGTTAATACACAAAATATTCAAAAGTGGAAAACATAAATTACAAAGCTGAAAGTAGTTTGATTCAGCGACGAACCTGGAACGAATCGGTAACAAGATGAAGACATTGTAATTATTCAACGATCTCAACTACAAATTAAATTACTTCAAAGAAACGCAAACCTTGCCAACAGAAGACAGACGATACTCGCATGGTTTCGTTCAAACAATACACCAGCCGCCTTCACCTGCCTTGTTTGTGACGTAGGAGGATCTTTTCCGCGTTCAGTGCTTTCATTGTGAGGAGCGTGCTTGCCAGCCAGCCAGCCAATGCAGCGGTGCCTGTTCGAGTATACAGAGTTGCACATTACCTAATTAAATTTAATATTATTTCTAACGAAAATGTCAACAGAACAAAGGCCGTCGACTCCTAACAGTTTCTTGTCGGTGTGGGAAGAACTATTCTTGTTTGTCGAGTATGGAGGAATGGCGAAATGTTCAGTGTGATTTAAGATACTTCAACATTTGAAAATTTTCAACCTTTAGCGTCATTATTAATTATTATTATTATTATTATTATTATTATTATTATTATTATTATGTATGTTTGTTTAGAAGTTGATTTATCAACAAATGTTTACTTGTATATTACAGTGAGTCCGGGAATGTTCTCCGCAGTGCCTACATGTGTCTGCGAGAGCTAGCTACAGAAGTTACGTTGGCAGCACGGCTGCCGCTTGCATCATATTAGCCTTGCCGGTGGTCGAGATGGGAACTATTCTTTGTTTACTTGTGTCACACGACAGCCTGCTTTGTTGACAGGTACAGTTGCGCGAGTAGGATATGAGTCAGCTCAAGTAGCCTCTGTCATCGTTTAACTGTCCGTGGTGACATAAGCTCCTATGACGCGCAGTGCTGCTTGACTTATGTGCAGAATGCTTTCTGTCATCGCTGTGTTCCCTAATAACAAGCAAACACTAAACTTTGTACTCACCACAGCCATTCATAACAGATGCTGAAAGTGCTGATGACACATAAGCTCGCTAATTGTAATAAACACTGACAGGCTACGGCCCACACATATGGGATTTACCCTGTCAAGGTACCAACTAAACCGATGACGCAACCACTCACAGCTGCACGTAACCACGGCGGAGAACATTCTCGGGCGCCCTGTATTTTGTCATGAAACCAATGGGCATTGCACATATGTTCTGCCTGTATTTAATAGCATAACAATATTTGATACAGCCACATATGGACTACAAATACACAACAACCGTTCAGGTTTTCTTCTTTACGGTGTTTCTTCCTTGTCGTTTAGCTTCCCGCCAAAGTTCTTTCAGCCTCTGGCATCTTCTCAATCGTTCTTCGCCTGAAAGCGCGGGTCTTTATTTGGGGGGATACTTCACACATGCAATTTTGGTTCTGAATCCTGTCCTGTCCCAGACTTCGGCCGGTCCAATGTTTGCTCTTTTTAAGTCCTGATGGTCTTCCTGAAGCCGTGGAGGTTGCACTGTCCAAGACTTCGGCCGGTCCAATGTTTGCTCTTTTTAAGTCCTGATGGTATTCCTGAAGCCGTGGAGGTTGCACTGTCCAAGACTTCGGCCGGTCCAATGTTTGCTCTGATGGACTTCCTGAAGCCACCTTCGATTTCTCCTGAAGGTTGAGAATTTTGTTAGCCAATCGTTTGATCCCCAATCGTTTAATATGTCCATAGAACATCAACCTCCTCTTTCTCATGCTGACATAAATCCCTTCAAGCTTGTCATAGAGTTCAACATTCATTATTCAATTAAAACATTTTTTTATTAAAGTAATAAATATATATCATTAATAAGTAATGTTTGAACCCTATAGGTTAACAGAGCAAAATATACCTTCTATAATGTGCAAGTCGTCGTCGTCAGCTTTAACTCGTTTCCGAGTATAGATCTTCTTCCAAAACAGTCTAAATAATCTAAGGTTGAGGTCTGTGGGAATGTTTGCGGTGACTGAACAGCCCAATGCGTGCATGAAACAAACGTCCACACAGATCACACAGAACTGTTGGTGGAGGGCGTGGCTGTGCTGCACGGAGCTTTCGTGTTTGTCGCTTGGCCTTAACAATTCTACGACGTTCTTCTTCAAACATTTTGACAGCTGCCGGGATGGTCTGGCGCCAAGTTGAACGGTCTTTAGCAAGCTGGTCCCAGGTTTGTGGATTGAGACCTGTCAACTTCATATTCTGTTTAAATTGGTCCTTGTATCGTCTCTTAGGGCCTCCATGAGGTCTGGTGCCGGAGGTGAGTTCACCATACAGAACCTGGCGTGGTAGTCTCGTATCATCTATCCGATGGACATGTCCAATCCATCTAAGTTGATGACCAATGATGGATGATTCTATAATATTATCATGCGCTTTCTCAAGAGCAGCAAGATTGGTGATGTGGTCTTCCCACTTTATCTTAAGGATGGATTGAAGTTTCTGTTGATGGAAGCGCTCAAGCTTTCGGAAGTCATGTCGATAGAGGGTCCAGGTTTCACAGCCATACAACAATGTTGAGATAACAACAGCTTGGTACACCATGAGCTTCGTCTTCACGGTCAGATCTTTATTCAAGAAGACCCGGTGCGATAGTCGCCCAAATGCCCCGTGGGCAGCACCGATTCTCTTCTCAACATCCTGCCCACAATTGCCGTGTACAGATAGCAGACTGCCCAGATACGAGAAGTGGTCTACCTGCTCCAATGGAGTATCTGAGATAGAAATGTTGAAGTGCGGTAGGGAAGTGCCTGCTGAGGGTTGTGCCAGAACCTTGGTCTTCTGAACATTAATGGTGAGACCAAAACTATCACATGCATTCTTGTAGGAATTAACAGTCTGTTGCAACTCCACTGGCGTGAGTGTAGGCGATGCCGCATCATCTGCATACAACATATTGGTTATCTTTGTATCCTGAGTTAGCTTCTTGGAGCGAAATCGAGCTAGGTTGAAGAGACCTCCATCAAAACGGTACCTGACCTCTACACCTGGGATGTTTGTGGGCGATTTGTAGAGCATTGCAGCCAAATATTGCAAGTATTACTATAAAGAATGCTGCGCACGCGTAGTTGAGTGGAGTCCCCCACTGCTAGACATGCTTGCCCTCTTGCTACCGCCCCTGCATTCATCGTTTCTCGTTCCGTTGGTGAAACTGACCACGGATTCTCCGACCCGTGACGTCAGAGAGCACTGTGCTTGCAGGAGACTGCAATACACGGACACAAATTTCTCCTCGAACACACTCAATGAATTTTGTCAGGTGGTTGGTTGGTTCCTCAGTTTAGGGGCTGCGACAACGCGGTCATGTAGCCCCGTGTACTTTGGGTGTGTGTAGAATCTGTCTGATAACCGGTGTTAATTGTGATGACTGTATTAGTGTGTGTTATCTGTTTTCAATTCAAGTAAGGACTGCAGGCATTGAAGTCTTCCAAGTAGTTCCTACTTTTGCTGCCAAACGCAACCGTCAATGACTACTAGTTCAGAACTGGTTACCAGATGCACTGCCATCGTAATGTACAGGCCGTAAGGCTCCTACTGTGACGTCACGCCTAGGGTCGTTAATAGTAGCAGCAGCAAGTCAGATAGCTCCCTTCACACGCAGTCTCTTCAAACCTAATATAAATTACGCTCCCGCTTCAAGACGTAGAAAATTAGCAATGCTATTTAGAGCTGATTGGTACTTCCATCCGTTACCAGTACATACGCCTAATTGTCGCTCCGCTTGTTCGAATCCGGCCGATGTAGCTGGCATTTTAAGAGTGAATAAAATGGTACATTGCCGGTACATTTACTAGGACGTTGAAACACACAAACAGGGCTAAATTGCAGCATCATGACATCGAGAATAAGATCTATTCTTGCCCATTTTCTCGTTGTTCACTGCGTTGAAAAGGTTTAGGGTACATGCCTGAGAAAACCCCACATTTTGGCTATTCAACAGATCACGTCCTAAACTGCTCGTGGATGACAAAGCACAATGTAACCTATCTCTAACTGTAATCAATGCACAGGCCACCCTCAAGGTGACTTAAACAGGGCCTATCCTAACAGCACTTATTTTCTATGACTGAATCTAACTTGTTTCTTGCAACAGGAATTTACAATGGGTTGTAATTTTGAAATCAGGTATCAATAACCTACAGTACATACACCAGGTGCTAACAATCCCATTAATGTAAATACGGTAGCCTACACAAATGCTGCCTCGAAAACATTACCACATTCACTTGAGCTTGACCGAGAGACCATTCTCACAAATAATGTAACTTGGACTGACTTCAGTAGATACTGAATACTGGATATCGCTTCTCTGATTTACATACGTTAAGTAACTTAACCTGAGCATTATCATATTAGAAATGTTTCCTGTCCTAGCATAGGCTGAAGTTTGGGAACTTATTACAATAATTGAAACCATATTAACTAGCAACCTACCATCAAGGCGATTAGCTCATCTCTCCCGAAGAATGGTATCTTACTTTCAGGGAAATGTTAACACACACTCTTGTATTCCCCGTAATGTACCTACCAATAATTTCTAGGAATGTTGTGCATGCATTGCTTTCTTAAATTGTCGTGGTGGGGAAGGAGAAGCAAGCCACATTATCATTTCTTTCCTAATACCGGTAGTTGCTATAAACAAACTTTTACATACTTGCGACCTGGGAAGGAGGTTTCCTGAACTAACAACATTTTATTACCATCCAAGAAACCTTGTATGAGTCGAAATAATAAGTGATATAAAGGTCCTAACTAAAACATAACCTTCTGTGTGATGACAAACATGTAACGCAAAATTTGCGCAGATACAATAACCTACCTACAAAATGAACATTTGTTTCAGAAAATAAATAATCCTCATTCTAGATGACGTAAGTAGAAGCGTTCTCAAGAATCACTTTTCACGCAGACACCTCATTCATAAAAGATATAAGCAACACAGCACAAAGCAAAATGGTCGCCATCTCTGCCCCCTACCGATCAGCTGATCAATCGTTAAGAATCGCTGCATGATGGCCTGTACATTACGATGGCAGTGCCAGATGCCATCGCAGTCGGCTCCTGGCAATGAACGTCGGAACCTAAGAGCGTTTGTCAAATGTTTAACTTAACCTACAATTTAGCTTCACACAGGTGTAATTAGTGGAAGGTTCTTTAACATGCCATAAATCTATGACATGGGACCGCCGGCTTTACTTCCCCTCCGAAGGAAGGCATACTGAGGGAATTTTAATTTTTAACGCTCTTAAAATATCCGACGACTTCGTTTTTTGTTGTTGTCAGGTGTGTGATCGTATACGGCACTCGAACCAACTACGAAAAGTGAAGGAGAACAGTGTTGAGTGGAATTACCTAGTCAAAATCAGGTTATGAATGTAAAGTGTTAAATTTTCAACATTAAGCTCCTAGCCTGATGGGCTAGAACTTTGATTCTTTTTTGTTATGTTTCTGATTCTAACATTTGATTTAGAATAGAATAGAACACCCTCTGCTCCAAATCTCGGATAGCCAGAGATTGGGGCGAGAGTGTTATTTATTACAACCATCACCTGATACATGTGATTATTAGTTACAGTGGTTACAGTGATTCTCTAATAGCTTAATACAAAAACCCTTCTCCGTAAGATTAATACAGGGTGATTCTTTTGCTGGAGCGGGGTCGGCGGACGGCTCCCTAGCGCGCGCACCTTCCGCCAGCCAACCGAGCTCACACTGCGGATTGCGCGCCGGTGGAAATCGTAACAAGATACATTAATTAATGGTAAATTCACCAGCAAATCATGATTAAAGATGCCGAGAGTGTTCCTCTTTAGCTGACAGACAGGCATTGTACCGTGTAAATAAATTAGCGTTTACACGTTGTAATTCCCTTCTGTTGTGAGGAATATCTGCTGCCGTATATTGTTCTCCAGCTCCATTAGAGTGTGGCTAATTGATCTGTACACTTTGTATTTTGAATTAATCCACAATTGAACATCAATCGGGCTGAGGCCCGTACTTCGATTAATTACAGTAAACACGCAGGTGAGTGCAGGAGTAGCTACATAATGTAACGTTCTAACTTCCAAAATTGGTGTCTGTCAGCTGAAGGAGAACATTTGCTGTATCTTCTGTGAAAAGATAAGTTCTAACCTTTAACTGGTGAGGTGAGGTCATCCAGATTCCCAAGAAATAAAAAATAATCTGTGCTTCTTTAATTAAATCGTGCAGCTGTTGTTTATGCTACCTTCTTATCTGTGCGCTGACACTACACACCCTCGTTGATGAAAGTTTAGTGACTTAATGACTTTAATGACCCTGGTTAGCTCGCCTTCGCCTTGCGCACCGAGCTCGGTTGGCTGGCGGGAGGCGCGCCCGCCCGGCAGTCGGCCGCCGGTCCCACTCAGGCAAAAGAATCTCACTGTACACCGCAACATAAAATTAAGAAATAAGTCACAAACCTACAAATAATTTACATTGTATTAAATGTTATAAACAATTATCAAACACTAATAATGACTATTAATTGGGTACTAACTTAATCTTATCCTAATTGATACAGAGAGGCTATCCTAGACTTGAACTAAGTTTTATAGTTTATGAAATCATCTCCTGTATCCGTATACTTACTTCGCATGCATCTTTGTTCTGTTTCTCATCTGTCGCTTTCCTATTCCACATTCCCCTGATAATATTATTTATTTATTTATTTATTTATTTATTTATTTTATTTTATGTCTTCAGTAGCGGCGAAGTTAGGGCTCATGGCCCGCTCTTACACTTAACCACGAAATATGGTACCAGTACTTAGCTTATGACAATTTCGAAAATACAAAAAATTATTATGATGATAAATAAGGAGTAAATTAATTATGCTAATACTAATATCGGTGAAAAAGGCACATGAATAACGATACTAATAATTAAAAAATACAAATAATAATAATCACAATAATATGCTAGATATAATCCTAGCTCAGTCATACGTCCTATCATGCTTCACCATTCACATGGGGCAATCAGCAGTATTCAACAGGTAATATCGGCATGCGGCCTTAAATTTATTTATTGTTGTGGAATTTCTGATATCGGGAGGAATTGAATTCCATAGTCGATACCCAGCTACAGCAAAAGAGCGGTTAAACATGGATGAGTGGTTGATGGGGATGGCGAGGGAAGAGCCAGATGGAGTGCTTCGATTATGATATGAGGACAAGTAACTAAATTTTGATGACATGTACGTGGGGGTGTTTTCATGCAGAAATCGATAGATGGATGTCAGCAAGTGAAATTTACGGCGTTCATCAGGTTTAAGCCCTGAAAGAGCTCGGTAGCTTGGGGTTATGTGGGCATCGTATCTTAAAAGAATTCGCTAATTTATCTGCCTTCCTCCATTCCCTTTTTAGTAATTTTATTTAAGTGTGATATTCATTTTTACTTTCTATTCTGTTTATATCTGTCTTGTCTACAAACTTTGCTCTTATCATTTTAGTCTCATTGCATTCCCTGATCAGGTGTAACATTTGATTTGCAACCTTTAATATCTCACTATTTCAGTGTTGGAGGGCGTTTTGTGTTGACCGACTGAAAACCAATATACGTACTGTGTTATTAGCCTACTTTTCATATTTTGCAAAAATGAGGAAAAAGTAGACTAATGAGATCGATCCGGGAAAATGTGTGTGTGTCTGTCTGTCTGTCTGTCTGTCTGTCTGTGTCCCCCCCCCCTATCAACTCCTAAACGGCTGCAGCAATCAAAACCAAATTTGGTATGAGTAAAGATCTATACCTGAACATCTAAAGCCCATATTTGAAAATGATGTCAGTGCTACCAACTGCTGATAAACCGCAATTGAAATTTGAGCTCCATTTTGGATATCGTGGAGGGTATGCATGGGAGCTATTTCAAAATAATTGGCACACATATAGATAATAATATTTCAGTTGTTGCCAACATGATTTTACGCGCGCTGATAGATCTAATGTCTAACTGCATGTAACGTCCATGCTATCCATTCGACTTCAACCAAATTTTGTATTCAGTTCATTAAGAGATGGAACTAAGAATATGTTCAGTCACCAGTGCTGCTAACTGTAGTGCTCTATTAGCCTACATTATACCAGGTATATTTCGAAATAACTAGAAATTTCTATATTACCAACAAACTTAATTTCGTCATTATTCTACATATAGATTCATCATTGGCATTCGTTACGGAACTTCTTGTTTTGTAAGGTATTTTATGATCCTTTTCTTCATTATTTTTTTCTTAGGCTTGGCCTATACATTCCCTTGGTTATATGGAATAAGTTCGAAGGCCTTCCTTAGAATTTTAGAGCAATTCATTAAATTAATGAGTGCATTAATGCCTTTGGGAGGTATTTGTGGGTGATTAATAGAATATCTTTCTAAATATTAAAACATTCCGCATGATGAAATAAAAGGGTTGATGGGAACTAATTAATTATAGCAGGAGCGTAAAGTACTGAAAATTATCTCAATAAGATCGCCTGTATTTCGTGTGATGCACGCATTAAATATTTCAGTGTAATAATGATGATAATGGTATGTATGAACTCTGTCTTGAGGAAATAATTCATGATGAAAATCAATAAATGTAAAACAAGAATAATGGAATTTAGGCGAAAAAATCAGAAACCCCTATGGACGTCAAATTGACAGGTCTAAAGGAAGTAGGAAACTTCTGTTACTTAGGATGCAAAATAACCAGTGATGGACGAAGCAAGGAGGATATAAAAAGTAGGTTGGCTCAGGCAAGGAAAGCATTTATACAGAAAATAAATCTGTTGACATCAAACATAGATTTAGGTATTAGGAAGTCATTTTTGAAGGCCTTTGTCTGGAGCGTGGCGCTGTATGGAAGTGAAAAGAGGAGAATAGAAATGTGGTGTTAAAGTACAGAGTGCCCGAGAATGTTCTCCGCGGAAGCCACGTGCAGCTGCGAGCTGTTGCGTCATGAGTTTAGTTGCCAGCACTGTGTCCGCATGTGGGCTGTCAGTGTGTGTTGCGATAAGCGAGCGAGCGTGTATGTCTTCAGTGTGTATTGCGATAAGCGAGCGTTCAGATGGATTATTGGAAGAGTGCAACAATATACAGACGGTAATGTTTACTACTGAAGAGATAGTTTTTCGCGAAGGCGATCGGTTTACAGAAAATGTAAAATTAAGATTTCAGGCGCGGTTTCCCAATTCAAAGTGTTCAAAATCGTGATACCGTTCGGGATTTGATAAGTAAATTTTGTGTGACTGGCTCAGTTCACGATGTACCGGGAACGGGCAGGCCTACGCTTTTAACAGACGAAAAACTTGATGAAATCTCCGATATAATGCTGCGTAGTCCAAGTAAATCAACACGAAAATTAACTCAACAAACAGGATTCTCTAAGTCGATGTGTTAATATTGTCTTGGATCACAAGGACAACAATTCCAGCATCTGTTATGAATGGCTGTGGTGAGTACAAAGTTTTCTGTCTGTTTGTTATGATGCAAGCGGCAGCCATTCTGCCAACGTAACTACTGTAGCTAGCTCTTGCAGACGCATGTAGTCGCTGCGGAGAACATTCCCGGACTCACTGTAGAAGGCAGTGCTCATGCCAAACCCAATTTCGTACACTTTGACTAGCTTTAGTGGACAAGGCCTCCTATTAAAGGAATCTAGAAGGCAGTGCTCATGCCAAACCCAATATCGTACACTTTGACTAGCCTCAGTGGACAAGGCCTCCTATTAAAGGAATCTAGAAGGCAGTGCTCATGCCAAACCCAATATCGTACACCTTGACTAGCCTCAGTGAACAAGGCCTCCTATTAAAGGAATCTAGAAGGCAGCGCTCATGCCAAACCCAATGTCGTACACTTTGACGGGCCTCAGTGGACAAGGCCTCCTATTATGTAATCTAGAAGGCAGCGCTCTTGCCAAACCCAACATCGTATACTTTTGACTAGCCTCAGTGAACAAGGCCTCCTATTAATGGAATCTAGAAGGCAGCGCTCTTGCCAAACCCAATATCATACACTTTGACTAGCCTCAGTGGACAAGGCCTCCTATTAATGGAATCTAGAAGGCAGCGCTCTTGCCAAACCCAACATCGTACACTTTTGACTAGCCTCAGTGAACAAGGCCTCCTATTAATGTAATCTAGAAGGCAGTGCTCATGCCATACCCAATATCATACACTTTTGACTAGCCTCAGTGAACAAGGCCTCCTATTAATGGAATCTAGAAGGCAGCGCTCATGCCAAACCCAATATCATACACTTTCACTAGCCTCAGTGGACAAGGCATCCTATTAATGGAATCTACTGTAGAAGGCAGCGCTCTTGCCAAACCCAATATCATACACTTTGACTAGCCTCAGTGGACAGTGGTCTTAAAGTGGAATTCCCTTCATATATCTTGTTTACCATCATCCCTTTATTATTGAGGAATTAGCCTAGTTTTCCCTAGATAGGAGATTTTGAAACTTTGGCATCGTATAGTTGCTTTTATTGATTATGTCCATGTAGTTATGCTTGTTCTCATCCTCCACTTCAGAAGCAAACCCTCGTTACGCCACTGATCTGAAACCAAGAACGAGCAAAACATAATGTTTGTAATTTAGCTGGCTATATTGTTATCTCCTGTGATGTTCACTGCCCGAGGGAAGCTATCAGCTGACAGCTGAGTGAGCTTGTCAGATATCAATATTATCACTACAGCCGGGGATTTTGTGAAACTCACTCACTCACTCACTCTCCCAGCGAGCAAGCGATATCATGGATATCAAATTATGGAAAATCAATAATATTACATATCTACTGTGCGTGGTCTGCAGGTAAGCAAAATTAAGATCCCTGCTGTAAAGATGGTTTGGTTTCGATTCCTGGTTCAGCCAAGGTGGTCAAAGATCATTATAATTAAGAAAAAGTGACAGTCTGAAAGACTGCAAATGCTGAAAAATGCTAGAAAGGTTGGAGGCTTCTCGCTTCGCTCGAAGCAAAGACTCTTGACATGTATTACTTATCTTGCTTATCTTCTTTCAAATTACTCGCGAACGACAAGTGCAAACCAAGGGCAAAGCAAGGTCTGGCGCGTGGGATGCCATCACGCTCACCAGAGCGCGCGGGGACGTGCCCCTTCCATCCTGTCTAAAAACACTTACAGTGGGCGATGTATTGAAGATAGAGATATGCTCTCGCGGACTTTCTGTAGAACTTTTCATGATGACCAATTCTTACGCTCATAGTATATTGATATGTTTAACGGTTTGCCCAGCGTAAGCGCACGGACGCCAAGTTTGTTTTCGACTTTTTCACTGAAATCGTTACTGCTTGGCTTCCTTTGATCATACATAAATTATCTTCTACGGAATCTTTCGTCGAGATATCCTTTACAGAATGGTGAAAACCGCATCAAAATCCATCCAGTGGTTCTCGAGATTACCCGTGACATTCAAGAATCGGGTTTTTTTTGTCATATATTAACGAAGTAGAGATTGTCGGGGAACACATGCACCAAGCGGCACTATGACGTCACACACCTCAGTAAATCTAGGTACATTTCGTCCCGTCACCGTAACGTAACCCCAGCGTAACGACGAAGTCGACAAGATCATTTAAAATGATAAAAGTAATCCCTCAATAAGCCAAATAATTAGATGGGTAGATAGAATAACACATGAAGAGGTATTAAGACGAGTGGAAGAGGAGAGATGTTTCTGGCAACTGCTAATGAAGAGAATACATAGGTTGCTAGGACACATACTAAGACACCCAGGAATAGGGAACTTATTTATGGAAGGAACGGTGGAGGATAAGAACTGTGGGGGTAGACCAAGGTTAGAATATGTTAAACAGATTACCTCGGATGAAAGTTGTGCTATAGTTTACCCCCCACCCTCTCAAATTGGGGGAATTTCGGGTTGTCCGACTGAAGACAAAAATGGCTCCAAAAGTTTACATTTAAATATTCAGTGAAATGTGTGCTTAAGGTACCGGTATTCATCGACCCTTCATTAGTCATTTTAGTAGTGGGATGGTGGGGGAGCTGCTTATAAAAGCAAGTGGTGAGCCCCTGCGACCTTGGAATGGAAAGAGCCATGCTAGGAGGGCGTGCTTGGATTCGTTTTTTTCGTCTCGTCATGCTCTTTACGGGAATGTAGGTATCGAAAAGGTGAAGTTAGGGTTTTGGGTCAAAAAATGCGTTTTTCACATTTTTGTCGATTTTCGGAAAACGGGCCATGCAAGGAGGGCGTGCTTGGATTCGTTTTTTTCGTCTCGTCATGCTCTTTACGGGAATGTCGGTGTCGAAAAGGTGAAGTTAGGGTTTTGGGTCAAA
Organism: Meconema thalassinum; assembly: GCA_946902985.2. Classification (NCBI taxonomy): domain Eukaryota; kingdom Metazoa; phylum Arthropoda; class Insecta; order Orthoptera; family Tettigoniidae; genus Meconema; species Meconema thalassinum. The sequence continues at coordinate 111,523,310 of OX336398.1, forward strand.
AAATGCGTTTTTCACATTTTTGTCGATTTTTGGAAAACGGGTCATGCTAGGAGGGCGTGCTTGGATTCGTTTATTTCGTTTCGTTGTGCACTTTACGGGAATGTCGGTGTCGAAAAGGTGAACTTAGGGTTTTGGGTCAAAACATGCGTTTTTCACATTTTTGCCGATTTTTGGAAAACGGGCCATGCTAGGAGGGCGTGCTTGGATTCGTTTATTTCGTCTCGTTGTGCTCTTTACGGGAATGTCGGTGTCGAAAAGGTGAAGTTAGGGTTTTGGGTCAAAAAATGCGTTTTTCACATTTTTGTCGATTTTTGGAAAACGGGTCATGCTAGGAGGGCGTGCTTGGATTCGTTTATTTCGTTTCGTTGTGCACTTTACGGGAATGTCGGTGTCGAAAAGGTGAACTTAGGGTTTTGGGTCAAAACATGCGTTTTTCACATTTTTGCCGATTTTTGGAAAACGGATAACGTGATGATGACGTGCGTGATAGTATGTTTTCGTCTCGTTGTGCTCTTTACGGGGATATAGATATGGAATAGGTTAAAAGCTGGAAACATGTTTTTTTTAGTCACAAATGGGTTTTGTGATTTTCCCTCATATTGTGAAAACCGAAAACGTGAGAATGACGTGTGTGATAGTATTTATTTCGTTTCATTGTCCTCTTTACGGGGATATAGATATGAAAAAGGCAAAAAGCTGGAAACATGGTTTTCTTATGGAAAAGGTGTTTTTTGTTCATTTTCGCGTTATTTGGAAAACGAATGAGGCGATTTTTATGATGGTCATGTCGATGTATTTATGTCGTTCTGTTTACGGGAATGTAGGTATGGAAAACCTAAAATGATGGTTTCCGTTATTTTTTTCGAGATCGTTGAGGAAAACGGGGAAAAAATGTAAGAAACCAGATTTGAAGTCACGTTATGTTATGCGCTATGATGTTAGTAAAACATTTATGCATTATTATTATTATTATTTGTCTTGACTGGTCAGGGCTCACACGCAGAGAGAGAACATGTTTAATGCAATGAGAATTGAAAGCATTGAAGCTAGCCCACGGCGATCCAGACAGACACAGGTCTTATCATCGTACGTGCCTCGCAGCAGAGAGAGATAACAGCCTGTTGTTCGCATGCAGGTGGCTGTTATCTGACCCAGACGTGTTACTCGATATCTCGATGAAGGACATACAGCTCTGTCGAAAAGCTGATCATTGCATTCCCACGCATACTCATGCAGAGATTGCAAAAGCTTGTGAGAATCGCTCTGACTTGTGCGCTCCATGACATCCTACTCGTAGGAACAAAAAAAAAGTAAAGTGTTAACTTTGCATCTTGTTGAGGAGACATATATGTTCTGAGGGTAAGAGAGACTCATCATTCTCGTGTTCATCTTTGAAGGTGACGGATGCAAGTGCCTTATGCTCTTTGTGAAATATTACGTGAACTGCGGCCATACTTGTACTAAGGTAGGTTCATTATTGTTAATTATGACATGATTGGTTTTATTGTTATTTTGTGTATGCATGAAAAGTAAGTTAGTGACTGATGGTATTTTTGGGGGATTTCGTTTGTTGCAGATTTTTAAAAACAACATCATTAAGTCTGGGAAAGCAGACAGAGAGAGACAGTGACAGTGACAGTGGCGGCAAAGAGCACATTTGCTGAAAGTAATATAATTCATTATATGGTGAGTACATGTTGTTCCATTACTTTTATTGTTGTTGTTGTTGTTAAATGTATGTTATTTATTTCACGGAAATTTATATACTTATGGCGTGTATTTATTATTGTTTCAGAATGAAGATATATATGGAGTGAATAGGTTTTAACTACTTTGACGCTTTCGATATTAAAAAAAAGAGGTGAGTCTTTGTAAATGACTTTGTTATTTTCGAGTGAGTGTCTTATTTATGTGTGCACACTTGAAACCTTTTGTTTTTAGCAAGTCTTATGAATGAATGAATGAATGAATGAATGAATGAATGCACATGTTTAATGTATATAACCATGACTAATAACGGATTGTATTGGTTTGTTTTTCAGATAAATCATTGGAAACAAAAAAAACAAGATAAACCTTGTCGTTGATATTAAAACTATAACAACTTTGTTGGTGATCATTTCCTGCTGGGGGCCCAAATTACTACAACCATTGTCTACCTGTGAACGAGATTGTGTGTGCCAGTCAGTAAAAATCGATAAGTGTGGTCGTTTGGAATTGGAGATTTTGGATTAACCTATTTTAAGGTAAGGGTTGCACGTTTATTAGTCCATTTTATAATCATGTCTATATCAGAGAGTGAAGTGTTAGTGTGGCAGCCTTTGGCCAAATGTTTCAAAACGCGAGTATGCTCAGGCCGAATTTACAATGCGAATCACTGTCTGTCGCCTAAAGATTTTGTGGAATTATGTTTTCCCATTTTTTTGAGTGAATGTGAACAAGGCTTAAGATTGCATCAGGCTTTAAAAATAAACTTCGAACTACTATGTGAATTTACATTGATAAAAAATAATGTTGAAGAGAAACACACCTTCAACCTTTGTACAAAAATGGAGAAAGTACTGATAGCCGATAATTTGGAAACGTGGTATCAGGAGAAAGCTATTCAAGCGCTTATCACTAAATTTGATAAGTTGCAAGAGGGTCCCAGTGGCTTGGCCCTCAATAGCATTGCCTATTTGCAAATCAATATTTGTAAATACAATCCATTGAATGCAGGAAGTAGCTATATTGCCACACCGAGCTTTATCGCATCCAGAAAGGCAGTGATCAACATACGCAACAAAGACGATTACTGCTTTTTGTGGAGTATAGTGAGCTGCCTGCAACCCTGTCAAGACAGAAATGGTCATTTGCCAGGGCAGTACAAAGAATTGTTTAACCACATGAAACAAACTCTCAATCTCGAGCGTGTTTCATTTCCCATGCCTCTAGATAAAATTCATTTATTTGAGAAAGATAATCCAAATTTCTCTTTCATGGTGTATGGCATCGAAGGATCCAATATTGTGGGCCCCTTGTATGCCACCAAACAGGTAAAGCAACATCACATTCACCTGCTTTTCCTGTCTGATGGGGATAAAAGCCATTACTGTTGGATAAAGAATTTAAGTAAATTGGTGAGCAGCCAAGTGTCTAACCATAAGTGTGCAAAACACATTTGTGAGCGGTGCCTTCAGTATTTTACAACTGATGAACTTTTGAAACGACATACGGAAGACTGTGAAGGGCAGACGGCAGTAAAGCTAGTCTTGCCCGAAGGGAATGACGTAGTCTTAAAATTTAAGGCCACTAATAAACAAGAGATGGTACCATTTACTGTTTACGCTGATTTTGAGGCCCTTACTGTTCCCATTCAGGGATGTGAACCAAGCCCCCATACAAGCTCAACCTATCCAGTGCAGAAACATGAGCCTTTTGCTGTAGCCTATTATGTTGTCTGTCACTATGATAATTCACAATGTGAGTATGTAAGTCATAAAGGTCAGGATTGTGCGCGGTGGTTTGTTGATCAAATGGCGGCTTTAGCAGGCAAAGTAGAAACTATTTTGAACAACCCTGTACCAATTCAGATGAATGACGTACAGCAAAGAGAATATGATCAAGCCACCACCTGCCACATATGTGAAAAGCCAATCTTAGGCGGAGAAAAAAAAGTAAGAGACCACTGCCACAGGACAGGGCATTTTAGAGGTGCTGCCCATAACGAATGCAATTTGAAGTACTCTACACCTCGCTTCCTCCCTGTCTTCTTACACAATTTCTCCCGGTATGACCTTCACTTCATTGTAAAACAATTTGCTCATGTAGATAAGAGCAAATTCAGCATTTTGGCTAAGAACCATGAGAGCTTTACCTCACTTTCATGGAGAAAAGGAAGCATGAGCATTCGCTTTCTCGACTCATTCAAGTTTATGTCTAGTTCGCTGGATAGTCTTGTGAAAGGCTTAAACGAAGATGAGTTGAAACATACCCATTCCCACTTTACGGATACAAATCAATTTAAATTGTGTGTTCGTAAAGGTCATTTTCCATACGATTATGTGGAAAGTTACGAGGTGCTTGAAGAAACGACTTTGCCGCCAAGAGAAAAATTCTTTTCTCAGTTAACACAAAGCACCATCAGTGAAGAAGACTATGCCCACGCACAGCATGTTTGGCGAGTGTTTGGCATAGAAACCATGGGCCAGTATGCTATGCACTACTTAAAATTAGACGTGTTGTTGTTGACCGACGTTTTTGAAACGTTTCGTCAGCTATGTCACACGATTTATGGCCTTGACCCCGCTCACTACTATACCAGTCCAGGGTTAAGTTGGGACGCCGCCCTCAAATTTACCCACATTGAGCTTGATTTACTGACGGATCCCGATATGGTACTCATGATGGAAAAAGGGATTCGTGGGGGATTCGTATCGCTCAATCAGCGACATGCCAAGGCAAATAATCATTACATGCCTGATTATTGTCCCGAAGAACCTGAATCCTATCTAATGTATTTCGACGTAAACAATTTATACGGTCACGCTATGAGTCGACCACTGCCGTACAGAAACTTTGTCTGGCTGTCTGAGGATGAAATTAAAGATTTTAATGTGCATAGCGCTAGCAAGCAACAGGACGTAGGGTATGTTCTTGATGTCGACTTAGCTTATCCCCCCCATCTCAGACAGCTTCATGGTGATTTCCCCTTTTGCATAGAGAAAATGGTGCCGCCCGAGAGTAAGGGCAATCATAAGAAATTGATGGGTACCTTGTATGATAAAAATCACTATGTGTTGCATATTGACATGCTGCTAGAATGTTTAGCTCAGGGCTTAACCCTGAAAAAAATCCATAGAGGTATTTCTTTTTGTCAGAAACCGTGGTTGAAACCATACATGGATTTAAATACCAGTCACAGACAAAGTGCCACTCAACCATTTCAAATCAATTTTTTTAAACTGATGAATAATTGTATCTATGGCAAGAGTTTGGAAAATGTACGGCAGTATAGGGACATTAAATTGGTCAACACATGGCATGGACAATGGGGGGCTCAAAAATATATTGCAAAACCAAATTTCAAATCTTTAAACATTATTGATCATGATCTACTGACTATTGAACTTGCTAAAACTAAAGTGGTCATGAATAAGCCTATCTATTTAGGCCAAGTCATTTTAGATTTTTCAAAATTGCACATGTATAAATTCCATTATGGTTTTGCAATACAGCGATTTGGTACCATTTCCTTGTTATATACAGACACGGATAGTTTTATTTACCATATCCGTGACTGTGATCCGTATGTCGTTATGAAACAAAACCCAAAATGGTTTGACACGTTCTCGTTTAGTGAGAAGAACGTGTTCGATATCCCCCGTCTGAACAAAAAAGAAATTGGTTTAATGAAAGATGAGTGTTCAGACACCATGATGACTGAGTTTGTAGGTCTCGCTCCGAAAATGTATAGTTTTCGACAGGTGGATCGATGCGAATCTATGCGAGCCAAAGGGATTAGCCAGCATGTGGTTAAACGACTCTGTGTGGATGATTATTTACATGTCCTTCAGACCCACACAGCCATGGCACATAGTCAGTTTAGGATTCTCTCAAAAAATCATGATTTATTTTTAATGAAGCAGCGAAAACAAACACTCGCTTTGTTGGACGACAAGAGACAGTGGTGTCAGGATATGATGACAAGCGTCCCATTTGGTTACAACCAGTAGTGGTTGTAGCTATTGTTGTTGTACAACACGGCAAGTGTTTGGTTTGGTTGCTATCAAATGCGAGATGCCATCTTGAGCCTCGGAATAAAAATAAAAAATTGTAGTGTATCATATAATTTTTGTTTTTTAACCTGCGTGCATGGGTGTATGCATGGATGTGTGAATGCCTGTAAATAGTTGTACATAAACTGTATGTCTTGTGCTATTTGCCTGTCAACGCATAAAGAGAGCCATGCATCAACGTTTCCATGGTTCACTGTGTACAGGCTAGATTAAAAACATGTTGACTTATTTAGGTTAGGTTAGGAAAAAAACAAACAAGTAGCCACCCTCACTATTGTTGTCGCTTAGTAGGCCTCATGTTTCGGCAAGGTGACCATTCACTCTCAGTAGGCATGCGGCTTAATAGGCCACACTAGGGTGTGGCTTAGTAGGTCTCATGCAAGAACAAAAGAATAATAATCTGCTGCTTTTACGGAGGACAAAACTCTCACTTTATGGCTAGAGTTATGAGTGGTGATATATTTGAAATATCTGAACAGAAATTGTTTCTTTAACCTGTTACATGTTTTTTTCCTAACCTAACCTAAAGAAGTCAACAGACAGATGGTTATTTATTTGTGTTTTGCTTATTTTTTATTTTATTTTTGCCATTGACTTAGGGGACAGACAGTGTATATAGTACATAGTATTTTTATTTATTCACTTAGTAAACGGCAACGACTACTTTTCAGATTCAATCATGAGCCATGATGAAGATCGTTTTATCGTCACAAAACACACCACGTTCAATGAATATGCCACGATGATGTCTCATAATCCTCAACGTGTGGCCTATCCTTCAGAATATAGAAACACGAAAGTACGCATTGATACCATGTTTTATGACATCATTATGGATGATGACATAGTTTATGATCCAGGGCATCACTTTTGTAAATCCTGTATGCTAAATTTTGACTTTGAAAATAATGTATCCACGCAAGTGATTCATAAAGCATGGTACGGTTTAACCATGAATCAAGTGATTGTTAAATTAGCTGACGAGGATCATTTTCCAGATTTCTGGTGTACAATATTTACAAAACCCCTGTTTAATGTTTATTTTCCAATAACTTTTCAAATGTTTTGTTTTCATTTTTATAAATTTCCTGCTGAGGAATCAATCACTTCGTATCGACAACAAGCATTTCGCCAACTTTGTCTTGGCTTACCTATCAATCAATATTCGCCTCATAGAATGAGATTTGTTAGAAACTAACCACATGATGTCATGATTATCGCTTTTTTTTGTTTACATTCGGCTTTCAGGTGCATACTTGACGTTTAGAATACATTTGGCTATTTTGTTTGTTTGTTTTAGTTTATCGTGTATACACGTTGATAAACACATACACACTGGTTTAAATTTGTAGTTTTGAACTTTGTTTTGTTGGATGTAGACATGGTTATTAAATGCATAGCGTGTTAACTTTGCCTTTTTATAGGTTACCAAAAGCATTCCATGTTTGCTCTTAGTATTTGTTGATACTATTTATTTAACAGAATGTTGTGTGAATTTGCACATCAACAGAGCAAACGAATACAAGTCATTCGAATAGGGAATGATAGGCTAATTCCCATTCACAACAGAGACATGCATTTACCTCCAAGAGAGAGAGAGAGATCTTGAAAATGATTCACACACTTAATTTTGATAAAACATTTCCTATTAAATAATTTCCAAATGTATGTTTTGACTGAAAAAAATATTTTTGTAAATTTATCCAATACTATCCATCTACAACTACAGGTCATAAACACTCAGGATTTAAAAAAACCAACAACACACTTTAATGTACAAAAGTTATTGTTGTTGTAATATAAGAACGAGAGTGTTAGAAAGTAACACTCTTTTCTTTGGTTATAGACAACCATGGACGCCTTGAACGCCATTGGTCAAGATTGTGGCTTTGCACGCAAGAAAATGAGTGAATTGCCTACGCAAACACCCTTTCGCATACATAAAATTCAAAAACTGATAACCAAATTTGGTGAACGAGCTCTTTGCATTTGTCAAGACTTTGAGACATTTCTTCCCACACGATTTAATAACCTACCTGATAATGTTATGGAAGATGTCAATTCCAGTATTCACCCTGTCTATTTAATTTATGAGGGTGAAAAAAATAATCGATGCATGGTTCGTTTTGTAAAAATTGAAAACGAATAATCATTGTACGCTAGCCGTAACTTTTTTGTTTATTCATGCCCTACTCTTTAATGACTATAATAAAATAAAATTATTTTTTGGGTTCAACAGTTTGACGTTTATTAATTGTTGCTCAACGTTTACCATGATAAATAATAATAAAAATAAATTTTCAAAACTTATGCTTAATGGTAGATTTTTTTGTTTGTTTATAGGTTTAGTACAATTACCATGTATATATAATTTTTTATAATAATAATGATGAAACTATTAGTTAAAATAATGGACTTTTGTCCTTTTTTATTGTTTGTGATTTAAAATAGCATTTATAGCAATTTTTATGCAATTTTTATTATAATTTATAATGATCAAATTCTAGTAACATGTTATTTTATTCAATAATAATAAGCGTTTAACAAAAAAACTGGTTCTAGAGTAGATAAAAGATTTCATGCTGTCATTCGTTCTGCTAGACTGCCATTTGAAGCTGATGAATAATGATGGACTTTTGTCCTTTTTTTGATTGTTTGTGATTTAAAAAAAATAGGTTTAGTACAATTACCATGTATATATATAATTTTTTATAATAATGATTATGAAACTATTAGTTAAAATAATGGACTTTTGTCCTTTTTTATTGTTTGTGATTGAAAAAATAGATTTACTACAATTAGTAATATTTTTTAACGATGCACTGCTGTCCCTTTTTATTGTTTGTCATTTATAATTATAATAATGAAACTATGAGTGAATAATAATAATGGAAAAAAACACAACATGGACTCTTGTCTTTTTATTTATTTTTTTGTCATGATAACAGTGATACTATACATTTTTTAAAATAAATTCATTACGTTAAAGTCCATATCTAGATAAAAGTAATTTGCTCTTCATAGCACCAATCACTATAAATGCTGCCATTCGTTCTGCTAGACTGGCATCTGAAGCTGTTAATCGTTGCTTGGCAATGCTTAACAAGACTTTGTCGGCAATGCGTCTTAGTGTGGGATCACTGTTTTCATAGGCTTTATCGTGATTAAGGCATGCATGATCCAAAGCATTGATTCCCATATCCCCTCTCCTCAAACGATCTTCAAGACGAGTACCAGGGCCGCAAAAGCTGTAAGCAGGTAAGTGAGCTTCGAATGGTAAGTTTTTAATAATGTTATCAATAATTCCACGGCCAGTACACCTGGGACATAGAGGTTTCAATCGGTGAAAAACACTTTTTTTGTTGTTCTTCTTCTTCTTGTTCTTGTTCTTGTTCTTGCTGTTGTTGTTGTTGTTTGTCGGCAGCTCTTGACGAGCATGGTAGGTGGTGGTTGTTTTCCGCATGACAGCCATGGAATGATGAAACAATGTCTTTACACTGAGTTTTATGACCATGATATAATTTCATTAATTGGCATGTGGCACACTGTCGAATGGAAGGTATTTTTGCCATGGTTAATTGCTTGTGATGGGAAAAATGACTGCATGGTTGTAGTTCACTCAATACAGAGTCGTTAGTCCACTCGGCAGGCGCCTTTTCCCAAATTTCTTTGACAGCGTTGGCAGCAACATAAAAAAGAAATGATTTAGGTAGTGCTAATAATTCATGTTGTGTAAAGCTAATCAGTTTTTTCTTGCACACAAAGAACTTTCCAATAGCCTTGTCGATTGTAGTGGCGTCCATGTCTATAACGTTGATGTTATCACCTCACGTGTACACGTCTCACTGCTATCATTGGACGATACACTTTCAGTTTTCATTTTATTGAACAACTCCCAACATGCACTCGTGGTGAGCCAATGAAACAATTGCCATGCATGCGCTAAGGCTTTATTCTGAATATTGTCGCAAGGACAAGTGTCCATGAGCGTTTGCAGGGATGGACAACCCAGATCTAAAAGGTCAATACATTGACAGTGAGAGGGTAGAAATGGTTGAAGCCACTGGCGTTTTTCACTCCCTTTAACAAATAAGACATTGGCCGAGGACAAATGGGCTTTCATGACAATGTCAAGATACTTGTAAGAAATATCACCCCTGTTCCATGCTAACTGCAAATGATTTTCAATCCATTGGCTCTGTTTTTTATCTTTTTCACTAAGCAACTCGAAAGCATAGGGAGGTTTAAACACCAAATGAATAGGGTTAGACACCCAAAACGTACTACAATCGATAAAAGCAACTTCCTTAAATATAAATTTGTTGTCTGCAATTTTAAACCCCTGACAATCCACGATGAGTGTACGCATCATGCTTTTTTATTTTTACTTGTTACCTCATTGACGTCTAATCAACAACTAACCCATGCCATGGTTTAACATGGCAAAATCAAAGGACTTTAGGGGAAAAAAAGGAAAAAAATGAATTGAACAACAGCGAAATATTTGTTGAGGTTTTATTCATAACAAAAAAAAACTTACACTTTTATTACAAACAAGTGTGTTGGCTTAATTTGGAACAGCATTCAAATGAATAGTTTGCACATACGGTCCACAGGTATCTCCTAGTTTTGTAGGGTCTGGTACAATAACCGGATAATTCAAACTCCATGGAATATTGCCCACATCATAGCGATTGAGGTAAGGGCAGGATGGACTCCATCGCTGATGATCGCTAAAGGCTCGATCCCCTATTTCCCAGTTTCCAATTTCAATGTTGCAAAAAATACACTTGACCACATCCCCACGTTTTAAGTAATAAAATCCGCTCGCAGCCAATTCTCCACAATCCATAAAGGGAACTGTCCATGCTTCAAAAGTTTTCAAACGATTAAATTCACATTTTAAATTCCATGGTTTGTCTGTCACGTTGTTGTTGCTGTTGCTTATTGAGGGACACATGATGTTTGTTGTTGTCGTATGTGCGCACAGTGCCAGAGCGCAACAGATACTGTGCATGCAGACGCTTATCATCAATCCTATGAATGATGATCTTTTTTTGTTTTCATTCGACCACAGATGGCTTACATGCTGGTGACATAATTGGACAAAGGATGATATTTCACTTGTCTAGCATGAATAATCAAACAGTAGGCACTGGTATGGTCTGGGACATTTTCTTGTGTTTCAAAATCTACCCTTAAATCAATGGTGGTGATTTTCATAGATTCTTCTAGATACGAACAGTCGAAAACAATCAGTGGTGCTTTTGCTTTAAACCCTTGTGGCGACAACATAGGACAATCCTGTTTTTCATAATAAGACGATTGAAATTTAGCGAACATGTCATAAAGGGGACCAAACTTATTTTTTGAAAAATTGAGTTCCAACCCCTCATAGGGAAAGCAAACATTATTTAAAAATAGTCGTATATTTCTCAAGTGAATGTGATCAAACAAGGTGACATCTTTGCTTTGTTGGTATTTTCTATTGGTTTGAAAACCAATAATAACATAGAGGGGTCTCTCGGTAGAGCGAGCCGATTTAACACTCCAACTATGAGTGTCAGTGGTAGGTAGCAAGGGGTATTCATGCAGACACCAACTTCGAAAGGCGATAGGCAAGGCTTTATCTTTTTGCACCAAATTTAACATGCTTAGCTTTTTACGATCCGATAGCGTCACATGGGGCACTTTCCATAGTAATCGAAGCAGTTGAATTTTTGAGTCTATCACTTGGTCAGAGGCTCCTTTCAGTGCATTATAATCACTGCGGTCTCTCACCAGATACAAACTTTGTCTTGCGTTTAAAATAATACGCTTGTGATCTTCGGCAAAGCCAAGGAGTAATTTTAAGGGTAGGAAGCCTGTAAAAGTGCCATCGGTATGAACTAGCCAGTTATTGCTACTGTTGGGACACCATCCTGCCATAGAAAGCGTTTTACTTTCCTCCTCGCTATAGGATGGATATAATTTCATAAGACTAGTCATGCCCACATTTCGAGTCATATCTATGACAATATCATTTATCACATAACGTACTTCAGAAAACAGAAAAGCCAAACCATGATTCGCCAACGCAGACGTTGTGGGCGTACTGCCATCTGCTTTCATTAATTTACCCTCAATTTGAAGGACACTTTCATGAGGTAGAGTAAAAATATCTTGATTGTTAATGATGAATTGAATCTCGTCATTGTTATTCAGACCTGTTGCTTGAGGTTGATAGGAATGCATATCAATGCGCACGACGCCATCTTCCACTTGTATGGGATTTAACACTTGCAACAGCTCTTTGTTCATGATTGGGGTGTAGCGTATAACCAAGGCGTTGTAAGCGTTGTCGGTTTACCCGTGTCAACCGTTTCATACACGGCGGGCAACTAACCGAGCTCGTAGACGTTGTTGTTGCTTTATAGATAAATTTCATAGCGTCTTTAAAACCAACTTGTAGGTCACAGGGGTGTTGGCGTCCAAAGCAATCAGTTGTTGGTTTCTATTCACTAAGCGTAAGGTAATATTACTAATATCACTGACACACACAGGATGATAGAGAACCACTGAAGGGTTTTCACGAATAATATAGCCGCAAGGAGAGGTGACAATAAAATCATACAGGGAATGGCTTTGTTCTTGATTCGTAAATACGTCTCTAATAATATTGCAAGTTACAGAAATGTGATGGTCCTCGATGAATTTCACTGGATAATCTGATTCATGGGGTTGCTGAGCTGCCAACACTCTTGGTTTAAATCCTAATAAAGGACCAATAGAATGAACTCGTGTTTCAAAGTCAATGTTAAACGTAGAGAAAATACGACAGCGATGAGTTATTGTATTGGCTGTAAGTTCAAATTTGTGTGTCCCATCCTCAAATGGTTTGACACCAAATTGTTTTATCATCGACACGCTAATGGCCTCATGCACATCGTCTATAGTATAACCTCCAGGGGGTAGTGTCAACATATAATCATCATAATAAAATTTGTCATTAATATCCACTTGAATATTGTAAATTCTGTTGTAACTTTCCAAAGAAATTAATCCTAGCACATAGGATTGTTCGGGATGCAATTCAATGGGAGGGAAAAAATCCAGGGACACTTCAGGCCCGCGACTGTGCACGGTAAAGGTCTTGGCGTTGACATTCATAATGATGAAACTGATGGCTTAACGCGACCTCTTATATAAAAAATGTAAACTCAAACGGCCACACTCTTGACTGTCAAAGGTTTGTTGACGATTCACATTATAGAATATCTTTACCCGGTTTCCCAAATAACGTATCAACTCGATCGGGGGTGGTAAATTTCCATAACTGTCAAAGTACCATACTGTGGAACCTTGTTTCACATAGGCTACAAAATGGGTTCCTGGGCCTGCATCATCATCTAAATTCATCATGGCTCGTTCTTCTTTCCACGGTGCTTTAGGTAATTCATTTCGCATAAATACACCTCGAAAATGAGAAATCTTTAGTTGTTTGGCATAGCTTTCCACTTCTTCATGGGTCATGGCATGACGAGGCAGTTGGCTTAAGCGCTTATCGATGAAGATGGACATTTTTTTTTTTCCTTAGACGGTAGGCCATTACCTTGTGGATAAAAGACTGGCTTTAAAGGGTTGCCATTTCTAGCTCCCATCGCAATGGCTTCTAACGTTTTATTGTGTCGCTCGCTTTCTTTGAGTTGTTGCTTGCCTTGCTCGACGGCTTTTATGGTTTTCGCTACAGCGCTGGCACCACCCAAAAGGGACCCCAAAGCTGCCAACCCTGCAAATAAAGCCGGCAAAAAACCCCCATGCTTAGCAACAGGAATGACTCGCCCACGTTTTTGCTTTCTTTCTTTTCTTTTTATCGATACATAATGCTGCGATTTCGGAGCTGTAGACAATCGCACCGCTTGTAAAGCTTTTTCGATAGCCACTCTTTTTAGATTTTTTTTAGTTTTTTTACGTTTTAACACTGGGTGTGAGGCAGATCGACTTGGTTCCCGACCTGGCTTTTTTCTCTTTTTGAGATTTGATTTTTTCATGTTCATAGCATATCTTTTTTTCACCATGCTGCTACTTGGTGAACCTTTCACAGCAAACATTCGATAACAACTAACGTAGAGAACCTTATTTCATAGCACTATATTCCAATTCTATATAAAGCGGGAAATCATTCACCGTTTTCCCAGCTTCCTTTTCCTCAAACGTAAGCATAAGATGAAAGGATAATTCATCTCCCACATTTACTCTTTGATGGTTGTGGGCCAACACTCTATCACCGTTTAGTTGTATTTTTAAATGTTTCTCATCAGGCATGGCATATTTAATATGAATGACACCATCATAATGCAGTCGATAACGACTTAAACCGAAAGCAAGCATATAGGTAAGATCATCATTCACCAGTGGTAGTGGTGGTGGGGAATGGTTTTCGTCATTGTCCAGTTTTTGATTTGACAGGTACACTAAAAATACACATGGGACAAATTTATAAAGCCTTTTCATTTGATAGGTCACATAACGTTTCGTGCAGACATCATTTTCGTCTCGAGGCTCTTGCACATCAATAATACGATGATGATTGGCTGAATAGCCCTCAGCGGTTAGTCTCGGGGCCATGTGATAGACACTTTGCACTTTGCGATCGACATAGCTTTTTGTTGCCACCTCTCGTGACTGTTTTGACAAAGAGGCGGCCGTGGCCATGGTTACACGAGCTCTCCCAAACACGTCCATGGTGATAGACGTTAACTAACCTTTCTTACTCACCGTTTGCCTATATATATAAACCTTATACACACATGAAAAAAACTCAGTCATCGACACAATGGAATTAATGAAACAACCCCATGCTTTGCCCGTCTCTGATTTGGTTTCAGAGCTATCACTGTCCGTGTGCGAACCTAAACGTCATGGCACCCTATTCCCATCTACCGTTCGATGTATTATGGTAGGGCCTTCGGGTTGTGGAAAGACCAATGTTTTGCTGAACATTATTACCGCACCTCATGGCCTACGATTTCAAAATATTTATATTTTTGCCAAATCCTTGTACCAGCCTCTGTACGTGTATCTGGAACAAATTATGTCTTCGTTAAATAAAGAAGCCATGGGCTATTTTACATTCACCTCACCTCAAGATGTCATTCAACCAGACCGCATTCAACCAGATTCCATTATAATTTTTGATGATATTGCCACTCAACGACAGGCCATTATTCAAGAGTATTTTAGTATGGGACGCCATAAACAAGTGGATTGTTTTTATCTGGCTCAGACCTATTCCAAAATCCCCAAACAGTTGATTCGTGACAATGCCAATCTCATCGTTCTCTTTCGCCAAGACTCTAGAAATCTCTATCATATTTTTCAAGATCATGTGAATCCAGATATGTCCTTTACAGCTTTCACGCAATTGTGTGCTTCGTGTTGGAACCATCATCCCCATGCCTGTTTGGTCATAAATAAACAGAGTGAACGATGTGAGGGACGTTATCGCTTGGGTTTTGATCATTTTATTTCTGTTTAAAAAGACCTAGGGTTGGACATTTCCTGTTAGTGTGTCTTTACCTTTACCATGGCGAACGCCATAGGGTACAAGAAACATGTTCAAATCATGCAGCGTATTATTGAGGCACGAAATACGATTCGACATAAATTTCGTGAATTGCAACGTTTAAAAAACGTCAATCCTTTACCCATGATAAAACATGCTCCATCATCGGTTGATCCCATGAGATTTAAACCTAATGCTTCTACTGCTACTGCTGCTGCTGCTGCTGCTACCTCTCAAACCAAACCCATAACAAGTTCAAAATTTACTCAAACAGAATCCACACGACAGGTAAAATCCTCCTCTTCCTCCTCCTCTAATGTTAGTGAACAAGAACATCAAGAACATGAAAAGAAAGAAGAAGAAGAAGAGCATGAACAAAGTGAAAGTGACAGCGAAAGCGTATTTAGTCCTGAAAGAAAAAAGAAATCGTCACCCCTTCAACAGTTTCTAAAAACAAAACAAAAATCTTCCGTCATAGCGGCAACACCGTCTTCCTCCACATCGTCTCCGTTTTCACAAGTCTTGGCAACCCCTCAAAATAAAGCTCAACTCAAAAACATTTTAATCAAACATTATGGGGCAACCCTGGAACCGTATTTGACCCTTCTATTTATTGGAAAGACAGATACCACGTATGGTGTTCGCTATGAGAATGATAGTTTTAAAATTGGGGATTCATCCATTAAATTTGCTCGTACGAAAGCTGTCATTAAAAAGATCAACTATAAATTAACACCAGGTCTGTTAAAGCTGCTATTTTCTCGCACCCCCTCGACACAAGATTTTACGTCCGAGGACCTTGCTAAATATAAATCCATTTTATTAGACACCAACGCTCACAAAAGAAACTATAAATCCTCTCAGCAGGTCAATGCCAATATATCCCAAAAATATAAAACCATCATTGCAAACATCTTTGGTAAGCAAAAACATCACTCTGCCTCTGGTGTAAGGTTTAAGAAATTAAAACCCTACCTAGATATAACCTTTTGGAATAATCCCAATCAGTTAGTAGAGCGCTTATACTTGCTTCATGCATCAAAACAAGCTGGTCACACTGGACATGAGGCGGAAATCGCCGACGTTGAACAACAACTCCGAAATGCTAAAATTATCTTATAAGCCATCCCCCATCAAAGTGGGCATTGCTCATGAATTGCATAAACCAGCCCGACGCATTTATGAACGTCGTCGTGTCATTTCCAAAGGAATCGATGACCTTTGGCAGGCAGACCTGGTTGAAATGATACCTTATTCTAACGTTAACGACGGTGTACGCTATATGTTGACTATCATTGATGTCTATTCCAAAATGGCTTTTGTTCAACCAGTAAAAAATAAAACTGGTATCTTAGTCACAAAGGCCTTTCAACATATTATTGAACAATCAAAACGTCAACCTCACTTGTTACAAACCGACCAGGGGAAAGAATTTTTCAACAAGGATTTCTCCAGTTTTCTCAAATCTAAGGATATTCACCATTATGCCACCTATAGCAATCTCAAAGCCAGTGTGGTCGAGCGGTTCAATCGAACATTAAAAAGTTATATGTGGAAAGAGTTTACAATACATGGTTCCTATCGATGGATAGACTGGTTACCTCAACTTGTGTCTCGCTACAACAACACCATTCATTCCACCATCGGCATGAAACCTCGCCTCGTCACCAAGAACCTACCCAGACTCA
Organism: Meconema thalassinum; assembly: GCA_946902985.2. Lineage (NCBI taxonomy): Eukaryota > Metazoa > Arthropoda > Insecta > Orthoptera > Tettigoniidae > Meconema > Meconema thalassinum. The sequence continues at coordinate 111,540,319 of OX336398.1, forward strand.
ATAGACTGTTTAACCCTATAAAAAGGGTAGATCCAAGGCGACATCGCCTTAAAATTGGAGATTTTGTTCGCATTAGTAAACATAGAAGTGTGTTTTCAAAATCGTATACTCCACAATGGTCGACAGAAATTTTTAAAATTCGCCAAGTCAAGCTAGGTCAACCAGTGACGTATCTCTTAGAAGATCAGAGCGGTCAACCCATTCAGGGACGATTCTATTATGAAGAAGTGCAAAAAACATTATATCCCAACGATTATCTCATTGAACGAGTAATTAAAGTCAAAGGTGCAAAATATTTTGTAAAGTGGTTAGGTTTTCCTTCCACGTATAATTCATGGGTCAATAAACATAATTTTTTGTAATAAAACCCTATTTAATTATTTTGAAAAAAATAAAAAATAAAAAAAATGTATCATATGACCTTTCATTATTCCCACCCTTTTGTTTATTACATGTCCAATAACCGCTTTGTTCGAGCCCATGCCAATCTGTTATCATGATGTTATACACTCACTCATTGTTTCAAACTTTGCATTGCATGATGAGTCCATAATGAACCTAGGCTATGACATACACATTATAAATCCGCACACTGTATAATGACACCAGCCTCTTATCTCTCTCTGCTGCGAGGCACGTACGATGATAAGACCTGTGTCTGTCTGGATCGCCGTGGGCTAGCTTCAATGCTTTCAATTCTCATTGCATTAAACATGTTCTCTCTCTGCGTGTGAGCCCTGACCAGTCAAGACAAATAATAATAATAATAATAATGCATAAATGTTTTACTAACATCATAGCGCATAACCTAACGTGACTTCAAATCTGGTTTCTTACATTTTTCCCCGTTTTCCTCAACGATCTCGAAAAAAATAACGGAAACCAACATTTTAGGTTTTCCATACCTACATTCCCGTAAACAGAACGACATAAATACATCGACATGACCATCATAAAAATCGCCTCATTCGTTTTCCAAATAACGCGAAAATGAACAAAAAACACCTTTTCCATAAGAAAACCATGTTTCCAGCTTTTTGCCTTTTTCATATCTATATCCCCGTAAAGAGGACAATGAAACGAAATAAATACTATCACACACGTCATTCTCACGTTTTCGGTTTTCACAATATGAGGGAAAATCACAAAACCCATTTGTGACTAAAAAAAACATGTTTCCAGCTTTTAACCTATTCCATATCTATATCCCCGTAAAGAGCACAACGAGACGAAAACATACTATCACGCACGTCATCATCACGTTATCCGTTTTCCAAAAATCGGCAAAAATGTGAAAAACGCATTTTTCGACCCAAAACCCTAAGTTCACCTTTTCGACACCTACATTCCCGTAAAGAGCACAACGAGACGAAAAAAACGAATCCAAGCACGCTCTCCCAGCATGACCCGTTTTCCAAAAATCGGCAAAAATGTGAAAAACGCATATTTAGACCCAAAACCCTAAGTTTACCTTTTCGACACCTACATTCCCGTAAAGAGCACAACGAGACGAAAAAAACGAATCCAAGCACGCCCTCCTAGCATGACCCGTTTTCCAAAAATCGGCAAAAATGTGAAAAACGCATGTTTTGACCCAAAACCCTAAGTTCACCTTTTCGACACCGACATTCCCGTAAAGTGCACAACGAAACGAAATAAACGAATCCAAGCACGCCCTCCTAGCATGACCCGTTTTCCAAAAATCGACAAAAATGTGAAAAACGCATTTTTTGACCCAAAACCCTAACTTCACCTTTTCGACACCGACATTCCCGTAAAGAGCACAACGAGACGAAATAAACGAATCCAAGCACGCCCTCCTAGCATGGCCCGTTTTCCGAAAATCGACAAAAATGTGAAAAACGCATTTTTTGACCCAAAACCCTAAGTTCACCTTTTCGATACCTACATTCGCGTAAATAGCACCATGAGACGAAAAAAAAAACCGAATCCAAGCACGCCCTCCTAGCATGGCCCGTTTTCCGAAAATCGACAAAAATGTGAAAAACGCATTTTTTGACCCAAAACCCTAACTTCACCTTTTCGACACCGACATTCCCGTAAAGAGCATGACGAGACGAAAAAAACGAATCCAAGCACGCCCTCCTTGCATGGCCCGTTTTCCGAAAATCGACAAAAATGTGAAAAACGCATTTTTTGACCCAAAACCCTAACTTCACCTTTTCGATACCTACATTCCCGTAAAGAGCATGACGAGACGAAAAAAACGAATCCAAGCACGCCCTCCTAGCATGGCTCTTTCCATTCCAAGGTCGCAGGGGCTCACCACTTGCTTTTATAAGCAGCTCCCCCACCATCCCACTACTCATTTTCAAGAACATTTTCAAATTTCTTTATCGTCTCATTCGAAGGAATGTCCTCTCTAGTTTCCAGAAATATATAATTTATACTAGTTTTATTGATGTTTAGCTAATTTATGTTCACTTTAATGATCGGCGTGCACGCTTTTCAGCAGCTGTCACTTTGACGCATAGGTGTAGCACACATTAATCTGGCTTGGAAACAGTCTACTCCAGAACTAAAGCAATGTAGGAGATACTCACGGGTAGGGTAATACAGAAGATTAACCTAAAATCCAATGAAAAGGCAGTTTTTAGGAATAGAAAAATAAGACTCTTTACTCTAAATATGTACCTCAACTTTAAGTTACGATTTCTCTCACTTCATTTTTATCAATATATGTCTTGACTTGGGCATTTAAAATGTCCACTTAGAATGCAGATATTAGTTTCATTTAAAAACCAAAATATAGACAAATAATTCAGCTATGTTGTAAATCAGAATGATGCTATTAAATTGAAATCATTGGTCGCGCCCCCCACAATTACATTATTTTTTCAATCAAAATAACGTAAATTGTAAAACAAAGCTAATATATTTGCCTCAATCAATGATACAGAAACGATTCTGCTTTACAACATTCTGAACGTATAGCAGATCAATTTGAAACAACGATGAATCAATTAAGTTGAAAAAGAGCGAAGATATCGAGTCCTAAAAATGCACGTTATTTTTGTGATTAATCTCTGAAAAAGATCCCCCAGTTTTTTTTCTTTTCTGTTTTGTCAAAAATCCACTAGTGCATGGATTTCAAGTACTGCATTTCTTTAATATCTGTGAGAAGTATGGGGTGAACACAAGTTTCGTAACATTATTCTTTTAGTTAATTAATTTTTAAATTTTGGTACTATCACCAATTTTAGGTAAATTTCATAAGAAAGCTATGGGTAGGCATTGTTTTGACTTCCGGAAAATTCCTTCGCGTTTCTCATCCCCCGGACACCAAAACCACTGACAGTTCAAAAGCTTATATATACTCTATCTATATGTACATAGAATATCACTTGCTTGTGGGCACGATAACTACTGTCATTTTGCACAAATCACTTCCAAATGTATACGTAAAACATAACCAATGGGCTTAATTGGACCAAAAGATGGATATGGGGGAGTTTTTTTTCTTCTAAAAGATGAAATATCGCTATAACTTTCCTTCCGTAGTTGGTAGCAGGCTGAACTGCTGTTCCCAAGATAGCGGATTCAAGTCGTCGGATTTTAAGAGCGTTAAAATCCTTCAGTATGCCTTCCTTCGGAGGCGAAGTAAAGCCGGCGGTCCCATGTCATAGATTTATAGCATGTGTAAGATCCGTCCACAGATTAATCTTGTGTGAAGCTAAATTTCTAGGTTAGATTTCGTTGGAACACTCTATCAAAGTTCCAGCGTTCACCACTAGGTATCAGTGATATCTGGTAACGAAATTTGGAACTACTTGAAATTGAACGGAACTTGTAGCTCACCCTATGGGTGTCCGCTTGAAGCAGCTACAGCCTCTGGCGAGCCAAACATGTCCTCGGACACTCCCGGCACTAAAAGCCATACGATAATTAGATAAATAAAATAACAAGAAGTTCCGTGAAGAACTATACAGCCTACTTTTCATGCCAATGATTATTCTACAGAATATGAACCTATATAGAATAATGACGAAATTAAGTTGGTAATATCGAAATATCTAATTAGTTCAAAATATACCTGGTATAATGTAGCCTAATAGAGCACTACAGTTGGCAGCCCTGGTGACTGAATATATTCTTAGTTCCACCTCTTAAGGTACAGAATACAAAATTTGGTTGAAGTCCAATGGACGTTACATGCAGTTAGACACTGGATCTATCAGCACGCGTAAAAGCATGTTGCCAACAATTCCATGCGTGTGCTGGTCAGAAATAATCTGAAATATTATGATATCTTGTTGTGCCAATTTTGGATGAAATCCATTTGTTAGTATAGAAGTTACATGTATTTTAAAATTGGACATATCAGCAGGCATTGAATCATGTTGGCAGCACTGCCTTGTATTAATTACTCCAAATTAATCTAGAATGTCAGGTGCTATACGTGTGCAAAGTATAGAGCTGTTGGCTTGCATACTTTCTGATATATTGATATTAGGGTAAAAAAATATAGACAGCATTTATTAACAGTTGGCAGCCCTGATTGCTCTTAACAATACTTATAGTCATATCTGTTATGGTACACATATCACATACGAACTTTGGTTGAAATCCAACTGATAGTAGAGAAGTTACATGTATTTAAAAATTGGTACTATCAGCAGGCTTATAATCATGTTGGTAGAACTGACGTATATAAGTTACTCCAAATTAATCTAAAAAGTCAGAATATACGTGTGCATAGTTTAAAGCTGTTGGCTTGCATACTTTCTGATATATTGGTATTTGGATTAAAAAAATAGAGAGAGCAATTATTAACAGTTGGCAGCCCTGGTGGCTCTTAAGAATACGCGCAGTCATATCTGTTTATGTACAGATATTACATACAGAATTTGGTTGAAATCCAATTGATAGTGTAGAAGTTATAAGCATTTAAACATTGGACCTATCAGAAGGCTTAAAATTATTTTGGCAACTGTCATGGTTGGACTCCTGGAAATTAAACTGAAATAGTCTTATCTACATGTGTGCCAATTTTGGAATAGCTCCCATGCATACCTTGCAAGATATCCAACATGGAGCTCAAATTTCTAGTGCGTTTTTTCAGCAGTTGGTAGCACTGACATCATTTTCAAATATGGACGTGAGATATTCCGGTGCACATCTTTACTGATACTAAATTTGGTTCTGATTGCTGCAGCCGTTTACGAGTTGATAGGGGGGGGGGGACACACACACACAGGCAGACAGACAGACAGACACACATTTTCCCGGATCGATCTCATAAGTCTACTTTTTCCTCATTTTTGCAAAATGTGAAAAGTAGGCTAATAATCCTCTAATTTATATTCTTGGTATCAGTGATATTAATTTTAAACAAGTAGTTCCGTGAAGAACTATACAGCCTATTTTCATATATCCTGCTCATGTTAATTGCCTCTATCAACATACAAAATTTCAGTTTAATTGCTGTAACAGATTCGTAGATATTGAGAAACGTCTAAATATTTCAGATGGTCGCCAGGTTGGATTTTTATTTTTGTACTATTACATTAAGATTATTGTGTACGTGTGGTATTCAAACTTCAATCACATGATTAGAACACAAGAAGTAAAAACGAGATTTTAAAATTACGCACAGCAGCCATCTTGTGATTATGCAAACAATCGAAATAAATTAGATGCCAGTGGATCAACATTTGTATAAGCATTTAACGTGCAACGTTCCACGGCACTAGGATAGTTAATTCGCGAGAAACGTCCATTTAAATACTTATACTTCGCGTCGCCGCCATGTTGGATTTGTGCTCACCAGGTTACTGAAAGTCCTATAGGTGAACATATGTTCATAGTCTCTATGAACATTAAAAAATCAGTTTGGTTGCTGTATAAGATTCATAGATATTGAGAACCGTCTAAATATTTCGAAACCTCGCCAATTAGGATTGTTATATGTATAGGCCATAGAGTTATGTACCATGCAAGGACAATTATTGCCTAGGTTCATTATTCAAACTTTCACTTCGATCGCATGATTACGACACAAGAAATAAAAACTTAATTTTAAAATTTCGCACAGCCGCTATCTTGAGGTTATGTAAACAATTGAATTAAATTAGATGGCAGTGCATTACAATCTGCAAAATCATTTACTTTACCACATTTCACTGCGCTGAGAGAGTTAACTCACGAGAAAAGTCTATTAAAATATTTCAAATTCGCTTGGTCGCCATGTTCGTTTTGTACTTGACAGGTTTATGAAATATACATAGGTAAACTTGTATCCGTACCCTTTATCCCCGTACAAAATTGCAGGGTGATATCTGTAATAGTTTCGGAGATATAGAATGTCAGTGAAATATTTCGCACAGCCACCATTTTGAGGTTATGTAAACAATTGAACTAAATTAGACTCCAGTGCATTGCAATGTGTATAAATATTTGCTGTACCAAGTTTCATTACGTTTGGATATTTAAATCGCGAGAAGAGTCTATTTAAAAGTCTCAAATTCGCTTTGCCGCCATGTTGGTTTTGTAGTCACCAGGGTTTTGAAAGTGTCATAAGTGAACTTCTAGTAGTGCCCTTTATCACCGTACACAATTTTAGGGCGATATCGGTAACAGTTTCGGAGATATTGAATGCTAGTGAAATATTTCGCACAGCCGCCATGTTGGATTGGTGAGACGTAACAAGATTTGAAGGGCACGGTCGAGGTCGCCGAGAATAGTGCTATGAACCTACCGAGTTTCACTGAAATCGCTCCAGCCGTTTAGATTTTATTAGGGGGACACACACACACACACCTCACACACACACACACACACACACACACAAAAGGTGATCTCATAAGCCTATTTTTTTTTTCAAAATTGAAAATAGGCTAAAAATAAGATAAATTGTGAATGAAATGAAATGTCTACAGTGGTGTCGATGAGTACCTTAAATCAACAACAATCATGATTATCACTTTTATCGCAGCAATGGCATGTCGGGCCTGGTCTTCGTGCTGAAGGTGGACGAACGTGGTGGCCGCTATTCAGCGAGTACTGAGTGTAGTTTATGGTCGGACACGAGGCCATTACATTATCATTATCCACAGACAAGCGCACACAGCTGTCGTCATGTCCGGCGTCGAGATTCCTAACTCATGCTCGCTTTAATCAACCTGCCGCTCGACACTCTAACATTACTTACTACAAGATGTGTACCATGTATACGTTTAGAAAACAAAACCAAATTTTTGAAACTTTCCCCCAGGGGCTCACGACTAGTGGGACGTGGGTTGACGACCACGGGGCCCAAGGTGAGTCCAGCATTGCTTCCACTTACTTGTGCCGGACTCCTCTCCGTCTTCTTTCCTGTCGACCTTTCAAGGTCAACTCTTGTTCTCTTCCAACTCCGACGGTATTAGGGTATCCGAGGCCTAGGGAGTCTTTCACTTCCCCGCCTTAATTGGCCCTTGTCTGATCTTTCGTGATACCCTCATTCTTCGAGGGGTCAGCCTTCTTTTTCCTTTCATGATATCTCCTGACTTCTGAACAAGACCCTCAAGGAGGTAGGGTGTGTGTAGCCCCACTACTTCTGGTGCACCCTGGGTATTGCTACACCCTCAAGGGCTCACGGCTGGGGAGATGGGGACCCCGTGGGCTTCCTGAGATGGGTACGTTTTGTCCCATTTTCCTCTGACCTTTGAGCGGGCCCTCTCTTTCACTTTCCTATCTGCCTTTCATGGCTCTCCTTCCTTCCACGTCCCTCAATCCTCATTCTTCGAGGGTTGGGGGCATTCCTTTTCCTCCTGTACTTTATTTGCCATATCCTTTATTTGTTTACCATTTCTTCTTCTAGTACCAGTATATAAGTTTGTGGTAGTTAGTATTAGTTGTAGTTTTTCATTCTCATCTCATCTTTCACTATCACCCAGACCATTAAGGGCGGATAACCTAGATGTTAGGCCCTTTAAATCAACAACTATCATCATCATCCTTTGAAACTTTTATCACATCACACATGAATCCCAACCATCAATTTTTTGTATGAACAATTTCTTTTTTTGTTTTTGTTTTGTTTCCAGTTCTCTGAATTTTTGAAAAAGAGAATGGTTATTTGATTGGATCCTTATTTTAGGGGTTGCGACAACGCGGCCATGTAGCCCCGGTGTGTGTAGAATCTGTCTGATAACTGGTGTTAATTGTGATGGCTGTCTTAGTGTGTGTTATCTGTGATTCAGGTACAAGGACCGCAGACGATTAATTTTTTCAAGTAGTTCCTACTTTTGTTACCAATTGCTACCGTCCACGACACCTAGCTGCGGACGTGGCTACTAAATGCCATCGCAGTCAGCACCTGCCGGCGAACGTTCGAAGTAATATAGCGTTATCAAACTATCCTTCAAATTTTAGCTTCCACAAGTGTAGTCAGTGGAAGGTTCTTTTTCAGGCAATAAATCTATGCCATGGGACCGCCGGCTTTACTTCCCCTCCGAAGAAAGGCATACTGGGGATTTTTAATGCTCTTAAAAAATCCGACGACTTTGGCCGGGTTTGAACCCGCGACCTTGGGCATAGAAGCTCAGCGTGCTACCAACTACTTCACCGAAGCCGCTGGAACAAAAAGAAACTATTGCAATGACTTAAATGAAATCAATGATACTATATCAATATTTCTGACTGTTTTCTTCAAGTACCAATACGCGGAGAACCCCGCATAACGGAATGTAGATTTGTCGGACAACCAAAGCATTGGCCGAACAGTTTATTTGTTTACATTACATTCGGTGGGCTAGTGATCCCAACTTGACTCGGTAAGACGCGGCGAAGAGCTGTCGCAATGTCGACAGTCAGCCCAGCCAATAGAGACAGGACACAGCCTGCTCGCTTGCGGCGCAGCAGATAATAGGTAACACGCCGAGCGTGCAAAGGCTGGACGCCTCTGGAGTAGACGAAAAGTGTCCGGGGGAAGAAGGGAGAATGTCAAATAATGCAAAATGTTCAGGAAACGAGTTTTCAATTTTCATTACTTATATGTACGCGCCAACTTGAAACGCCATTCTCTCATGACCCTCATTGTTCTTAGCCAGACACAATTGTGCCTTCAATACGTCGCAAAGAGGCCAACCAGATCGCGCTGATATCTCGATTCTACATTTTGAGTGGCATTTCTCCTTCTTCCCGTGGACGAGAGACGCACTATATTGTTTACACTTTATTTTATTTCTACCCAAATGAAGTACATTACACACCAGTTGTTACGTCCACCTTCTCAACATAATCTCCTTGTAACTTTATACACTTTTACCATCGATGTGTCAGTCTCTCCAGACCTTCGTGAAATCATTATTTCGGAGTATTGCGTACCCATACCTTGACAGCTGTGTCCAGAGGTTTCTTCATGTTCCCGAACAGGTGATGATCACTTGAAGCCAAGTTGGGAGAGTATGGTGGATGTGGCAGCACCGTGAATCCCATTTCATCAATGGCAGCGTTGGTTTCTTGGCTAGTGTGGGGGCGGGCATTGCCATGTTCTAAGGCCACACCTTTAGCACATTTTCCTGGCCGCTTAGTTTGAATGGCACAACATAGCACTTAAGGGTTGCCACATATGCTGCACTGTTAAACATGGCCCCCAATTCCAGCCAGTCAATGAAGATGATGCCCTTTGTTTCCCAGAACACTGTCGCAATTCGTTTGCCAATTGATGGCACTGTTCAACATATCTTTGGCGGTGGACTGCACCTATACTTCCATTGCATGGTCGCCATTTTGCGGATTTTGCAGAACTGGACACAGCTGTCAAGGCATGAGTACTCAGCACTCCGAAAGAATGGTTTACGGAAGGTCTGGAGAGACTGACACATCGAAGGCAAAAGTGCATAAAGCTACAAGAACAAAAAAATATTAATACACAAGGAACTTTAAATATATTATTGTTCCAGTAAAAATTGGTTTACAGTCTACTTGTATCACTATTAATATGTTATATACGTTTTGAAAACATCGCTCTGTTCGTTTTGAATTTCATTATTTCACTCACAGGTAACTTCAAACGATTTACTGCTGAATTTTGTGAGTATGAAACATCCAATTCTAATATTTCCACTTAAGTTGACTGAGTCATAAAGCAACCAAGTTTTGTTCTCGAAGCAGACAGGGAACTGTCTGGAAGTATGCAAAATGTTCGTGGCGGAACAGTTGTAGAAGATAAGAGAAATTTAATATCTGTTAAAACATTCCACCTTGCGAGGAAGATATCTACATGAAAGTGGAAGCAATTTGTGCTCTGTCGCTTGCTTGCCTGCTTTCTGGTGCTACTGTATTATTAAAAAGACGCCGCTAGGGGCGCTAGCGTCGCCATCAAATTAAATTACTAGCAGCAAGCGCGCTCCTATCGGTTATCAGGTTAGACACGCGACAGGTTAGCTTTTTCTTTTTTTTTTTTTTCAAAAATCCATGCAGCACTCTTTAGCTTAAAGTTTCTCGTTAGCTCCGTATCAAGCAGGGTTCAATAGCTTACTTTCTTGACGTATCGCTTGCTGAGCCCAAGGTTGCAGGTTCGAAACCTGGCGCAGTCAGCTGGCATTTGAGGGTGCGCAAATGCGAGGGAGCCGTGTCAGTAGATTTACTGGCACGTTAAAGATCCCCTTCGGGGCAAAATTTCGGCACCCCGGCGTCTCTAAAAGCCAGGGTAGTTAAAAGGGACGTAAAACCAAAAACATTATTATTATTTCTTGACGTAATGGTACTATTTATTTATTTATTTATTTATTTACTAGCTGAAGTACCCGTTCTTCGAACGGCTTTTAGTACTTGCTGGCCTAAATCATTTATATATATAATCACACATTCCTAATGTAGTTATGTTATTTCCATGTTACCAACTACATGTGTAGACTACATGCATATTCACTCACCAAATTATTAATCAGAGGTAGGAATGTGAAAATCCTTAGCCTGATTTCAGTCGACCGACCGGGTCAGGGAATGGAATGAATGAAATCCCCATCTAACAGCGAGGATATGAACTGTGCCGGCTGCCGAAGCCTGTCGCACTCCCCTGGGGCAATGATTAAATGAATGACGCTTGAAATGAAATGATAGTGGAGATTGTTGCTGGAATTAAATTGTGACAGGGAAAACCAGAGTACCTGGAGAAGAGCCTGTTGCCTCCGCTTTGTAGGTGAGAAACTGCGTTTAAATATTGGAAATAAATATCAGCTTCTATGTAGTAAACGTTAAATAACCTGTCTTAAATATTGAACACTTATCGTTTAACGTCTTCATACTATATTTAAACATATAAATATTATGCTAAAAATACATCAAACTTGATAGCAATTATCATATCCGCAATAAGTAATATTGCGGAAAGTACGTACCATGTCATGATAAAGAGTAACAGTAACGGAACAAACTTCAATCATCCCAAGTAATAATAACAAAAACTAATTAATCACAGAAAAATTTTCTAAGTTTATGCCGTGTCTTGTGTGAGATTACGCCTAGTAACTCCGAGATGGTTCATCAGCGGGCCTTGTGGTCTATTTGCGGACTACCAGAGGAGTAGCAAACTGTGCGATACCTCGATTCTTATTTAGAACACTTCAGCCACTTTACTGCGAGTGCTAAAGGTTAAAACAGACTTTCACCTCCCTATAAAGGCTTCCAAAATGATTGTATATTCAATTTCAGGGCCTAGCAATTAAAACTCAGCAACTTTTCTAGGTAAACGCCGTCCTTCATGCGGGTTTTTTAATTGGCCGCGAAAGTCAAAATACCTACTTTATTGAAATAAATTTGCCCAGTTCTGCAGTAAGATTAATATGAACACTAAATAAACTAATGTGACAGTAGATAGTCTTCGACACATTCGTCTGTGAATTTGGTTTCTGATCATGGTAAAAAACGACAAAAAGCAGATAAATATTGGCCAACTGAAATATTCATTTAAGGAAAAACAAATCGATAAAAAGGACGAAAGCATGCCGTGCAAAGTAGAAAGCCCTTCAACATTGTGAAACAGCGTAAAGATCCAAATACTCACATACAATAACCGGCACAAAGAGTATAAAATTAGACTCAAATCACGTCTAGTTTCGGATCCAACAAACTACCTCTATAAATAAAACAGTTCATGTAGAGACCAACATAGACTAACATCGCTCGGCGTTGACTGTGTTTTATAGGACATATTTAGGTTTTACTCGCTAACCGTTGGAGATGCACGAAAATTGATAAGGACCTTTCGGATAGAAAATTAAATTCTAAAGCTCGTATTGCCATCAAAAGTTTGCTATTTCTTAGCGTTTTCTTTTTATTTGAAATGGAAATGTGAAAATAGTCGCCATTTTTAAATAGTGCAAAACATCGAAATCAAAAGTAGCCTATATGTAAGCCTGGTAAATCAGCTACGTCCATGCAAAATTTCATTTAAATCGAACCAGTGGTTCTTGTGTTATTGAGTAACACAAAGAGAGACAGACAGACAGACAGACAGAAAGACACACACCATCTCATTTTTATATATTAGTATGATGGAAATATGAAATTTTTAAACCAAAGGGTGTAATGACGTCACAAATGTGGGTTTTACTCGCTTACCGCTGGAGATACACGAACATTGATAAGGACATTTCGGATAGAAAATTAAATTCTAAAGCTCGTAGTGCCATCAAAAGTTTGCTATTTCCTAGCGTTCTCTTTTTATTTGAAATGGAAGTACGAAAGTAGTCGCCATTTTTAAATAGTGCAAAACATCGAAATCAAAAGTAGCCTCTATGTAAGCCTGGTAAATCAGCTACGTCCATGCAAAATTTCATTTAAATCGAACCAGTGGTTCTTGTGTTATTGAGTAACAGACAGACAGACAGAAAGACACACACCATCTCATTTTTATATATTAGTATGATTTGGAGTATGGCTTTTAGTTCCGGGATGTTCGGCTCGCCAGAGGCTGTAGCTGCTTCAAGCGGACACCCATAGGGTGAGCTACAAGTTCAGTTTAATTTCAAGTAGTTCCAACTAGCTTGCCACGCACAGTGGATGAGTGGTTAACGTGTCGGTCTACTAACCTAAGCTTGCAGGTTCGCTCTTGGCCGTGGTAAGTGATTTTTGAAATGCGGCAAAAATATGACACGCATGTCATACGATGTTGGCATGTCAAAGAACCCATTTGAACTCAGTAGGCCGTGCTCATAATGGCAAAATTAATCTCGGGAGTTTCCGCCAACACAAAGTTCCTCATTTCTCTACTAGAAAGCGCTATAGTGTTCAAGGAGCTTAGATATCTAACCTCCTTGACTTCCATAGTGCTTCAAGGAACAACGAAATTCGACATGCAAGCTACCCTCTGGGTGTCAAGAAACAAAGCTTGCACCCGGCACCCGAGGCCATACGATATTATTATATTTTATCAATCGCATGATTAGGACAAAATATATGAAAATCTGATTTTAAATTTTGCGCAGTTGCGATCTTGTGGTTATGAAAGCAATTGAAATAAATTAGATGACAGTAGATTAAAATTTGTATAAGCATTTACCGTACCACGTTTTACCGCGCTCGGAGGGTTATATCGCGAGAAACGTCCATTTCAATATTTATATTTCGCGTCGCCACCATGTTACATTTGTGCTCACCCGGTTATTGAAAGTCTCATAGGTGAATTTATATTCATAGCCTCTATCAACATACAAACTTTCAGTTTGAGTGCTATCATAGATTAGTAGATATTGAGAACCGTCTACATATTTCGGTTGGTCGCAATGTCGGATTTTTTATATATGTAGGCCCCAAAGTTATGTACTATTAGGTAATGATTTGTGTGTAGGTTCATTATTCAAACGTTCTCTTCGATGGCATGATTAATACACAAGAAATAAAAACTAAATTTTAAAATTGCTCACAGCCGCCATCTTTAGGTTATGTGAACAATTGAACTAAATTAGATGCCAGTGCATTGCAATGTATATAAACATTTTACTGTACCATATTTCACTGCGCGAGAAAAGTCTATTGAAATGTGTTCACCTTCGCTTGGCCGCCATGTTCGTTTTGTATTTTACAGGTTTTTGAAGTCTCATAGCTGAACTTCTAGTAGTACACCGTACAACATTTCAGGGTGATATCAGTAATAGTTTCGGAGATACAGAATGCCGGTGAGATATTTCGCACAGCCGGCATCTTGGGGTTATATAGACAATTGAACTAAATTAGATGCCAGTGCATTACTATGTGTTTATACATTTGCTGTCCCAAGTTTCATTGCGTTTGGATGGTAAAATCGCGAGAGAAGGATATTTGAAGGTTTCAATTTCGCTTGACCACCATGTTCGTTTTGTAGTCAAGTGGTTTTTGAAAGTCTTATAGTAATCACCGTACAAAATTTCAGGGTGATATCGGTAATAGTTTCGGAGATATAGAATGCCGGTGAAATATTTCGCATAGCCGCCATGTTGGATTGGTGAGACGTAACAAAATTTGAGGGGCACGGTCGGGGTCAGCTCGAATAGTACGTAACGTTACCGAGTTTCATTGAAATCGCTCCAGCTGTTGGAAGTTATTTGGGGGACACACACACTCACATCCACACACACAGACACACATATGCACACACACACACACACACGGACAAAAGGTGATCTCATAATCTTATTTTGTCATAAAATGAAAATAGGCTAAAAATAGAAACGAATTTACAATTACAATGATCGAAGCAATGCAATCTTTTTTTCCGATAGTTGTATCAAAATATCGTTTGTTATTTGCTTAGTTTACAATCTGACAACATTTTACTAACAAAATAAAAACACAGTATAATTTAAGTACAGTAACACCTGCCTTCAACGACCCTTTCTTATTCTTCTTATTCTTCTTCTTCTTCTTCTTCTCCTCCTTCTTTCGTTTCTCCCTCTTTGGGTTACGTTGAATCAATAATTTCTCTGTGAGTTATTCTTTCCTTAGTGCCCAGTATCTCTTCATTCCTTCTGATCTTCTCTTCCTCTTTTCTTCCAAGATGATGGGTTTGGATTTTATCACTTTAAATGATCTTGTCGACTTCGTCGTTACGCTGGGGTCTGGCGTTACGTTACGGTGACGGGACGAAATGTACCCAGATGCACTGAGGTGTGTGACGTCCTAGTACCGCTTGGTGCATGTGCTCCCCGACAATCTCTACTTCGTTAGTATAGGACAAAAATCTCCGATTCTTGGATGTTACGGGTAATCTCGAGAACCACAGGATGGATTTTGATTCGGGTTTCACCATTCTGTAAAGGATATCTCGGGGAAAGATTCTGTAGAAAATAATTTACGTAACGATTTCAGTGAAAAAGTCGATAACAAACTTGGCGTCCGTGCGCTTCTTAAGTTTACGCTGGGCAAACCGTTAAAAATATCAATATACTATGAGCGTTAGAATTGGTCAGCATGAAAAGTTCTACAAAAAAAAAAAAAAAGAATGTCCGCGAGAGCATATCTCTATCTTCAATACATCGCCCACTATGAGTGTTTTTAGACTGGATGGAAGGGTCTTGTCCCCGCGCGCTCTGGTGAGCGTGGAGCATCCTGCGCACTTGACCTTGCTTTGCCCTTGGTTTGCACTTGCCGTTCGCGAGTAATTTGAAACAAGATAAGTATTATGCAGATAATTTTCTAACATGTGAAGCCTCCAGCCTTTCTAGCATTTTTCAGCATTTGTAGCACTTAAAATGATACAAAGTCTAGTCTTTTAGACTGACTGTCACTTTTTAGTGTAGTTTTGTGTTGGAACCTTATATTTTCGTGTTGAGTAATTCTTTTGGCTTTTCAATTGATAGTGAACTTTCTGTAATTTTTAATTCTACTAGGCCTTTTTCAGTTTCTTTAAACCAGGACTGCCCAACCTACGGCCCGCGAGACGATTTTCTCTGGCCCGCCAAAACTTTGAAACAACTAAAGTCAACTTGTCAAGGAAATGCTCGCGCACCCTTACCCAAAGCAGATCCAGTCGTCGCATTAAACGAAATTATCATGAACTTTATTTCATAATTTTTTAAATCATTGTGTCAAATGAACGTAGCCTAAATACTTTTAAAGGGATTTATTAAAATTATGTAAATCTTTTTTTTTTTATTTTTAATTTTTTCCCACTAAAATAAATATAGAAAACTGCAACAATATTAAGAAAACTAATCTCAGACAGCCGAAAATCTCACCTTATTACACCTTAAGTTTTTAACAAATTCCATACCCCCCAAACCCCCCCCGGAGTGTCATTGGCCCGCAAGGTCCACCTACTATCTAGAATGTGGCCCTCAGTTAAAAATGGCTGTGCACCCCTGCTTTAAACCATGTGGGTTATGTTTTGTGGTTACGGAAGAAATCAAAGATTTAACTGGTATGATCTATTAAGAGTACATTCTGAGAAGATGACTGTAAAAATATATGCTACTTTTTCGCATTGTATATGAGAGTATCTCAATTCTCTTGTTGCGAGTCTCATACTTGATGTATATTATCTTATTAACCTGATATTTTGCTCCTATAATTTTTCTTAAAATTGTTGTTGTTGTTTAAGTCTTCAGTCTTTTGACTGGTTTGATGCAGCTCTCCATGTCTCCCTGTCCTGAGCTAATCGTTTCATCTCTACATAGCTACCACAACCTACATCCGAGGCAATCTGTTTAACACATTCTATCCTTGGTCTACCCCTACAGTTCTTGTCCTCAACCCTTCCTTCCATAACTAAGCTTGCTATTCCTGGGTGTCTTAGTATGTGTCCTACCAACCTATCTCTTCTCTTCATTAGCAGTCGCCAGAAACATCTCTCCTCTCCCACTAGTCTTAATACCTCTTCGTTTGTAACCCTATCTACCCATCTGATCTTCATCATTCTCCTGTAACACCACATTTCAAACGCTTCAATTCTCCTCTTTTCTGCTGCACTAATTGTCCAAGTTCCACTTCCATAAAGCGCCACGCTCCAGACAAAGGCTTTCAAAAATGACTTCCTAATACCTAAATCTATATTCGATGTCAACAGATTCCTTTTCTGTAGAAATGCTTTCCTTGCCTGAGCCAACCTACTTTTTATATCCTGTTTGCTTCGTCCATCACTGGTTATTCTGCTTCCTAAGTAACAGAAGTCTCCTACTTCCTTTAGCTTTTCACCTGCCAATTTGATATCCATAGAGATTTCTGATTTATTTCGGCTGCATTCCAATATTTTTGTTTTACATTTATTAATGCTCATCGTGAATTGTTTCCTGAAGATGGAGTCCATACCATTCAAAAACTCATTCAAATCCTCAGCGTGTCGGCCAAGATGACGATGTCATCAGCAAATCTCAGAGTTGAAATTATTTCTCCTTGAATTATACTGTGTATGAATTGCAGGCGAATGGTCATTTTTGATTGAACGCCCGAGGGCTTCCAACAAGTTCAATGTCAACTAGTTCCAACTTTGGCTACCAGACGCCACTTTCTTAGAATTCCTCTTTAATTCTATTTTCTCCATCTTTCCTTTGAAATACATCTTTAGAGCCCCCAGGGGCTCACATCTAGTGCGGCATTGCTTCCACTTACTTGTGCCAGGCTCCTCTCTTCTTTCCTGTCGACCTCTCTTGGTCAACTCTTGTTCTCTTCCGACCCCGACGGTATTAGGGTATCTGAGGCCTGGGGAGTCTCTGCCTTTCCTGCCTTAATTAATTGGTTCTTGTCTCATCTTTCCTGATACCCTCCTTCTGCGAGGGGTCAGCCTTCTTTTTCTTTTCATGTTATCTCCTGCCTTCTGCACAAGGTCCTCAAGGAGGCAGGGTGTATGTAGCCCCACCACTTCTGGTGCACCCTGCATAGTGCTACACTCTCAAGGGCTCACGGCTGGCGAGTTTGGGAGTTGGCGACCCCGAGGGATTCCTGAGCTGGGTCCGTTTTGTCCCCTTTCTCCTCTGGCCTTGGGGCGGGCCCTCTTCTCTTTCCCTTTCCTATCTGCCTTTCATGGCTCTCCTTCCTTCCAAGTCCCTCAAACCTCATTCTTCGAAGGTTGAGAGCATTTCTTTTCTTCCTGTCCTTTATTTGCCTTATCCTTTATGTGTTTACCATTTCTTCTTCTAGTATGTAAGTCTGTAGTTAGTATTAGTTATAGTTTTCATTCTCATCTCATCTTTCACTATCACCCAAACTATTAGGGGCCGATAACCAAGATGTTAGGCCCCTTAAAACAACAATTATCATCATCAATTTTAGGGTTTCTGCTACGTAAAGAACGGATCCTTTATTGAAAGAAAACTTGTCTTAAACGGAAATATTTGAAGGCCCCGTGTACTTACGGACGAAAAACGTCGTAAATTACCTTCATTAAACGAAAACTCTTTTACGCGAACAAACGTAAATCAAAATACGCATTTTAACTGACATTTTCTAAGATCTAGAATGCAGTGTTGGGAAAATTTTCAGGCACCCTGTTAAAGTCTACCTTGTCTGATGTAACAGCTGATTCTATAGCTAACAAAGAATCTGCAAATAGGTCTTCCTTATTTTGTTCTCCAACTTACACGTCAAAGTGTACGGCTAGTTGGCTGTTCCCCAAGCTGTACCCAATGCTCGCTTTAATGAACTGCCAGTCAACAAATGCCTGTCTTTATCTCGACCCTTATTATCAATCAGTTTAGAATTCAGCCTTTAACTGAGCACTTCTCATCTTACATTACTGACATAATTCGGCAGTAGCCATTGTGGCGAGGATAATAATAATAATAATAATAATAATATCGTATGGCCTCGGGTGCCGGGCGCAAGCTTTGTTATTTGACACCCAAAGGGTAGATTGCATGTCGAATTTCGTTAAAAGTCAAGGAGGTTAGATACCAAAGTTCCTTGTACACTATAGCGCTTTCTAGTAGAGAAATGAGAACTTTGTGTTGGCGGAAACTCCCGATATTAATTTTGCCATTATGAACACGGCCTACTGAATTCAGATGGGTTCTTTGACATGCCAACATTGTATGACATGGTGTCGTAATTTTTTCCGCCTTTCAAAAAAAAACACTTACCACGGCCAGGAGCGAACCTGCAAGCTTGGGGTTAGTAGACGGACACGTTCACCACTCACCCACCGTGGCAAGCTGTGGCGATGATAAGAACTGTAGGGGTGGACCAAGGTTAGAATATGTAAAAGAGATTGCCTCGGATGTAGGGTGTGATAGCTATGTAGAGATGAAACGATTAGCTCAGGATAGGGAGGAATGGACGGCTGCATCAAACCAGTAAAATGACTGAAGATTCTAACTACATCTAACACACTTATATTTCAAATTAATTTAAATTAAAGTGTTCGCGTTTCTAAATAAAGAAAAACATCTCATATTGACTTATTGAAAATACCTCCATGTTCACAGTGACATGTTATTCCCTATTAATGTACACGTGAGGAATACACTTACTAGCGAAAAGCAATGCACGAAAAAACCTAACGAACAATGTCAGGTTATCGCAATGATGGAGAGTAGTGCAAGCTACACACAGAATCCATAATCTTTAGTGAGAAATTCCCGTGTACCTCTATATCAGTATTGACTCGAAGCAGTGCATCCATTATTACTGTGTCTGCTTTTAAAGAAAAGAATGATATCATTAACGGCTTCCTGTGTTTCAATTAAGGGTGTCTGAATTATTAATAAGCTAGTGTACACATTGTCTGTTTTAATTAGCAGTCACGTGCGGAACCGGTCGGAGATTATAGTACTGCAGGACCTAGCAATGCACCTTGAGGCACCCCACGATTATAAACAGCATTACATAATATTCTGAACAGATGGTGGTAGTGGCCATGCGTTATAATTAATCTTCTTCTTTATTTGTTTCACCCAACTTTGGGGTACATCAAATCAATCATTTTTAGCCTACTTTTCACATTTTGCAAAAATGAGGAAAAAGTAGACTTATGAGATCGATCCGGGAAAATGTGTGTCTGTCTGTATGTCTGGCTGTGTGTGTGTCCCCCCCCCCCCCCTATCAACTCCTAAACGGCTGCAGCAATCAAAACCAAATTTAGTATGAGTAAAGATGTGCACCGGAATATCTCACGTCCATATTTGAAAATGATCTCAGTGCTACCAACTGCTGAAAAAACGCACTAGAAATTTGAGCTCCATGTTGGATATCTTGCAAGGTATGCATGGCAGCTATTCCAAAATTGGCATACATGTAGATAATACTATTTCAGTTTAATTTCCAGGAGGCCAACTATGACAGTGTTGCCAAAATAATTTTAAGCCTTCTGATAGGTCCAATGTTTAAATGCATATAACTTCTACACTATCAATTGGATTTCAACCAAATTTTGTCAGTAATATCTGTTTATGTACAGATTGTATATATATATATTCAATCTGTACATAAACAGATATGACTGAACGTATTCTTAAGAGCCACCAGGACTGCCAACTGTTAATAATTTCTCTCTCTTTTTTTAAATCCAAATACCTATACATCAGAAAGTATGCAAGCCAACAGCTTTAAACTATGCACACGTATATTCTGACATTTTAGATTAATTTGGAGTAACTTATATACGTCAGTTCTACCAACATGATTATAAGCCTGCTGATAGTACCAATATTTAAATACATGTAACTTCTATACTATCAGTTGGAGTTCAACCAAATTTCGTATGTGCTTTGTGTACCATAACAGATATGACTATAAGTATTGTTAAGAGCAATCAGGGCTGCCAACTCTTAATGAAAATCCACAGCCTGCTTCCAGTCTCCGACCGGGTCAGGAATGGAATGAATGAAGCCCCCCATCTAGCGGCGAGGATATGAATTGTGCCGGCTGCCGAGGCCTGACGCACTCCTCTGGGGCAATGATTAGATGAATGACGGATGAAATGAAATGATAGTGGAGAGTGTTGCTGGAATGAAATTTTGACAGGGAAAACCGGAGTACCCGGAGAAAAACCTGTCGGCTGCCAACTCTTAATAAATGCTGTAATTTTTTTTTTACCCTAATATCAATATATCAGAAAGTATGCAAGCCAACAGCTCTATACATTGCACACGTATAGCACCTGACATTCTAGATTAATTTGGAGGAATTAATACAAGGCAGTGCTGCCAACATGATTCTATGCCTGCTGATATGTCCAATTTTAAAATACATGTAACTTCTATACTAACAAACGGATTTCATCCGAAATTGGCACAACATATATCATAATATTTCAGATTATTTCTGACCAGCACACGCATGGTATTGTTGGCAACATGCTTTTACGCGTGCTGATAGATCCAGTGTCTAACTGCATGTAACGTCCATTGGACTTCAACCAAATTTTGTATTCTGTACCTTAAGAGATGGAACTAAGAATATATTCAGTCACCAGGGCTGCCAACTGTAGTGCTCTATTAGGCTACATTTTACCAGGTATATTTTGAACTAATTAGATATTTCGATATTACCAACTTAATTTCGTCATTATTCTAGATAGGTTCATATACTGTAGAATAATCATTGGCATGAAAAGTAGGCTGTATAGTTCTTCACGGAACTTCTTGTTTAAAATTGTTTTGAGCTTTCCTTTTGGCCCAGTATTGCCTCATTCTTTGAGATCTTGCTTCCCTTTCTTCGGCAGAGATGTGGATTTACGCTTTTGTTTGATTTTAACTTGGAACCGTTGTTTCTTTTTCTTGGTGATGGTTTTGGCTGTTTTATCCATGAGCATGGTGTCTGTAATTTGGAGTTCTACGAGGTCTTTCTCAGTTTCCTTAAACCAAAGAGTTTTTTTTAATTACGAAAGTAGTCGAAGATCTTTTTGGTTAGTCTATTTGAATTCAATCGGAGGATGTGCCCATAAAAATCAATTCCCGTTTTTGTATTATGTTCGAGAGTTTTTCAGTCTTTTGGTAAAGATTTTTGTACCCGACATGGATTAATTTGTTTTTATGAAATCTGGGGCCTAAGATTTTGCGTAACATCTTTCTTCCCTTGACCTCCAGCCTTTCAAGCGGTCCCTGGGTGGTGAGAGACAATGTTTCGGCTGCATATAAGGATTCTGGTTTAATTACCGTGTTGTAATGTCTTATCTTGGTATTCCAGGAGAGAGACTTCTTGTTATAAGTGTCCTTCGTAAATAAGAAGGTTAATTCCACTTTATTTCTCTTGGATTCCATTGCCTTTTCTCTAGCGCATTCCAGCAGATCCATTCCCCAAGTTATTTGAATTCTTTGACGATGTCTATGTATTGTTTGCCCACTTGAAGCTTTTTTAAAATATTATTATTATTATTATTATTATTATTATTATTATTATTATTATTATTATTATTCCATCACGGTGCTTGGAGTATGAAACTTGTTTACCGGGGCGGTACTTGGGTGTGCCTTCGACAGCGGCAGTTACATTCATCATATCGTGTTCAGAACTAATTCCTGTAATGGCTTCTGTCTTCTTCGTGCTGTGAAGGTATATATTCTCAGAGGAAACCACTTAAAGCTACAGTATATGATTCTCTTCACCACATTTCAAAATTATTGACAGCATTGGGGATGATTTACTGCGACGGTATACATATACTGACTCGGTGGAGAAATATAGACGACTTAACTACCAGTATATATTTATCATTGACGTGTTATTGAGACTGGAGACACAGCAGCACTATAAGTAACAGGGTGTGTGGGGTATTAACAGGATGTCGAGAATTTACGATTCGTACGATACGTATGATGATATTATTGTTGTCTTTGTGTGAAAATTAAAGATGAAGAAATTAAAATTAGAACTAGAACTACAAACTTATGACTAACTTCTAGAAGAAGAAAGAGAAAAAAAAAGGAATAGAGAAGGTAAATAACAGGGAAAGGAAATGCCCTCAACCCTCGAAGAAAGGCCTGAGAGACTTGGAAGGAAGATAGGAAACGGAAAGAGGAGAGAGTATGCCCCAAAATCAGAGGATGTTAAATACACAAATAAACACATGAACAAATATATAAATAATTTAATTAAACGTAAATGGATACCTGAAAAATAAATAAATATAAAATTAAAGAATTTAAAAAACGTAAATGAATGAATAAATAAGTAAATAAACACATTATAAACAAATGAATTTTAAATGATTATACACATTCTGACAACTTCGATCTTACCCTAATTTTTTTGTCTATATAACACGCACATCAATGTTCCTTCTTCAAGCTGGTTTTATATCAAGATTTATTTCTTTCGAATTTAACATATTTTTGTAACATATCTGTTTTTATTTTTAGCCTACTTTTCACATTTTGCAAAAATGAGGAAAAAGTAGACTTATGAGATCGATCCGGGAAAAATGTGTGTCTGTCTGTCTGTTTGGCTGGCTGTGTGTGTGTCCCCCCCCCCCTATCAACTCCTAAACGGCAGCAGCAATCAAAACCAAATTTAGTACGAGTAAAGATGTGCACCGGAATATCTCACGTCCATATTTGAAATTGATGTCAGTGCTACCAACTGCTGAAAAAACGCACTAGAAATTTGAGCTCCATGTTGGATATCTTGCAAGGTATGCATGGGAGCTATTCCAAAATTGGCACAAATGTAGGTAAGACTATTTCAGTTTAATTTCCAGGAGGCCAACCATGACAGTGTTGCCAAAATAATTTTAAGCCTTCTGATAGGTCCAATGTTTAAATGCATATAACATCTACACTATCAATTGGATTTCAACCAAATTTTGTATGTAATATCTGTACATAAACAGATATGACTGAGCTTATTCTTAAGAGCCACCAGGGCTGTCAACTGTTAATAATTGCTCTCTCTTTTTTTATCCAAATACCAATATATCAGAAAGAATGAAAGCCAACAGCTTTAAACTATGCACACGTACTGTATATTCTGACATTTTAGATTAATTTGGAGAAAGTTATATAGGTCAGTTCTACCAACATCATTATAAGCCTGCTGATAGTACCAATTTATAATTACATGTAACTTCTATACTATCAGTTGGATTTCAACCAAATTTCGTATGTGCTATGTGTACCATAACAGATATGGCTATAAGTATTGTTAAGAGCAATCAGGGCTGCCAACTGTTAATAAATGCTGTCTATATTTTTTTAAACCCTAATATCAATATATCAGAAAGTATGCAAGCCAACAGCTCTATACTTTGCACACGTATAGCACCTGACATTCTAGAATAATTTGGAGTAATTAATACAAGGCAGTGCTGCCAACATGATTCTATGCCTGCTGATATGTCCAATCGTAAAATACATGTAACTTCTATACTAACAAATGGATTTCATCCAAAATTGGCACAACAAGATATCATAATATTTCAGATTATGTCTGACCAGCACACGCATGGTATTGTTGGCAACATGCTTTTACGCTTGCTGATAGATCCAGTGTCTATCTGCATGTAACGTCCATTGGACTTCAACCAAATTTTGTATTCTGTACCTTAGGAGATGGAACTAAGAATATATTCAGTCACCAGGGCTGCCAACTGTAGTGCTCTATTAGGCTACATTATACCAGGTATATTTTGAACTAATTAGATATTTCGATATTACCAACTTAATTTCGTCATTATTCTTGATAGGTTCATATTCTGTAGAATAATCTTTGGCATGAAAAGTAGGCTGTATAGTTCTTCACGGAACTTCTTGTTATTTTTGTGTATGTGTCTTTTGGCTTTTTAACGATTAATTTTTAGAAATAGTTTTGATACCAACCTTCTTTTATGGTAACATTTTTTAATGTTCTCCAGGTCTTGCTTTTCTATTCATATTAGTAGTTGCGCTGAGGAAGGCCTCAAACAGGTACAATAAAAAGTACAAATTAATATGGACTTAAGGTTTTTAATCTTCAGGACTTATACTTCGTCAATAAAAAAGAAAAAAACATTATTAAACAAGATGATCAGTAAAGAACATGTAGCCTACTTTCTCCTAAATGCGTGGGTGTTGTTAAAACTCTTCTTCCTTTTCAAGGAGTATAATTGAATGTTGGTTGTAGTAGCTTGTTGAAATACACCGTGCTATACGGATATTAAACATGAATATGAGGTGCCCTTTGCTAGTGCTACCTCTGTAAAAGAAATGTCATTCAATTCGGTTTCACCGTGTTTGAATTGATATGGGGAATCGATTTGTACACATATATGGCCGCTATCTGCAAACTATTGGACTGATGACCTTGTAGTTCACTCAAAAGATGCTTCCCACAAAAAGGTATGTTGTTGCACAATTTGGTAGTGATCAAATGATTAGGTTTGTCGTAATTTGATTTAAGCTTTTAACATTTGGGTGGCCGCCATTCCGTTTCTATCAAGATGGCGGCGATATAAAACATGACACTGAGGTGCCTTTGCTAGTGCTACCTTTGTACCAAATTTCGTTCAATTCGGTTTTACCGTGTTTGAATTGATAGGGGGAATCGATTTGCACACATACATGGCCGCCATATGCAAACTATTGGACTGATTACCTTGTATCTTGGTCAATGAACGCTTCTCTCATAAAGATATGTTGTTGCAAAATTTGGTAGAGATCTGATGATTAGGTTAGTCGTAATTTGATTTAACCTTTGAACATTAGGGTGGCCGCCATCACGTTTCCGTCAAGATGGTGGCGATATAAAACATGGCACTGACGTGCCCTTTGCTAGTTGTAGCTTTGTACGAAATTTCGTTCAATTCGTTTTCACCGTGTTCGAATTGATAGAGTACTTTTTGCAAAAATCGAAAGTAGGCTAAAAATAATATCATGGAAAGGGAAACCCCAGGGTAAATATTGATCAACTTTGTTCGTAATTCAATTAGTTTTAATTAATTTTAGAAGATAGTTACTGAAGATGGCCACAATGCGGACGAAATTGGTATAATATATTCTATTTTCACTATTTATTGACTAAAGTAGCGGTTTCGGTGGCGTAGTTGGTAGCATGCTGAACTGCTGTTCCCAAGATAGCGGGTTCAAACCCGGCTGAAGTCGTCAGATTTTTTAAGAGCGTTGAAATCCTTCAGTATGCCTTCCTTCGGATGGGAAGTAAATCTGGCGGTCCCATGTCATAGATTCATGGCATGTAAAAGATCCTTCCACAGACTAAACTTGTGTGGAGCTAAATATCTAGGTTAGAATTCATTGTAGCTCTCTATCAACGTTCCAACGTTCACCACTAGGTATCTTTGACATCTGGTAGTGAAAGTTGGAACTACTTGAAATTGAACGGAACTTGTAGCTCACCCTAGGGGTGTCCGTTTGAAGTAGCTACAGCCTCTGGCGAACCGAACATGTCCTCGGACACTCCCGGCACTAAAAGCCATACGATAAATAAATAAATAAATAAATAAATAAATAAATTGATTGTATTGTATTTCTACCCCTTATTATTCCCGTTTTCCAACGAGGTCGGGGATGAGATGCGATGAAAGTCTTTGTGGCGGATGATTTTTACGGCCGGATACCCTTCCTGCCACCAACCTCATGAGAGGAGTTAATGAGAGATGAAATGAATGATGGTGAATGAAACTGGGCAAGGATGTGGAAGGCCTGTCAGAAGGTATCGTCCCAGCATTTGCCTGGAGTTGAAAATGGGAAACCACGGAAAACCATTTCAAGGACAGCCGACGGTGGGGCTCGAACCCACGCGTCTACCGAGTCAGCAGAGAGCTTGGCCCCATGGCCTAACGCAGCGCTTTAGCGAGCGCAGCCACTACTGTCGGTAAATAAATAAATTGATTAAAGTGTATAAACCATCATAAATATTATTTAAGTTGTAAAGATCCCTCCTGCGGCGCTCACAAGCGACCGATCGTGACAAATGAGCGTTCAAATGATAGAGAATAGATTTTATCAGTGATGATTTGCACTCAAATTTCATAAATATATATAAAATCTTTAAAAAATGACTTTTTTTTTTCGAAGTGTGCGATTTGCAGATATTATTGCTGTAGAAAAATGCGCTCCATAATTGCTGTCCACTACACATTTTGGCCGCTGTGACGCCTGTCTCATGTCATTTTAACATTCTGAGGTCTTTGCTTTATCATTTTGCATGGATTTCAGAAACACTAAATCAAACGATTGAGTATTCAAATCGTATCATGTCATAAATATCGAATAACCGGTGAGTGTTATGATGATCGAATTTTCAGTGATTGCCTTCTTAAGTTAGGGAACGAAGAACTTGGAATTCTAACTGAAATGTAAATAGTGTTCTATAATCATTTGGTTGAAATAAAAACATAACAACCTTCCTCCTTAAGTGTCTCATTATAAACCTAGTGGGGAAAGTGTGGTTTATGAACACGAGAGATTTCTCGCATGGGTCCGCTAGTTAAATAAATACTCATGGTAGTTTACTTCTTATTATAGCGTCAATAATATCTTTCTAGTTAGTTAGTTAGTTATTGAGGTCTTAAGGAGAGGATCTACGAAGTCATCTGCCCCCGGAAACCTTATAAATATGATCAATTTCATATCATTATGTGTTGGTTGTATGAAATAAATGTACACTTTCCACTGCAGGCTTCGTAACCTTAGTTTCTATATAAATATTTCGTATGGCATAAAGGATACAAGAGTCGTCCAGTTGCAAAACTCGTTTAATCCACTTGTGAATAAGGATCATGTCGTAAAATTATTTATGTTCGACCCTGACTATTATATGTCAGAAAACTGTATCATAATGATGGTCATTATCACACTATTTTTCATTACGAAATAGTTTCCCCCACCAATCACAGCTCAAGAAACAGTTGTTTGACCAATTAGATAAGGATATCATCGCACCTGCACTTAGTTCCAAAGCCTTCTAATTTAAATTTCACTGCGTTGCCTAGTGTCATAGTGGGGTAATCGAGGAGGCCATGGTCAAATACAAGGCATTCTCTGCGTCTCAAGCTCTCTGCTTAGTACATAAAACTTGCGAAATCTCGACAGATATTTATAAATATTTATGTTCGAACATTATAGTACATTATGCAACGAGCCTATAATGGCAATAAATAAGACACGAGTATGTTTATAAAACGAGCGTATGCGAGTTTTACAATTTCCATACGAGTGTCATAATTACCATTATAGGCGAGTTGCATACGACTGTTTATGTTCGACGATAATTATTATAACTATTTTAGTTCGTTATAAATTGTTTTGACTAGTTTTTATTTTATTGTATTTTTTAAAAAGTTTATTTTGTTTTGTTTGATTTTGATTTTCCAGAAAACAAACACAAAACCAAAAACAAAAAACACGAAGCATAAAGCAAAATTCATAAAACCAAAGCAAAGCAGAAAACAAAAACAAGGAACAGAAAGCATACAGAAAAATTCCAAAAAAACAAAGGCAGAAAACATAAAACAAGAAACAGAAAGCACAAAGCAAAATTCAAAAAAGCAAAAGCAGAAAGCAAACACAAAACTAAAACCAAGAAAGAAAAGCAAAATGTATAATTCAAAAACAAAAGCACAAAGCAAACACAAAACAAAAAACCAATAACGCAAAGCAAAAAGAAAAAAGTAGAAAACAACATACACAAAAGATACGTGAGGCAAAGTCCAGAGAAACGTTTCTCATGAAAATTATTCTTATTCACAAGTGGATTAAACGAGTTTTGAAAATGGACGACTCACATGCTGTACAAGTCACGAATAAGGTGAAAAACTTAATTGCTTCCCTTTTACATAATTTATTTAGAAGCCCATTGCTCGGAGAACGATCTTTAAGAATTCATACGTAGAATGTCATGATTATTTTAGAAAGACGGTTTCCATTCAGTGTGAAGGTCAGACAGAATATAAAAGTTCAACTTCAATTCTGTTCGGGGAAGAATCTTCTATCATATGTCCTGTCAGAACGCCTCGAGTTAAATGTCAGTAACATTATTGCTATATCTTCTTTTTCCTTTTCTTTGCTTCTCCATCACCGTCACCATCCTTTCTCGTCATCTGTCCACACAGTGCGGTAACCATGGCAACGGGAGGGTGGGGGTGGTGACGGAAATGTCTGTCTGGACTTCGCCACATTATATTATAGAGTTGGATATCGATATTTCTTGGGCAGACCCATTCGAGAGGATCGACTGGACTAGAATGAAATTCCCTACTCTTGTTCTCATTTTATTGAGTTCTCCATGGGTCTAAGGAATTTAGGGAATTTAGCCATAGTTAGGAGCGGCGAAGAATAATGGGGTGGGATGGAGACGGGGTTCGATCGTTTGGAAATGCCAGACTGAATGGCAGTAAAAACTAGTTGGATTGGAAATAAAGATGGGGGGAACAAGATGAGGAGATTGTACAAAGGAGAGATGGGATAACAGTCGTGAAGGGATGCTATAAACATAACAGTTATCGTTACATTATCCTACCGCAAGCAAATCACTTCCATAACTCAGACAGGGATGGAGCAGGATGTTAACAGCTTCCTTCCTTCCTTGTTACCTTCCTTGTTTCCTTCTATACTTTCTTTTTTTATTTCTTTTTCTCTTTGTTATGGAGGCATGGTGGCGCAGTGATCAAGCTGTTTGTCTCTCACTAAAGCGGACCGGATTCAATTCCCGGTCAATACATGTGAGTTTTTCGAAGTGAAATTCCATGTCCTGTGGTTCGGATTCCACGTGAAAAAGGAGGTCCCGTGGCTCATGATCGCGAGATTAACGGTCACGTTAAACGACAAGCTACCTTCTTCCTTTCTCTTTGTTATCTCCTTATTTTCCTTCTTCTTTTTCTTCCTTGCAATCTTTCTTTCTTTCTTTCTTTGTTTGTTTGTTTCTTTCTTTCTCATAATAATATAATAATGATAACAATAATAATAAAACTCCCCTCAGGGGCTCACATCTAGTGGGACGTGGCTTGGCGACCACGGGACCCCAGCTGAGTCCGGCATTGCTTCCACTTGCTTGTGCCGGGCTCCTCTCCGTCTTCTTTCCTGTCGACCTCCCTTGGTCAACTCTTGTTCTCTTCCGACCCCGACGGTATTAGGTTATCCGAGGCCTAGGGAGTCTTTCACTTTCCCGCCTTAATTGGCCCTTGTCTCATCTTTCCTGATACCCTCCTTCTGTGAGGGGTCAGCCTTCTTTCTTTTCCTTTTACCTCCTGCCTTGTGCTGAAGACCCTTAAGGAGGCAGGGTGTATGTAGCCCTACCACTTCTGGTGCACCCTAGATAATGCTTCACCCTCAGGGGCTCACGGCTGGTGAGTTCGGGACTTGGCGACCCCGAGGGATTCCTGAGCTGGGTCAGTTTTCCACTTTTGTCCCTTACCTTTGGGGCGGACCCTCTCCTCTCTCCTCTCCTCTCCTCTTTTCCTTATATTTCCCTTTCTCTTTAAGATCCCCGCACTGTTTTTGTTACTTGGTTCACCGTGTATCTAAATTCCCTTTTAGTGATTTTTTAAGGCATTTTTGATTCTTTTGCATTTTGTAAGTTTTTTCGATCTCAATTACATCTCGCGTTTGTTTTCAACCTCAATTGCATTTTGTAAAGATTGGCAATCTAAATTGCTTTTTAGTAAGTCTTTCAATGCAGGTGGCCGGGCCTTTTAGTGAGTATTTTGAATTTCAATTGCATTTTGTAAGTATTTTCAACCAAAACCGCATTTCGCACGAGTTTTGAATCTAAATTGCATTTTGTTTGGTGGACATTTTGCACATATTTTGATTCTCAATTGCATTTTGTGGGTATTTTGAATCTAAATTACATTTTGTCAAGTATTTTCAATCTAAATTGCATTTTATAAGTATTGTCAATCCAGGTGAGTCGTTTGAATCTACCGTACATTTTGTAAGCATTTTCAATTTCAATTGCATTTTGTACGTATTTTGAATTTTCATTGCCCTTTGTGAATAATTTGGATTGGAACTGGGATAGGGCCTATTTCAATCTGAATTGCATTGTGTATTTTCAATTTCAATTGCATTTTGTAAGTATTTTGAACCTCAATTGCATTTTGTACGTATTTTCGATCTCATTTGCATTTTGTACGTATTTTGAATCTAGCCTACGTTTTGTGGGTCTTTTTCAATCTATTCTTTTTGTGAATCTTTTCGTTCTAAATTCCCTTTTGTAAGACCATATTGTGAGTTGTTTCCATCTGAGTTTCTCTTTGTACGTATTTTCCGTCTCCCATCATTTTCGTTCTGGTTTCCATTTCATTCTCATTTTCGCTATCACCCAGATCATAGGGGCCGATAACCTAGATGTTAGGCCCCTTAAAACAACAATTATCATCATCATCATCATCATCATCATCAATAATAAAAATGGTTTACGTCCCTTTTTTCTACTACTAGAGACGCCGGATTTTTGCCCTAAAGGGGATCTTGAACGTGCCAGTAAATCTACTGACATGGCTCCCTGGTTTTGCGCACCCACAAATGCTAACTGACTGCTCCACGATACGATCCTGCAACTTTGGGCACAGCAGGCGAGAACGTTACCATTGAGCAATGCAGTCAGTCTCTTTCTTTTCTTCTTTCTTACTTCCTTGCTTTTTTCTGACCTTCGTTCCTTGTCTCCTTACTTACTTCCTTCCTTCCTGTCTTTCCTTCTAATTCCCCTTTCCCTTGCCTCCCTTCGTTCCTTTTCTGAATGCGTTTTGAATTGGAACGTTAATCTGTCAATTAATAATTTTACGTTTAACATACTGTACATAAGTAAATTTAGTATTAAATTACACTTTAATCACTTGAACTTTAAACAGGCGGCTTCGGTGGCGTAGTTGGTAGCATGCTGAGCTTCTATACCCAAGATCGTGGGTTCAAACCTGGCCGAAGCCGTCGGATTTTTTAAGAGCGTTAAAATCCCTCAGTATGCCTTCCTTCGGAGGGGAAGTAAAGCTGGTGGTCCCATGTCATAGATTGATGCCATGATAAAGAACCTCCCACAAATTACACTTGTGTGAAACTAAATTACAGTTTATATTTGACTAACGCTATAAGGTTCCAACGTTCGTCACCAGGAGCCAACTGCGGTCCATCTAGTAAGCAAGTTCAGAACTAGTTGGTCGCTGACGGTGGTGTTTGGTAGCAAAAGTTGGAACTACTTGAAATTATCGTCTGCAGTTGTTACTTGAATTAAAAACAGATAACACACACTAATACAGCCATCACAATTAACAGCGGTTATCAGACAGATTCTACACACACCCAAAGTACACGGGGCTACATTACCGCGGTGTTGCAGCCCCTAAACTGAGGAACCAACCAACCAACACTTTAATCACATGAACTTTAAACTGTGATCATGTACTGTAAAGTTTTGAGCTGTGCAGGCTGTGCTGTTTCCTAGTAACCGTGTGACACACACAAGTGTGTCCTGGTTCCAGGACGTACGGTACCTAGATCCCTATCACTGTCTGGGGGAATATAAACATCCAGAGTACACACAGAGGAGAACAGGGTCTTCTTGGAACACCAGAATTCACAGTAGCGACAAACAGAGCCTGCAGTAGCAAGATGAATTACCATTCCTTTAAAGAGATACGCTAGTAAAATGTTAACGAATGTTGCTTTGTGCTTTGTTGAATAATTATTAAAAACCAATAACATTTACCACGCTAGATAATGTAAGATAATTTCCGTGTTGATCAATAGATAACTCTTAAGAATACTACCCTATCAATACAAATTATGAAACATCTATACAATTGCTATACATTTTTCGCCCCTTCAATGGAGTCATTTTCATCTTAAATCTAATTTATAATCTATTCTAATTAATAAATTAGAGTAAAAGTAACTAAACTGTAAATAAATAAATAAATAAATAAATAATAAATAAATGGAAATCTTTAAAACAAAAATTAAATTTAAACACGAAAAGAAAACAATATAATTTTTAATTGAGTTAAATAATTAAAAAACGTTGAATATTGTCGAAAAATTACGTGCAAACCGATATCAAAATGACAAATTTCTCGAATTATTATCCAAAAATCTATATGGATTCGTGTAAGGATATTTATTTATTTATTTATTTCACAGAATCTACGTATGTAAAAGGGCAAGGCTTTTTACGTTAAAAGGCGTGGACTCTTGACTAACGATTACTTAGTTAATTCCTATTTAACGTAAATACCCGATTCTTGGATGTCACGGGTAATCTCGAGAACCTCTGGTTAGATTTTGATGTGGGTTTCACCATTCTTTAAATGATATCTCGAGGAAAGTTTCTGTAGAAAATAATTTATTTATGATCAAAGGAAGCCAAGCAGTAACAATTTCAGTGGAAAAAAAAATGAAAATAAAATAATTACGAGCCTTACAATAGTCCCATAAATGATGTGTAACATCTGACATAGAAGAAACCTCACGTGAAAGTGTTGATGCACCGGCATTATAAACCATTATTGACACAAATATTAATCTATTGTAAAAGGTAGTGTTTTACAGATATTGTAGTTTATAATACGGAACTCATTTTATTAGATAATTTGTAGCTTCCACCGGCACTAGCCTAAATAAAGAATACGATATGGATCAACTAGATTAATAGACGTGACACCGCTCATAACCTTAAATTCCTTATAAACAGGTCCTCTTCATTCACAGACCAACACGTAATTTCAACATGGATTCTGTTAAAATGAGTCATATTGATATGATAAATATCGTATAAAATGATAATCTGGTAGCAAAAATATCCACCCCGTCCGGGATTCGAACCCAAGATCTCTAGATTCACAGTCATAATCACTAACCCCTCGGCTTTTCGACTACGCAAATTTTGTGCACAAGATGGTGACTTATTTCCACGTTCCAACAATACTACATTACGGAATTTTTTTCATTTATATTTTGCTTGTTTCGATAATGTTCCTGCGTGAAATTGAGTTTAAAATGCTTTATGAATAGGACCTCTTGTGAGTAAAGAGAATGTATTCAGTAATAGTTCATGAAGGCTTGCTCAATTCTCATATAGCCACAACGATTATATTGATGACTGCATTACCGTTATGTGGGCTAATATTTGAATAGCCATTGTGCAGGTACATAATACCGGCAATGCCGACTACTTACAATGTTCGATATTAAGGCATTTTACCATTTAAATACTGATACGAAGACTTCGAACATGTACCATGTCATTTGTTTCAATCACTTGACACCAGAGTTCGCATGAGAGTTTTCCGTTCAGTATGTCATGTACATTCTACATGGCCGAGAGGACGTCATGGTATCAATTTCCGACACCGCGCGCTCATTTTTTCTCGTACCACTGCCAGCTGGGTCTTACCACTGCCCGCTGGATCGATCGATCGAGCGGGCAGTGCATACTTCCGTTTTCCACCACTGCCAGCTAGTACACTTCCGTTCGATCGATCGAGCGGGCAGTGCATACTTCCGTTTTCCACCACTGCCAGCTAGTGCACTTCCGTTCGATTGATCGAGCGGGCAGTGCATACTTCCGTTTTCCGCCACTGCCAGCTAGTACACTTCCGTTCGATCGATCGAGCGGGCAGTGCATACTTCCGTTCGATCCACCTTTGCCAGCTCGATCGTTCCGATCCACTTCCGTCCCCAATTTTCTAAATCACTCCCACAAAACTATCCAGCAACCGAGCGGAAAGATATTACACCTTAAAACAACTGGCATCCGTTCGCTTTCTAAGCTTACGCTGGGCAAACAATTAAAAATATTAATATACTATGAGTGTAAGAATTGTTCAGCATGATAAGTTCTACAAAAAAGTCCACGAGAGAATATTTCTATCTTCAATACATCGCCCACTAGTCTATAAGTGTTTTTACGTTTTCATTTCTTCTAACAATCTCCATTCAATTACTGAGGCGACAGTTTACGAGCTGGCACGTAGTCTAAAGCATTCATAACTGTTCCCGGACGAAGCCGGGGCGGGTTGCTAGTACGAGATATAATGCGTGGTTATCGTCGATGCAATTCACAAGGCCATTCCGGTTGGTAATTACTTAAATACGCTTTACGACTCTCGCGCATGCGTAGACTCGG
Organism: Meconema thalassinum; assembly: GCA_946902985.2. Taxonomy (NCBI): domain Eukaryota; kingdom Metazoa; phylum Arthropoda; class Insecta; order Orthoptera; family Tettigoniidae; genus Meconema; species Meconema thalassinum. The sequence goes on from OX336398.1 coordinate 111,575,224, forward strand.
TTTCACCCTGGAGAAACATGGCGGACAGATCAAGAAGCGTGTAGCACTGATCATTGTTTGCGATGTTTTCTTGTGATTTCCTGTATGATATTTATGAAAATATGGAAATACAGAAGACCTTATTCATGGCAAAAGCGTACTAAGATATGAACAAAGTATTCAGGAGAACTGGCAGTTGTGTGTATACATTGTTTATCTAGCTAAATTGGACACACTATCCCTGTTGTCTTCGTAGCGTAAGTGGTTTCGTTGTGTTCATTATGCAGAGTTGGAAGGACTTCGAATCCCACTTCGGATATGTATTTTGTTTTGTTTTGTTTTGTTTTACTTTATTTCGTTTTATTTTGTTTCAAATGTTTTTTTTTGTTTTTTTGTTTTGTTTTGTTTTGTTATATTTTGTTTTTGTTTGTATTATGTTTTGTTTTGATTTGTATTTGTTTATTTTGTTTTATTGTGTTTTGTATTATGTTGATTTTCCAGAAAACAAACACAAAACCAAAAACAAAAAACACGAAGCGAAAAGCAAAATTCAAATACAAAAGCAAAAGCAGAAAACAAAAACAAAACAACAAACAAAGCAAAAATAAAAATTCAAAAAAGCAAAACCAGAAAACAAACACAAAACCAAAACAAAAAAGACGAAGCAAAAAGCAAAATTCAAAAACAAAAGCAAAAGCAGAAAACTAAAAACAAGGAACATAAAGCAAAAAAGCACAATTCAAAAAAGCAAAAGCAGAAAACAAACACAAAATCAAGAAAGAAAAGCAAAAAGTCAAATTCGAAAGCAAAAGCACAAAGCAAACACAAAACCAAAATCACAAAGCAAAAAGTAGAAAACAACAAACACAAAAGATACGCGAGGCAAAGTCCAGAGAAACGTTTCTCATGAAAATGATTCTTATTCACAAGTGGATTAAACGAGTTTTGTAACTTGACGACTCGTATGTATTTTCTTATTACCGTATTCTTCTTTCTCGGTATTAGTAACATGTATGATCGTTCATAATTTAATTGTCATAAACATAAACAACTGGAGTCACCTGCGATCGAAGGATGAAGGACAACCTCAAGTCAAAGATCTATCGTAATGTCATCCGTCCTGTCGCATTGTACGGATGCGAGTATTGGCCGACAACAACAGTGACAGAACGTCGTTTGGGCGTTAAGGAGATCAAGATGTTGCGATGGACCGCGGGTGTCACCAAATTGGATCATGTTTCCAATGACAACATCAGGAAACGGTTTGGGGTTGCACCAATCAGTGAGAAGATGCGGAAGTGCCGTCTGTGTTCGTTTGGGCATGTTCTACGAGCGGAAGCGGACACAATATTGCAAAGACTGGCTACAATATACAAGTCGGCAAGAGACCTACTGTAGCTGTGGTTTCCTCCAGTAGCAGTACCGCTTTCTAACGGCCGTAAAGTGACTTCGAATAACGTGTAGAAACTGGGGACCGTCTTGACGGTGAACAATGGCGTAAAGTTAGAGCTAATTATTGGTGTCTCGTGACGGCATGTTGTCATAAAGTTAAATAAGAAATGGATGATCTTACAGGTCGGACGTTTGTTTTAGACGAGTGAAAAATCTTAATGGAAGCCTGGAGGCGAGTTACTGCAGTACCTGTGTCGTTATCAGCTGCCCCGAGCGGTCCGATGATTGACAAAGCTGTCTCACACTCCTACTGAAGTACAGTCATTGGCAAATATAATGACGTTCTGTTCGTAAATACGTAACGTGTATTTCCGCGTCACACAATATTTCGACGTTGACTGTACTGTCTGCAAGTCGGTGTCACCACGTGCTCTAGTCTGGAATTCCATTACATCAGATCGGTGGTGACAAATGTGAAGCGATAGGGTGAGATAGTGACTGTGTACAGGCTCACCCGCAGGCTTCAAGGTCAAGGGCAATCGTCTAAAACAAACGTCCGGCCTGTACATGGCGCTCTTCATATTTTTGGAAGAAGAAGAGTCATCCGAAGACGATATGGAACGTTCGGGTGAAGTGACAGTTTTAAAAGGCTTCCTACAGAAGGTGCGTATGGAATTTAGTGCGTCGTCATCTGCACTGCAATGAAGATAAATTCAGATAACATTTTCGGTAGACACCAGTGTTATTTGATTATGTTCGGAATTACATAAAGGATGACATAACTTCAGTGGCGTACAACAGAAACAAAAGATTAATATCTCCTGAATAGAAACTCGGTGTATTTTAAGGCTACTCTTCACATTATGCAATGCCTCTTCATTCTTTACGAAATCTATTAATGTGTTTACTTTTCTTCCATACTCCCAATATATCATCTTATCAGTCATTGTATATAATTCACTACTTTCAGCACGCACCGTACAAAAACGTTGACGAACTGTTTGCTACCGCACACACCACCGTCATAGGCAGTGCTGGATTAACCATAAGGCACAATAGGCAATTGCCTGGGGCCCCCTGCTCTAAAGGGCCCCCAAAAATGAAAGAATCCCGCGTAAAAAATGGAAAATAATAATAATGCGATTTATGTTCCTTGCGGTACACATTCCCTCAATTTAGTTGGACAATCTGCTGTTAAATGCTGTTTTTACGCAGTTGATTTTTTTCGATCATGCAATCATTGTATAACTTCTTTTCTTCAAACCCTCACCGTTGGGGCTTATCGAAAACGCTAAAACTTTGAAATCATTGTCAGATACGGGCTGGGAAGCACATGCTAATGCAACGAACGCGGTTTATGATTCGTTTCATAATATTGTCGAGGCTTTAGAAAGCATTGAAGATGACGAGTTGGAAAATAATGACACTCGTCATGAAGTGGGGTGCATCGCAAACAGAATGCAGAAATTCGAAATCAATTTTGACTTCTATCAGAATCAGACAGAATCAGAATTAGAATCAGACATTTTAAGGAAAATCAACTTCGATGATGTTATTGAAACTTTCTGCGAAACAAAATGCAGAAAAATGTTTTTTCTGAAAATGTACATAATATGATCTAAATTGAATTCATTATTCATTGAAAATTTGTAAATCTCTTTCAAAGTTTTTTTATGAAGGGGGGAGGGAGTGAAAAAAAGGTAAAAAGGGGCCTCAAATTAACAATTGCCTAGGGCCACTGTGAGTCTTAATCATAGGAATGACGTCACCACAACTTTATGTGACGATGGTAGTCAACGCTTCCTAGAAAACCACTCGCCTCTGTTTCTATGCGGAACGTTTTTATGACGTCATTCGCTGTCACATTATGGCCGCTAGAAAGCGGTACCGCTACTGAAGGAAACCGTAGCTTAAGGGAAGACCGAAGCAACGGTGGGATGATACGCTACATGGAGATCTGAAGAACCAACACCTTCATCCTGACATGGCCCAAGACAGAAAAAAAATGGCGACAACGTATCCATATAGCAGCTAGGCGGGACAGTAGTGGAGTGGTGGTGCTTCTAACTCACTCCAGAACCCCCCTTGCTCTACTACTAAGCCTCAGCCATGTTAAATATCTCTCGAACGCATGGTCCGATTTTGACAAATGAGGTATCGTTGAACTCGGGATGACGTTATCTTTGCTATGGACTATTCGTTATATTTTTCAATTTTTTTTTGAAAATTTTTGTTTTTGAAACTAGGTGATAGTTTGAAAACTAAACATGATAGAACGTTGTGCCATAGCTCAAACGAATGGTCTTTATGCCCTTTATTTTCTATAATGAAACTTTTTTACTTTTATGTTTTTTTTGAAAACACTCGAATTTTGAAAATCCTATATTTTGGAAACTAGGAACTCTACAAAAAAGTTTGTTTGACGTAAATGAATGATCCCTACCCCCTCTACCCCCAAAATAAATTTCAAGTCTCTAGGATGAAAACCTGTAGGTAGTAGTGTGGTAAGGGGGGAGCTGCTTCCAAAAGCAAGTTGTGAGACCCTGCGACCTTGGAATGGAAGGAGCCATGCTAGGAGGGCGTGCTTGGATTCGTTTTTTTCGTCTCGTTGTGCTCTTTACGGGAATGTAGGTGTCGAAAAGGTGAAAATTTGGAAACACGGTCTTTTTGGGGTAAAACCGTGATTTTGAACTTTTTGCTATATCTCGCGAACCAATCATTCTAGAGGCATGAACGAGGGGTCCAAGGACTCGGGATGACGTCCTCTTTGCTATGGACCACACGTTATATTTTAAAAAAAATTTGGAAACTCGATTTTGGGGTAAACACGTGTTTTTTATGATTTTTGCTGATATGTCACGAACCAATAACGCTAGAGACGTGTACGAGGTGTCCTAGGACTCGGGCTAACGCCCCCTTTCAAATGTGGTAGATATTTTTTTCCAAAAAATAATTCACAAAGGGCCTAACGCCGTACATGTTAAAAAAAAATCTTTACCGTTACCTGTTTATAATGTTTATGAAGCGTGGTGGTTGAGAGAGACGATACGGCTGGGTGTGTGTGTTTCAATGAACCTGTCGCTGACCACGGTGGCCGTGTTCAATAGATCAATTGATACTTTGGCGGATCGGTGTATGACAGAGCGAGCGTGCGTTTTCACACATTTTACCTTTAACGTGTAAACGGTGATGAGAACTTGATTCTATGTTGGTCGAAGCGAGTATCGAAAACAAACGAGCAGGAGGTAAAGGTCATTTGAGCTTATTGAAAGGCTCCGATCTGACTTGACAACAGGTGCAATGGAAAAAATGACCAAGACGCTTGAAGGTGAAATAATCTGACCATTGTGCTGGCAGGGAAGTGCGAAAGGCGTACACACATGTGTGAAACCACAGGCACGCTAAACCAGTGACATCCTGTCTTGCTTCGTACGTGACAAAATGCAAGTCCATGTGAAATTTGATCTATCGCAGGTGTTCGCTTGGGACGTTATCTGTCCACATGCGCGATAACTGTTAACAAGTTACATCCTGTTTTGCTGCGTACGTGACAAAATGCAAGTTCATGTGAAATTTGATCCGGCACAGGTGTTCGCCTGGGACGTTAGCTGTCCACGTGCACGATAAGAGAATGTTCAAAGCGTGGGAATCGCTGAATCAGTAAAAAGTATGATGCAACTTGTCGGAATGATGTCACAACCAATAGATAGGCAAGAGCTGCAAACAGCAGTGGTGGGAGGTGAAGGGAGGGAGAGGGGAGGGGGTGATGTATGAGAGAACACAGGAGGAAAGGGAAAGACAAACATGTATGAACATGCATGAAGCGCGGAGCGCTGTACACATAGAGCTATAGGTGGTGTACAACATGGGTGAATAAATAAAAAGTACACAGGTTCACACAACATGTCATTTATTGATCCAGGAATTAAACGTAGAGTTAAACCCTAACCATTTGACGTAGAGTTTATTTCCTTTTTGTTTCAACACTTTTTCCACAAGATAATGCTGAGGAAATGCTGTTTTCTGAAGTTCATGGAGATAAAATCTACCTTTTATGGGTTGATGGTTGAGGTCCTCGAGTAAATAGGTGACTGGAGTGTCCAAGTTGACTCGACGAATTCGAAATAGTTCAGTCCCCCACTGAGGCGTGTAGCCCTTATTGAACGCAGACTTAAATTTGCTCACACGAACAAAATCCCCAATGTTCAGTCGGTGACGTTTAGGATCAGCTGTTTTTATGGGGTTAAACAGTTTATCCAATCGCTGAATATTTTTAGTTACGAGACGTGGCTTGGTCCCAATCGTTCTATGTTTGGTGTCATTGTAACGTGTCACTAGCTCAGGTAACATGTCCAACCAGCGATAACTGCCCTGAGCGGTAAACGCTTTCCACATATGGGTTTTCAATGTTCGGTTGAACCGCTCGACCACACTGGCTTTCAGATTGCTGTACGTGGTGTAATGGTGAATATCCTTAGATTTGAGAAAACTGGAGAAGTTCTTGTTGAAAAATTCTTTCCCCTGGTCGGTTTGTAGCAGCTGAGGTTGACGTTGGGAGTGTTGAATAATATGTTGAAAGGCCTTAGTGACTAGTGGGCCAGACTTTCGACGCACAGGTTCAACAAAGGCCATTTTGGAATAGACATCAATGACGGTCAACATATAGCGTACACCGTCGTTAACGCCAGCATAGGGTATCATTTCAACCAAGTCAGCCTGCCAAAGTTCATCCACACCTCGTGAAATCACCTTGAGTCGCGGATAGTGACGCCTAGCTGGGCGATGCAACTCGTGAGCAATACCCATTTTAATGGGTGAGGGCTTAAACAATAATTTTGGCATTTCGAAGTTCTTGTTCAATTTCTTGAATTTCCCAATCGTGACCGGTATGGCCAGCTTGACGTGAAGCATGCAACAACTGTAGCCGCTGGACAAGCTTATTGGGATTGTGCCAGTAGGTAACATCCACAAGGGGTTTTAATGGTTTAAAAGTCACTCCCGAAGCGGATGCTTTACGACGAGTACTTTGACTGGTGGGAAACATTTTTGCAATGATGGTTTTATATTTTTGAGATATATTGGCATTCACTTGTTGCGTGGGATCATACTGTCTTTTGTGAGCATGGGTATCCAATAAAATGGATTTATATTTGTCAAGGTCCTCTGACGTATAATCATGGGAAGAGGGGGTCCGAGAAAAGAGCAGCTTTAACAGTCCTGGCGTTAATTTATAGTTGATGTTTTTAATGACAGCTTTAGTACGAGCAAATTTAATGGATGAATCGCCAATTTTAAAACTATCATTCTCATAGCGAACACCATACGTGGTATCTGTGTTTCCAATAAATAGATCGGTGAAATAGGGTTCCAATGTTGATCCATAATATTTTATTAAAATGGTTTTCAGTTGAGCTTTATGTTGAGGGGTGGCCAAGAGTTGTGAAAACGGAGACGCTCTGGAAGGGCAAGGTGTTTCGACCATGGCCAAGGATTTCTTTTTTCTCAAAAACTCTGCAAGGGGTGCAGCCTTTTTTTGAAGCGTAAACACTTGTTCCTCCTCATCCTCAACTTCACTAACACTAGTCAAATCTTCCTGTTCCTCTTCCTCTTCCTCAGGGTCCTCGTGCAGCGTCTGCGTGGCTTGTGAAACGGTGGGTAGCGTTTCAGATGGCTTGAAAGATGGTTTCAACATGGCTTTTAGTGGAGGTGCTAAATGTTGCTGAATAAACAAAGCATGATTGGCACGTGATTGTTTCAATTGACGAAACTTTTGGCGAATAGTATGTTTTGCTTTAATAATATGCTTTTTCAATTGACTCTCTGCTAACGCCATGGTGTCTTGACAAATGACTTGATGGGGAATGAGACAGGGCCTTAAATAGCAATAAAATGATCAAACCCTAAGCGATACCGTCCTTGGTTGAGTTCACTTTGTTTGTCAATCACTAAACAGGCATGACGTTGAGTGTTCCAGCACTTGGCACACAATTCTGTAAACATTTGAAAGGTCATATCCGGATTCACATGTTCATTATAAATGTGACGACTGTTCCTCTCGTCCTGGCGAAATAAAACAATGACATTGGCATTGTCACGAATCAACTGTTTGGACATTTTAGAATACGTTTGCCCAAGATAGAAGCAATCGATATGTTTGTGTCGACCCATGCTGAAATAGCTTTGAATGATGCCTTGACGTTCAGTGGATACATCATCGAAAATCATGAGTGAATCAGGCTTTACCTCATCCGGTGAAATCACATTTTCTTGCATGGAAAATGTAAAATAACCCATATTCTCTTTTTGTAATCCAGACATGACTTGATCCAGAAACACGTATAGGGGTTGGTAGAGAGATTTTGCAAAAATATAAATATTTTGAAAACGCAGACCATTGGGCGCTGTAATGAGCGTTAGCAAAAGATTTGTCTTTCCACAGCCGGAAGGCCCCACAATGATGCAGCGAATGGAAGATGGAAACAGTGAACCATGGCGTTGTTCACGTGATGTGGGACAGAGATGGGAAACCATGTCCCCCACGGGGAATGACTCTTGCTGCTTAATAATCTTCATGTCAACTAAGGCTTAGACAGGCTAGCCGGCTGTCTATATACAGGACACCGAACCTTGTCATAGAAACAGTAGACTGCTACTACAGGTTGACGATGGATGTCTTTGGACGTGCGTTGATGGCCAAAGCTAGGCCTGTCCCCATACATGATCCTAAACAGGAAACAGATCCTGCTAATAAACACTATGTGGATAGGTCAGTAGTGCCACGCACAAAACAGGGAGATTATAACTTTAAGGGAAAGCGGTTAACCCATGTAAAACATCCTCAAGTGTCTACAGACGTTACTACGAAAAAGTATGTGGATAACAAAGTGTATGAGTTTTATGACAAAGTGCCACAGCTTATGGTGAATGGCTATAGCGCTAATCACCATCGGATTATTCACGTGAAAGACCCACAAGACGAAGACGATGTTTGTACCAAGCGTTACGTGACCCATGAAATGAAAAGGCTTTATAAATTTATCCCATCTGTGTTTTTAGTGTATCTGACAAATGAAAAACCTTTGAATGAGAGAAACCATTTACCGCTAGTCCATGATCAGCACTTGACCTATGTGCTTGCTTCAGGATTAAGCCACTATCGATTACACTATGATGGAACCATTCACATCAAATATGCCATACCTGATGAGAACCATTTACAAATAAAGATAAATGGTCATAGAATGTTGCTTCATAACCATGAAATGGTCAATGCAGGGGACGAATTATCCTTTTATCTCATGTTGACATGGGATGAAAAGCAAGCGGGAAAAACCATAAACGACTTCCCACTTTATGTGGAATTGGAATATACAGCCATGAAATAACCATCTGACGTTAGTTGTGATTTAAACTTTCTTGTGAAAGGTTGTTGGTCATTATCATCATGGTGAAACAAAGGTATGCAGTGAGAAAGACTAAAAAAAGGACTTTGTCCTTGGCAAAGCCTGGGCTTACAACATTCGAGGACAAGCCCTTGCGAAAGAAAAAAAGAAAAAATAATGTATTGACCATAAGGAAAGCCCTTCGAGCAGCACAGAGACAGGTTATTCCAAAACGTCGGCGACAGGTTTCAAACCAAGGGCGAGTGATTCCCGTCCCAAAACGAGCGGGATTTTTACCTGCATTATTTGCCGGGTTGGCTGCTCTAGGTTCACTTTTGGGCGGTGCCAGTGCAGTGGCGAAAACCATTAAAGCCGCGCAGCAGGGCAAGCAACAACTCAAAGAAAGTCAGCGACATAATGAAACGATGGAAGCGATTGCCATGGGGGCTAGAAATGCCAATTTAAAGCCAGCCTTTTATCAACAAGGATTTGGGATTTCACCATTTCGAAATATTAAAAAAAAAAAAAAATAACCTCAGCCATAGCAAGACATGCCCTGACGCATCAACAAGTGGAAAGCTATGCTAAACAACTAAAGCTTTCTCATTTTCGAGGTGTGTTTATGCGAAACCAATTACCCCCACGACCCTGGAAACAGGAATGTGCTGTTGTCAATTTGGATGATCACCGAGGACCAGGAACGCATTATGTAGCTTATGTCAAAGAGGGATCCATGGTATGGTACTTTGACAGTTTTGGGAATTTGCCCCCGCCCATGGAACTAGTGACCTATTTTGGAAACAGGATCAAGATATATTATAATGTGAAACGTGAGCAAACGTTTAACAGCCAACAGTGTGGACGTTTGTGTTTAATTTTTTTATATAAGACGCAGCATAAGCAAAAACGCCACCAGTATGTCGGCAGAAAGTAAAACGTTTACAGTGCATGGACGTGGACCTGAAGTCAGCCTAGACTTTTACCAGCCTATCGAATTGAGTGAAAAACCCTATGGTTTAGGACTTGTTTCTCTTGAAACGTACAATCGAATATACAACATACGTGAAAATGTGAACAACAAGTTTTACTATGATGATTCTGTGCTCACCCTGAACTCTGGTGGATACACGATCGATGATATTTATGAACACATTTATGTGGTGTTGATCAATCAATATGGTTTAAAGTCATTTCTCGACGGAACGCACAAGTTTGAACTTGTAGGCAATACCAACACTCATCGCTGCAGTATTTTCTCTACCTTCAACATTGACTTTAAAACACACCCCGATTCCATTGGCCCATTACTAGGATTTAAACCACGTGTGTTGGAGTCCAACAAAAAACATGAATCAGACCATGAAGTGAAATTCATTGAGGACCATCATGTGTCGGTGACGTGTAATATTATTAGCCAAGTGTACACCAATCAGGAACCATCGCATTCACTTTATGACTTTATTGTGACATCACCCAATGGCTATATTATTCGTGAAAACCCTCCAGTGGTGCTTTTTCATGCTGTGGCTGTTGATAGTATTAGTAATATAACATTAAGACTGATCAATAGAGATCAACAACTCATTGATCTAGATTCTACCACACCAGTGACTTACAAGTTGGTGCTAAAACCACTATGAAGTTTGTGTATAAAGCAACAACACCGTCTAGGAATGGTGTTAGTTGTTTGCCACGTGAATACACGTTAACATCTCAGAACAAGCAGATTTTACAGCATTTGGGTTACCACGTCAACCCTCATGATGAATTCTATCCTAGAGATAGCGAACCGCATCGAGGAGCAACCAGGAGTGGTAAGAATTGATCTCCATTCCTATCAAGCTCAAACACCTGGACTCAATAACAATGATGAAATTCAATTTGTTATCAACAACCAAGATATTTACACCCTACCGCATGAAAGTGTCATTCAGATTGAAGGTTGGCTCACCAAAGCCGATGGCTCTACACCTACCACATCCAAGTTGGCCAACCATGGTTTAGCCTTTCTGTTTTCTGAAGTGCGGTATGTCATTAACGATATCGTGGTGGATAGCACTCGAAATGTGGGCATTTCCAGTGTCATGAAACTATACCCCTCTTATAGTGAGGAAGAAGGTAAAACACTTTGCATGGCAGGTTGGTGTCCTGACTCGACCAATGACTGGATGGTACACACCGATGGAACCTTTACTGGATATTTACCTCTTAAACTGATTCTAGGCTTTGCCGAAGATCACCAACGCATTGTGGTCAACGCAAGGCAAGTGCTTTATCTGGTGAGAGACAGGAGTGATAATAATGCACTCAAGGGAGCCGACAATGCCCCCATCGATTCAAAAGTTCAACTACAACGCTTGCTATGGAAAGTGCCTCATGTGACCCTTAACGATAGCAAAAAACTGGACATACTCAAAATGGTAAAGAGAGATATGCCTCTACCCATGGAATTTAGAAGCTGGGCACTCCATGAGTATCCGCTATTGCCCACCACCAACACACACAGTTGGTCTGTAAAAACAGCTCGCTATACAGAGAGACCTCTCTACCTGATTGTGGGTTTTCAAACGAATCGCAAGTATCAACAAACCAAAGATGCCACGCAATTTGATCACCTGCAATTGAGAAATGCACGTCTTTTCCTCAACGGAGCTGTGTTTCCCTATGAAGGACTGGATTTGGATTTTTCAAAAAATAAATTTGGCCCCCTGTACGACTTGTTTTCTAAATTTCGATGGTCGTATTATCAAAAAGAGAACGGCCCCATGCTACTACCCCAAGCGTTTAAGGCAAGAGCGCCACTGATTGTCTTTGACTGTTCTTACCTGGAAGAGTCTGTCAAGCCATCCAATATCGACATTCGACTAGATTTTGAAACGCATGACAATGTACCAGCCAATACGACGGCCTACTGTCTGATTATTCATCACAAACAAGTCAACTATTATCCACTATCCAACCAAGTGACGAGTGTATAAATAACAGGTCATCCCACGTCAAGCCACTCAGTCATGTCTTGCTTTAAAGCCTCAAGAGACGTCACATCCATGAATTTAAACTCTGAGGAACAACGTTTCAAGAAGTTTGCCACGTGGCCAGTGCCTTTCATAAACCCTCAAGCCTTGGCGGCTGCTGGATTCTACTATTTAAAAACAAGAGATGAAGTGAAATGTGCCTTTTGTCCCATCATCATAGACCAATGGCAGGAGGGCGATGAACCCATGCAGGAACATCAGCGCTGGTCACCCACCTGCCCCTACCTGTGTAGAATGAAAGTGGGAAATATACCCTGTCATTCAAGCTATCCCTCACTTGTGTCTCTGGGTGATGAAAATAAAACAAGTTACGATACATGTGGGCCGTATGGTATCCATGGTGCTTCGGTGAGCAGCTCACCATCAAAAACGTCTAGTTTAGAGACATTGGGACATCATCGGTGTTATGGACGTTACAAACACAAGAGACTATATTGTTGTATCAGTTGCTATCGTCCTTATCCCAAAATGACAAAGGCCTGTAAGACGTGTAATGATAATAAAATGATGTAATTCTTAAATTCTTATTTTTTTGCATGCCCCCACTGTCCTACCCTAACCTTCTTTTTTGGAACTAGCATGGCAGGTAAGTCCATGCCATGATCACACCTGATCGTCCGTCAGTCGTCAGTTGAACTTGGTCCAGACAAGCGTCAACATGTTGCGCACACTCATTGTGGATTGCCAAGGGTTTAAAATTGGTGACAACAAATTTATATTTAAACAAGTGGCCGTGATCGATTGTACCACGTTTTGGATATCACAAGCTACGCATTTGCTATTTAAACCACCCCATGCTTTTGATTTGTTGTGTGAAAAAGACCGTAAACAAACCCAGTGGATTGAAAATCATAGGCAACTAGACTGGAATCAGGGAACCATTTCCTATAAATATTTGGATGTGGTTATGAAAGCACACTTGTCCTCGGCCAATGTGGTATTTGTGAAAGGTAATGAAAAACGTCAATGGTTGCAACCATTTTTGGCGTCTTACTGTCAATGTATCGACCTCATGGAGTTGGGCTGCCCCTCCCTGCAAACGCTCATGGATACTTGTTCCTGTGGCAACATTACCCATACAGCCCTATCGCATGCGTGGCATCTCTTTCATTGGTTAACCACTCATGCCTGCTGGGAGTTGTTGAACAAAATTATAACTCAAGATTTACCTGTGAATGACGTCAGTGAGATTTCTACAAGCGACGTGTAAACATCTACAGCACGTGATACCATGGAGAAAGGCAATGCTACGGACAAAGCCATCGGCAAGTTCTTTGTGTGCAAAAAGAAACTAGACAGTTTTACCAAAGAGGAACTCTTGGCGCTGCCCAAGTCGTTCATTTATTATGTGGCTGCCAACGCGGTCAAAGAAATCTGGCAACATGTACCAAAATCATGGACTCAAGATCCTGTGTTGAGTGAATTGCAACCCTGTACGGATTACGATCACCATAAGCAAGTGGCCATGGCAAAAATACCGTCTATGCGTCAGTGTGCGACTTGCCAGCTAGTGAAACTGTATCACGGTCATAAAAGTCCATGTAAAGACTTTGTTGAATCATTCCACGGGTGTCATGGCGAGAAAAAGCAACAACAACAACAACAAACACAAACATCGTCCACAGAGGAGGAGGAAGACCAAACCTTTTTACCATCAATGGAAAAGGATATGCCAGACCTGTACTGGCAATGGCATCATTGACAAAGTGATTCAATACTTACCTTTCGAAATCCATCTTCCAGGTTATCGTTTTTGCGGCCCTGGAACTCGTCTCGAAAAACGTTTACAACGTGGTGATGTACCCATTAATCTTTTGGATCAAGCATGCAAGGAACATGACCTTTCTTATCGCCATAGTCATCCTGGTTTAAGACATGTGGCAGATAAATTGTTATTAAAGAAAGCTAAACAACGTTTCACATCCAGTGATGCCTCAGTGGGTGAAAGGATGGCAGCCCTGATTGTCATGAGTGCTATGAAAGGAAAGTTGATAATGCATGGACATAAACATTGAGGAGTGAGGAATTGGGATTTGTTTGTATTCTATTTTTCTTTTATCAATTCACTATGACTATGAAATAAAAACAAAAGTTTTCCAGAGCACGATGTTTTGTTATTTTTAATTTTAAGAAATCGTGATGTTGATGGCTGATTTTTTCATTTTACATATTTCACACATGATGAATTCCACACACTGTCATTAATCATTTTGCAATTTACAGTTTTTGAAAACGTTCGTTTCAAGTTTAACGTTTTTGATGATATGGATTTTTCCATTTTGCTGATGACACATTTTAAACAATGTCTGTTTGAAGTTTTTGAATTTTCAAATTTCACACATGGCCATTTCCAGTTTTTAAAAATGTCCGTTTTAAGTTTTGCTGTTTTGGTGATATGGAAACATGGAATTTCCATTTTGCTGTTTTCATATTTTTTCCATTTGGTGTATGTCGAAAGTTGAGATTTGACAATGATGTTGATGCAAGTGCTTGACCTTGATAATACTGCAATGTGTTGATGTGTGTTTGGAGAAACGTCGAGGTCTACGACTACTGCAGGTAAGACTGTTTTTACAAAAATAATGTCTATTGACTGCCACATTTCAATGAAAAAACGAAACTATTGAAAACAAAATGAGTATATAAGTGACCATTTACCCCCCACCCTACCTCATCGTGTTTGCTCTGGTCAATCATACACACCAGTTTTCTCTCTCCACTCATACATTCACACCTGTCTTTGGGAACAAACACAACCACTTTATTTATTCCCAAAAGCACATTCTCGACATGCACACTCATCCCAAAAGAACTTTTTAGTTTATCATTTACATTACGAAAAATAATTAAATACTAGTTATTAAAGTTACTAAAAATCTTACTTATTTCATATTTACAAAAAAACTCAACTTTGTACAGCGTTAAAAGAATCAGACTATTTACCAATCAAAAAAATTAAAAAAAATAAGGTTGCATAGAACTTTTTAAAGAGCAAAAGGTCCAAGTGAATTGTCACTATTTACAAAATCTACTATTTACAATGACAGAAACCAATATTTACAAAATTCTAAATCTACAAGTTACAAAAAGCCATGTCCCATAAACGATTAAACAGTGAAATCACACCTCCTCCTCGTTGCGATCATAACCCCAGGGCAGGCTAGTGAGCAGGTCATCAGCCCACACACGCTTGTTATCCATGGAGGCGAGGGTGCGTTTTCTCTGTTCCACAAGATACAAATGATGGTTGCTGGATTGTATCCTGCACTGTGTATGAGACATAGCTTTGCCAGTGCGTAAAACCGCTAAGTAATCGTCTACACGTAGCGATTTTACCACTGCTCTACCTACACCTTTTGCTCTTTTGGCTTCCTTAGAGTCGAGTGTGCGATAAGCATACATTTTCGAAGCCAAACCTACGAATTCCGTCATAATGGAATCACCGCATTCATCTTTTAAAACGCCCATTTCCTTCTTGTTCTTTATGGGCAGCTGAAACACGTTGTCAGCACTATAGCAAGAAGTGTCGAACCAGTCACTATGTTGCCTCATGACGTCATAGGGGTTGCAGTGGCGAATGTGGTAAATGAATGAGTCCGTGTCCATATACAAAAGAGAGACGTCCTCAAAATAGCGTTTGGCAAACTCATAGTGGAATCGATACATGACCGATTTAGAAAAGTCTAAAATGACTTGACCCAAGTAAATGGGCTTATCCATGGTCACGCTGGTCTTACTCATTTCAATAGTAGCCAAATCCTCATCGATAATTTTGATCGATTTGAAATTTGGCTTGGCAATGTACCGCCGGGCACCCCACTGCCCCTCCCAGACATTCACCAATTTAATGTCACGGTATTTGCGGACATTCTCCATGGACTTGCCATAGATGCAGTTGTTCATTAATTTAAAAAAATTAATTTCAAACTGCTGTGTTGCCATTTGTCGGTGCTCTGTGTTGAGTCGCATGTATGGCTCAAGCCATGCTTTTTGAGCAAAAGAAATACCCCTGTGGACTTTCTTCAACACTAAGCCTTGGGCGAGGCATTGCACCAACATTTGGATATGTAGCACATACCGATTTTTGTTGTAAAGTGTGCCCATGAGTTTTTCAGTTTTCACTTTACTGTCAGGGGGAACCATTTGCTCAAGGCAGAATGGGAAATCGGCATGTTCATCATACAAGGATGAGGGATATTCAATATCCACTTCTAGCACATATCCACGGCCTGTTTCTTGGCTAGCCATGTTCACATCAAATTCTGACACTTGTTTGTCTGTCAGCCAAGCAAACTTCCCATAGGGCAAAGGCTGACTCATGGCGTAACCGTACAAATTATTCACGTCATAGTACATTAAGTACGATTCTGGTTTGTCTGGTGAATAATCAGGCATGTAGACATTGTTCGCTTCAGCATGGCGCTGGTTAAGTGACACAAAGCCGCCACGAATGCCCTTTTCAAAAAATAGAACCATGTCTACATCAGTGAGTAAATCCAATTCCACTTGAGTGTATTTCAAAGCGGCATCAAACGAGAGCCCAGGACTCGTATAATAGTGAGCCGGGTCAAGACCGTAAATGTGTTGACACAAGTTACGGAATTTTTCAAACACATCAGTGAGCAGCAATACATCCAGTTTTAGGTAATGCAAAGCATATTCACTTAGCGTGTTCATGCCAAACACTCGCCAAACTTGACATGCATGTGCATAGTCTTCATCGGAAACGGTACTGCGTGTTAGTTTCGAGTAAAATTTCTCTTGTGGTGGGAGTTTTCTTTGCTTTAACACGTCCCAGCTATTTCAGAAATCATACGGGAATATACCTTTCCGAATGCACAATTGAAATTGCTCAGGATCATTAAAATGCATTCTAGTATTTTTTAATTCCTCCTCATTCAAGCCATTCACAAGGCTGTCTAGCGAGGATGCCATAAACTTAAAGGAATCCAAAAATCGAATGCTAAAGTCGCCCAACCACCATGTCAGGGCCGTAAAACGCTCATGGTTTTGGGGAATAATGGTAAACGAGCCCTTGTTGACATGGCCCAATTCACGAATCAAAAACTGAATGTCATAATTCGCCAGATTGTGGAAAAAGACACTAATGAAACGAGGAGCTGGAAAGTTCAAGTTGCATTTACTATGCGCAGCTCCACGAAACTCCCCTGTAAAGTGTGAGTGGTCTCTGACTTTTTCCTCTCCACTTAAAATAGGCTTTTCGCAAATATGGCATGTCGTGGCATGCTCATACTGCTGCTGCTGTTCTGGAGATAGGCTCATGGGTACTGGGTGGTTTAGTAATTCCTGTACATGATCGACCAACTTGACAAGTTCATCCAAGAACCATTTGGCACAATCTGGCCCCTCACGGTATTTGTAAACGGATTGCGTGGGGTCATAGGCACACACCACATTAAATCCTATGGCAAAGGGTTCATGTTTTTGAATGGGTGTGGTTGAGCTGATGGTGGGATCTGGTTCACATCCCGCCATGGGTGTGGTGAGTGCTTCGAAATCTGCATATACCACATAGGGAACAGTGTCACGCTTATGAATGTCTTTAAAGTTTAACACAGCCTTGTCCCCTTGTGGCAATATCAATCTCACCGCTTTCTGAGAAACGCAATCCACCCTATGACGTTCCAAAAGCGTAGGGGTTTTAAAATATTGCAAGCAACGGTCACAAATATGTTTTACACCAGCGTGCTTAGACACTTGTCTGCTTAGCAATCTACTCAGGCTTTTAATTAGGCAATAGTGATTCACCTCTCCTACAGATAAATATAAAAGATGAATGTGGTGTCGTTTCGGTTCTTTTGTAGCATAAAGAGGACCCACAATCTCATTACCATCAAGGCCATACACCATGAACGAAAAGTCCTGGTTATCTTGTTCAAACCTATGGATCTCGGTTAAGTCCATAGGGAACGATACTCGAGTTAAATTTAAAGTATGTTTCAATTCAACAAACTTGGCCTTGTACATTCCTGGTCGACAACCATTATGTTGTGCTGGTTGCAAAAACGCAGCCACAGACCACAGAAAGCAATCATTGTCACGATTCTTTATATTGACCACAGCCTTTTTCGAAGCTATTGCTGGTGGTGTTTTAATATAGCTAGACCCAGCATTCAACGGGTTGAATTGACAAATGTTGATTTGCAAATGATGAATTTTGTCTAAGGCAAGGCCACTCGGTCCTTGTTGCAGTTTATCAAATTTTGATAGCAAGGCATTCACCACGTGGGTTTCATACCACTGTTCCAAATTATGGGCTATGAATAGCTCTTGCATTTTACTGCAAATATAAAATGTTTCTTTATGCTCCACGTCCTTCTTTTTATATATGAAATCGCACACCAGTTCTGTATTCACTTTTAAAGCCGTATGCAACCTTTGTGCTGTACAAATTTCAATTTTAAAAATTTCAAAACAAGATTGTAAAAATTCTTTGGGAATCAAACTTTTTCTAACATTGACCACGCGGCCAGAGCACACACGCGATTTGAAACAACTGTTTAGAGGTTCCCAAGTTAGGCTATCGGTAGCAGTAGCAAATGACATTATTTTAGAAAGAACACTCTCACCTGAGTTTTCAGCTGTAGACTGCTTGACAATGGTCCCAAACACACACGTTCCTGGTTATTAACAAAGGTCAAGCGTTTTCCAACACTCTAAAAAGAAATAAAATAAACCACCATAAGTATATCCATTCCATATAGTTTATGCATTTCATAAACAAAACAAAATCAAGCAGGTTATATATTAAAAAAAAACAAATCTCACTTTGACGTGTAATGCTTTGCTCTATTCCCGTCTCGTGTGCTAGTGTGGAAATGGTTTTCTTTTCTATCTGTCTGTCTTTCTCTTTCCTTAATATATTTCCCACCGACACACGACAGATCTGCTATACACGTTATCTGCAAACAAATAAATAAATAAAATCATTAATTATCTAATCAATAAATAATTGCATGTATTTATATAAAAATCAATAAATATATAAATAAATAAATATATACCTACCCCACAACAAGGTTAAGTATTTTCCACCAACACCAAAACTGTTAAACAAGACCAGGGGTTTCATGCAACGCAGTGTGTTCAAAGGTAGTCACTTAAGTGAGCGTGGAAATGATAACGACATGTCTTTATATATGCTACGTTGCATGTATAATCATTTTTTCCCACGCTTTGACCATTCTGTTATCGGTCACGTGGACAGCTAACGTCCCAGGCGAACACCTGCGCCGGATCAAATTTCACATGAACTTGCATTTTGTCACGTACGAAGCAAAACAGAATGTGACTTGTTAACAGTTATCGCGCACGTGGACAGATAACACCCAAGCGAACACCTGCGGTAGATCAAATTTCACATGGACTTGCATTTTGTCACGTACGAAGCAAGACAGGATGTCACTGGTTTAGCGTGCCTGTGGTTTCACACATGTGTGTACGCCTTTCGCACTTCCCTGCCAGCACAATGGTCAGATTATTTCACCTTCAAGCGTCTTGGTCATTTTTTCCATTGCACCTGTTGTCAAGTCAGATCGGAGCCTTTCAATAAGCTCAAATGACCTTTACCTCCTGCTCGTTTGTTTTCGATACTCGCTTCGACCAACATAGAATCAAGTTCTCATCACCGTTTACACGTTAAAGGTAAAATGTGTGAAAACGCACGCTCGCTCTGTCATACACCGATCCGTCGAAGTATCAATTGATCTATTGAACACGGCCACCGTGGTCAGCGACAGGTTCATTGAAACACACACACCCAGCCGTATCGTCTCTCTCAACCACCACGCTTCATAAACATTATAAACAGGTAACGGTAAATATTTTTTTTTCAACATGTACGGCGTTAGGCCCTTTGTGAATTATTTTTTGGAAAAAAATATCTACCACATTTGAAAGGGGGCGTTAGCCCGAGTCCTAGGACACCTCGTACACGTCTCTAGCGTTATTGGTTCGTGACATATCAGCAAAAATCATAAAAAACACGTGTTTACCCCAAAATCGAGTTTCCAAATTTTTTTTTAAAATATAACGTGTGGTCCATAGCAAAGAGGACGTCAGCCCGAGTCCTTGGACCCCTCGTTCATGCCTCTAGCATGATTGGTTCGCGAGATATAGCAAAAAGTTCAAAATCACGGTTTTACCCCAAAAAGACCGTGTTTCCAAATTTTCACCTTTTCGACACCTACATTCCCGTAAAGAGCACAACGAGACGAAAAAAACGAATCCAAGCACGCCCTCCTAGCATGGCTCCTTCCATTCCAAGGTCGCAGGGTCTCACAACTTGCTTTTGGAAGCAGCTCCCCCTTTCCACACTACTACCTACAGGTTTTCATCCTAGAGACTTGAAATTTATTTTGGGGGTAGAGGGGGTAGGGATCATTCATTTACGTCAAACAAACTTTTTTGTAGAGTTCCTAGTTTCCAAAATATAGGATTTTCAAAATTCGAGTGTTTTCAAAAAAAACATAAAAGTAAAAAAGTTTCATTATAGAAAATAAAGGGCATAAAGACCATTCGTTTGAGCTATGGCACAACGTTCTATCATGTTTAGTTTTCAAACTATCACCTAGTTTCAAAAACAAAAATTTTCAAAAAAAATTTGAAAAATATAACGAATAGTCCATAGCAAAGATAACGTCATCCCGAGTTCAACGATACCTCATTTGTCAAAATCGGACCATGCGTTCGAGAGATATTTAACATGGCTGAGGCTTAGTAGTAGAGCAAGGGGGGTTCTGGAGTGAGTTAGAAGCACCACCACTCCACTACTCGGGACAAACGCAAAGGAAGCAGAATAAGAAGAACGAGAAGAAAAAGAAGAAAATATTTTATATTCATATGGATGAAAGTTCATATGAAATTCGGAAACAAACCAATACTACCGCCATTGCAAGATACGCGAGGTAGTATTCAGCTGTTTTCCTCCATTGAAAGTCGTAAACAAACCAATTCTGCCGCCATTGCAACATGCGCGAGTAATATTCTGGTATTTTCCTCCACTTTGACAATGTATAGAGTTGAGTGATCAGATTTGGCCATTTAACGTAATTGCTTGTTAGTGGTCATTTAACGATCGTTTATGTTTGATGAAATGCTCGTGAAAAATTAAATAACCTTTAATGGTGGATTAAGAGATAATTGACGTTGGTGGAAATGGCCCTTAATAACAGTCTGAAGAAACTCATAATATACAGTAGATTTGATGATTGCGCCGGTCATAAATCATGCAGAAAGCATCTTTTCTACCAGAAATAAAATTGAAAACTACTGTTATGCTATCGTAGATATTTTATTGTTGCTTATTTTAGGAGCTGTGTTATAACCTGTGTTATTGAGACGGCTGTACTACTTTGCGTATTGGAAATAGGGGGATATGATTGGGAAGTAGATGGCCGTGGCCTTGAGTTACGAATCATTGCAGCATTTGCCTGGAGTAGAAGTGTACGAAACCACGGAAAACCACTTCAAAGATGGATGAGGTGGGAATCGAACCCTCCTCTTCTCAGTGTTGCCTCACGAGGCTGAATGTATCCCTCTCCAGCACTCACAACAGAATTAAAATTTCTTTTTAGAACCGGGAATCGATCCTTGACCTCCGGGCTGACAGTCAAGAGCGCTAGCCGCTACATCACGAGGTGGTCTACTTTCATAGACTAAATAGATCTTTTAAAATTTATTCTTATTTTATAGTTCTGACGATGCTTGCTTTATGATTGAAACCTGTCATCCTGTTAACCGACTGAATTTCATTGTACAATTTATATAAATTTATTTAGATTTCTTTTTAATTTCTTAAATCCTTTTCAAAAGTAATTCTTGCGTTAAAAAATGTAATGGTGTCTATTTTTCTCCTTTTGTTTCAAAATGAAAGAAGGGTGGGAGGGGAGAATAGAAGCATTTGAAATGTGGTGTTACAGGAGAATGATGAAGATGAAATGGGTAGATAGAGTAACAAAATATTAAATATCTGTAACTTAACATTAGGAGGGTCTAGTAACGATTGAGACAAAAACCATTGAAGCCATTTTTCATTATTGCCTTATTAACAATTAATATTTTAGTTTTCAGTCGGTCAACATAAAAATAATTCCAACTACTTCATAATGTGAAAAATGACCTGAAATAATTTACTTGTGGTTAAGATGTATATATACAGGCTGTAAAAAAGTCCTGCACCAAACTTAAACTCCGCATGGGGATGGGGGCAGGGAGTAATTTGAGATAGGGAACCCATGTCCGGAACGCAACCGTAACGCCCCTATGAGCGATTTTAATTATGAGTACATCTGGCAACGTCGCGTGCTATCCACGGCAGAGGACCGATTATCGCTCACAAGTCTACCTAGCTCCAGTCCCACTTCGTGGCTCAGTACTAGTTGGTCACTAGTCGTGGCCGAGTGAGGTACGTGTGTGCGCGCTGTGTGACCGCATTGGAAGAGTGTACGTTTCCTAATACCGGTGCTTCCGATAGTTCCACGGGTGTACTGACCTTCCGTGTGTCATTCGGACAATACTTTTTCACGTAGTGTTCCAGATAGGACAACTAAACCAGAAACCCAGAAAACCCCGCTGAAAATCATGTCCGGTTACCAGAGGAAAAACACCGTACGCTGCCAATGGGACAGGCAGAGTTCTCGCCCCACATCAGGAGAAATTCACCGCTGGATTAGCGATACTCTCCGGTTGACTGTCGACTAAGTAGAAGCCATCCAGTTAAATGCGCAAGAAAAAACAATGTACATCAAGGTAATCAGCATATCTACTTATCAGAAATTGCTAAATACTTTTGCAGATCCTATTAAATTTCAGTATGACTCAGGCGAAATGACTAATGTTAAGCTCTCCACAGCGGATTCCAATTTTACCACAGTGCGTATATTTAATGTCCCACTCGAAGTTCCCCCTGAAATTTTCAAATCCGTCCTGTCGAAATATGGCACTGTGAGTGACGTCAGGAAAGAACAATGGTCTTCTGCTTATCAGTTCCCGGTATATAATGGAATACGTGCAGTCACTATGGAAATCAAACAAGATATCCCCTCCACTGAGACTTTTGGTGGCCATTCTGGCTATATATCGTATAATGGACAGAAACAGACCTGTTTAATTTGCAATGCTAACACACATCTACGTATCAACTGACCAAAGAAAATGATTCCCCTCGGTATAACTCCTACACAACAACGACGTGTCCAATACTCGGATGTTGTGACCCAGCAAACGCCACATGAAAACATGCTTATTGATCAGTCAGCTGGGACAACACCAGAAGTGGCCTCGGACACACATGACGCAGAACTGGTACCTTGCACTGACCAGATCAGCGACCCACAGAGTGCCCCTGTGCTATCGGCAACCTGTATCGCAGCCTTAGAACCAACTATGCCGTCACTACAGGCTGCCACAGAAATTTTGTCTTCACTGCCCCCACCTTCTCTGGTACCTACCGATTCACTTAAACATGTTGATCGGGGATCCGAGAACGTATCTAAGAAGATTAAAACAAATGCCTCGATTGCCGTACCAGCCCCGAAGAATCAAACTGGCTCTACAAACGTTCCCGCAGCTGTGAAAAAGAAACAAAATCTTCATTCTACGTCATCTAGGGACCCACGAACGCTCTCAAATGCTGACAGCCGGCCTATGAATGGCAGTCATAAGGAACTATCTCAACCTAATTTGACATAGTGCACCAGTATAATTCTCACCTGTGTCTTTTTTTTTCTCGAGCCCACCTTCCAGTATGTCTAGCACAGCTTTTATACTTCTCTTAATGGTGCAATTTCTCACTGTGGCCACTGTGAATATCAATGTAATAGAATGCCCTCTGAAATTTCAACTGTTGGAGAGATTCCTTCGAGATGCAGACATTGACATTGCCTTCATTCAAGAAGTTGCTATACCCTGTTTGCCCATATCTGCCTTCTACAAACAATACATCAATACCGGTAATACGAATAGAGGGACCGGATTCCTCATAAGACATGATATCCCACTCGAAGGTGTGCTATGTCATCCATCAGGACGCATAATATCTGGACACATAAACAATACCACCCTGATAAATGTATATGCCCCAACCGGGTCCAATAAACGTGTGGAACGGAAAATGTTCTTTCAACAGAGTATACTGCCTCATCTGCACGACGTTAAGGAAAAACTTATTCTTGCAGGGGATTTCAATTGTATTCAACGCCCAGAGGATTCCACTAGTCCATACCAAGGTGTCAACCCGGCTCTCAGGACCCTTCTTACCTCCCTACACCTCATTGATGCTGTGGATAATTTAAGGGTGCCCCTGCCCCATTACACCTGTGTAAGTCACAACTCCTCATCACGAATTGACCGCATCTACTTTTCACAGGAACTTCTCCAGCCTAGACGATATGAAGTGATACCTGCCAGTTTCACTAACCATCATGCTGTCGTATGTACAATCTCTTACCCCCATCCCATATTTCACATAGGAAGAGGTTATTGGAAACTGAATTGCTCACTGTTACTGGAGTAGGAATGCCAAGATATTTTCAGACAACACTGGACTCGATGGGTCCAACAAAAATGCAAATTTCGCGACTGCGCAGACTGGTGGGATATTTTAGTTAAACCAGGGATCCGCCGCGTCTTTAAGAACATATCCTACCACCGCGGTCGGGAAAGACGGGATACAGTTGAATTTTACTATCGAGTTCTTCGCCAGCTCCAGCAAAGATCTGATGCTGGGGAGCGTATATATGACCAGATTCGGGAAGTTAAAACCAAGCTCCTGTCTCTACAGCAACGAACGCTCGCTCATATAAACGTGGCTTTAAAAGATCGTACAGTGCTCCCAGACGAAAGTGCAAGTGTATACCATATCGCCAAAGAACAACGTGAGCGGCAACGTAAATATATCCACCGCCTCCGCACCAGTACTGGAAGTGTCGTCACCTCCCCTGACGCTATACGTAGTGAAATATCATTATTTTATCAACGGTTCTACGCTAAGGCTCCAATTGATCCACAGCAGGTGACCCTATTGCTTTCATCTTGCAGTACCCAACTATCTCCGGACAACAAAACTCTGCTCAGCGCGGATATTACGGATGAAGAGATTCACTCTGTGGTTAAGCACTTCCCAAACAACCGCTCACCTGGCATTGATGGACTGCCATATGAAATGTATAAACACTTCTGGCCTCTCATTGGCAAAGAATTTTGTCATGTCCTGCGTACCATTCTCCAACGTCGTGCTCTTTGTCAATCACATCACGAGGGTACCATACTCCTAATACCAAAAACATCCTCTCCCATGGCAGTTGGTGACTTCCGACCAGTTACTCTGCTCTGCAGTGATTATAAAGTCCTTACCAAAGTACTTGCATGCCGATTGAAGACTGTTCTACATGATATCATTGGTGATGAACAATGTTGCAGTATTCTTGGAAGAACTCTGTTAACAAACTTAGTGATACTACGGGACCTACACCTAAAAGCCGAAATACTCCCCACTGAGCCAATGAGTTTTCTCACCTTAGATCTTGATAAAGCTTTCGACCGCATCAGTCATGAATACTTGTACATGGTCTTGCAACACTTTGAATTTCCTGCAATCCTTATTGACTACATTCGTATGATAAATTGTAATGCTACGTCTCGAGTGCTCGTCAACGGTTTTCTTTCCCCTCTGATTCCAATACAACGATCAGTTAGGCAAGGATGTCCCCTTTCCATGCTACTTTTTGTCATTGGCCTTGAACCGTTCATTCGGACTACCCAGGTGAAGGTACAGGGTTACAAACTGTCCACACATGTTTTTGGCATGTGCGCCTATGCTGATGACGTATCAATATTGATCCGCAATAATGAAGACATCTCCCACATCGATAGCGTCCTTCAGCTCTACCATATCGCCTCTGGAGCACAATCGAACCCCCAGAAAACTGCTTTGCTTCCGCTCAATACTAACTCAGTGATTACCCAACAGCCCTGGTTCCGGATAGTAAATGAGGTGAAAATTCTTGGCATTACCTGGAAGCAATCGCTTCTGGACACAGTGCAAGCAAACTGGACTAAGGTCATTGCCAAAGTTAGGGGAGTGCTGATCCAATTTGGTCAAAGAAACCTCAATATAGTGCAACGGGTCATGGTCATCAACGTGTTTGCGCTCTCTAAAATATGGTATGTCGCACAACTTTTCCCACTTCCCAAAATGTTTGAGAGCCAATTGGCAAAATATACAGGTTGGTTTCTATGGCAAGGATTTTTGTTCCGAGTACAACGGGAACAGTTGTATCTCCCATCCCGGCAAGGCGGGCTAGGGCTAACAGCTCATGGCATGAAATGCCGTGCACTCCTCTGCAAGAACGATATCACCATTCTTTCCCAACATGACACTTTTAAGAAAGCGCTATACAAAGATATTCGAAACACAGCCCGTGGTTGTGATAGAGCTTTGCCGAAGATATTTAGGGACCATCAACAGCACCTTCTGGAAACTGTTCGCAAATGCCTTCAGAGACTGTTCCAACGACGAAAAGTATTTATAACATGTTGCGGCAAGTGGTACACTCCAAACCGCGAATCGAGGCCACCACCCTCTACGTCCATTGGCCCACTGTTTGGAAAAATTTTGGGGCTATGACCATTTCTTCTGCTGTACACTCCCAGGTTTTTATCTTCCTCAACGATCTCATCCCAACCGCTCTACGGCGATATACCATCCGTCTTGAAGCTTACCCATGGTGTACTATATGTGGTCAAACTGATAC
The DNA here is from genome assembly GCA_946902985.2 of Meconema thalassinum. Classification (NCBI taxonomy): domain Eukaryota; kingdom Metazoa; phylum Arthropoda; class Insecta; order Orthoptera; family Tettigoniidae; genus Meconema; species Meconema thalassinum. The sequence continues at coordinate 111,601,786 of OX336398.1, forward strand.
GGCGATACACCGCTTCACATCATGCACGCGAGTTGCCTCCGCGTGGCTGTGGTGTAAGGGAAAAGTATGTCAACTATTAAATGTGCCCACGGATGACCTTGATGACAGGAAGTTGATTCGTTTGTCGGTGACCGCCTTCCCCCAAATTAAACAGACTGCCATTGTGTGGATAATGGGCCAATATGTACACTTCGTGATGGACAATGATCAACATTTCTCGTTCCTGGATCTCAGGTATCACCTGCAGAAAGAGCGTTGGAAGCTTAGTGAAAGTGGACAATTGTACGATAAATATGGACACTATCTGGATTTTCTTGTGATGTAATAGTATGGTATTTATCATATCTGAAAATTCTGTAATTCTGTAAAGAGCTAATAAAAAAACAAAAAAAAAACAAAACAAAAAAGTACTAAAGCACTCGACCCTCAGGCGTAGGTTACTCCACGCCGGGGTTCGAATCCTTCTTCCAACCCAACTTGATTTTTTCCCCTCCGAGTAATTTGATGATGGATCAACTTAATTGCCGTAAGCATGATGTTTTCAGGTAGATGTTTCAAGAACGTTTTAAGAATCTTAATTAAATGTCCTCAGTTCCAACGATCGCTGAACCTGTCTCTGTATCTTCACTGTACCTTTTTTTAAACTCGCAATCTTTTGCTTGTAAAGTAACCGCCTATGGCCTTTACATGAAATTGCGATCTTAAACATATCATTGCGAAACAATCATACAGCAATTACGACAAAAACAAAGAGATCATTTGTGTCCAAACAAAATCCTACCGTGAAGAAATAAATCGGCAACGAATAGAACCAATTTGTTTTTCCTTTGAAACGCAAAATTGCGGCGTATAATGTAGCTCCTTTTAAAACGAAATTAGAAACAAAATCTAGCCCTATGTAGTAATTAATTGATGCAAATACAAACGACTCGAAGAAAAAAAAATCTGCACTGTCAGATGGGGGATTCGAACCCGGTCACCTCAGTGTGAGAATCTAACGGCTTGGCACTAAGCCACGAGGTGGGCCTATAGGTAGATTGACTTGTGAGCGGTAATCGGTACTCTGCCGTGGGTAGCACGCGACGTTGCCAAATGTGTTGATAATTAAAATCGCTCATAGGGGCGTAACGGTTGAGTTCCGCACATGGGTTCCCTATCTCAAATTACTCCGTGTCCCCACCCGCATGCGGGATTTAAGTTTGGTGCAGGACTATTTTTACAGCCTGTATATATTGAACCCGCTGAGCTATGGTTCATGTGATATTTTTTTTATGACAGAGCATTTATGATGGGATGTTGTACTTTTGAACACACCCAGGAAGCCACGTGAAGCTGAGAGATCACGCGATACTTTGAAGTAGCGGTGAATCGCACTTTTGACTTTGGTGTAAACTGCTAATTATTATCTGAGGTCTTATTAATTATTTTTATCTTTCCTACGAGACTCAGAATATTCCATTTCGTCATGCTGCATTATTAAAACATTTTGGAGAATGTTTATTTTTACTTTAGGTAAGGTAATACCCTTGCAGATACGCAAAAAGGAACGTAAGTAGTCGCTCAACGTTTTCGTTTTGACGACCTACTTTCTAGAGACACCCAGTACCGGAGCACTGCGTCTTGAGAATCCGCCTTGTGTAGGCGTGGAATTACATTTGTCCTACGAGACGTAGAAGAATATCCGCTGTTTAGCGTTAAAAGTGATTATAAGGTGCCATCGAGCATGAAGATACTAATTCACTGTTGTTGAAGTCCAGTGAATTAAATAAGAAGCTTGGGAAATAATTATTGGCAAGTATAGTGTATTGCACAAAGCCTCCGTGGCTTAGGCGGCAGCACGCCGGCCTCTCACCGCTGGGTCCGTGGTTCAAATCCCGGTCACTCCATGTGAGATCTGTGCTGGACAAAACGGAGGCAGTCAGGTTTTTCTCCGGGTACTCCGGTTTTCCCTGTCAACATTTCATTCCAGCAACACTCTCCACTATCATTCCATTTCATCTGTCATTCATTTGATCATTGCCCCAGAGGAGTGCGTCAGGCCTCGGCAGCCGGCACAGTTCATATCCTTGCCGCTAGATGGGGGCTTCATTCATTCCATTCCTGACCCGGTCGGAGACTGGAAGCAGGCTGTGGATTTTTTTTATAGTGTATTGCACAACGTTGCTGTAACATCACATATTACCCACGCATATGTGGAGGGCAGATGCCTAGTGGAAATATACAGGTAATAGTGTTACAATTATCCTGAATAAGTGTGATTATAATTGTATGAGATATTTAAATTGCCAAAGTGGAAACTTCATCTTTGAAACGTCGTATAATTCACGGATGCTGCGTGATACAAAAGTAGCGTCACTAGCACGTGCAGCATTATAATATAGTGTTGGCTCACATGCTAATCCACATCTGCAAGATTAAGGCTGTGTCGTATTTTATAATTGAAGCCAATAATAGTCACGACGGACATTATAATTTTGGAAGTGAGAGGATGAATAATCAAGCAACTTATTTCGCTACCCACGTGATTGGACTTTTCTTCACCATGGTTGAAGCAGTCACCATGGGCTAATACCATCCAGGTATGGGGGGGTGACGTTTCTACAGGAACCAGCATGATGGTGGAACTTCCAGAACGATGAACGAGAGGGAAGGAGCCAGAATGCCATTTCCAGGCATATCCACGAAGATGTCGACAGGGACAAATCGAACCCTGGTCTTTGGGGGAGTCCAGATGGGAATCCTGATGAGGAGGATACCGATCCAGAGAGCCAGAGAGGTTTTTGTACAACCCTTGTTGTGGAATAGAGAGCCGAGTGAGAGCTTCTCCATTTCGTGAGTTTTTGTCACACCCCTTCTTTGTTCTAGTTTCTGGTGGTATAGTAGTTTTAATGTAGTTTGTGAATCAACCACACTCAGTGTCAGCCATTTTTCTAGGTAGGGATGTAACTAGATTAGTTAGATGTCATTTATTTCAGTTTAGAGTGAGACACCCTTGGGGTCAGACATTTTGGTCAGCCCTGGTGCAGCTTGGTGAACGTCGTGGAACGTCAATGCCTAACCTTTTTGCTGAACCTGATCGTAGTCATTTTGAGGCTATTTTGTTCAACCCTACTTGGGGTAATTTTCAAGTCTTTGCTGACTGTAGTTATGGCAATCAGATGCCTTGGTTATTAATTGACTGCATTCTTCGCAGCCATCCTTTGTTACACCCCTGACTGTCGTTAGAACGGTCGTATCATTTAGGTAGTCGACAGTAACTACCAGTTTGGTAAATGCATTATATTTCATTTTGAATAAGCTCAGAAGCTATTCTTGGTCATGTTTGAACCTAACAACTAGAAGGAATGTTTCGTTGCCTAGCATCGAACGCGGTTCCCAACGTATCATTAAGCAGATCTAGTGTGTGAATCTGTGCCACATTTATCATATTTTTGCTTGTGTCGTGTGAGACACGTTTTTATTTGATGTTCTAGCAACTACTGAGTTGCATTTTTAAAGCAAAGAGCTTCAGTTATTGTAAGTTTACTTTCATTTAGACGTCTTTGGTAGAAAGACGGAATTGTATTACTATACTCAGATTTATAGCGTGCGTTTGATACACGGACTCTGTAGAGATCCGTAACCTATGGTAAAGTTTTTTATGAACCGGCCAGGTGCAGGTTTTGTATTGATTAAATCGCCGGCCTTGAATAAACTGGTTATGTAACCCAGTGACCTAGAGCACGCCTGCTTCATTGTGAGACAAAACTACTATAGACGAGGACAGAGTACAATTTGTATTCGCTTTTCCTTTCATTGCTATTTTGCTTATGGAAATCAGTTTCCACTCTTGTATTTGATCACTTGTTTTATGGATCGGTTTTTGTTAGTTTAACGCTCTGTTGCGTGTATTGTCGTATGACAGGTACAGTTATGTAAGGTTTTCTATAGGATGGTGAAGTCTACCCTGTTATAGCAGGATGTTATTGTATGCTTTGTCCGGGGATGATCCCGTTGACCAGATGTTATTGGAAGGTAACTGTTGTACAGGCCTATCCCAGAGTTATTGAACGCGAGCTTAGCGCCGCTGGTAACCCGTGTTATTGTGTGTCCGAGTTGTTATACTCGTTGATTATATTCCGACTGTTGAGTCGAGGTTTTTGGTGGAGTATGATCTCAGTTGGAGACACTCCGTGCCCAGGCTATTGTCAATGTTATTCGCCATAAACCTACGATAAACCTATAAACCGACATCCTAATAATAAGACGCATAATTGTTGTAAAACAAGCCTAACTAACGATTCTTTCTATCTAACTTTGTTCTTTGCATTCTGGAACTGTTGACATAGCCGTGCAGTTGAAGATAATTTCCTTGTGAGGAAATGACTAGGACAGTTGACATTTTTGTAGCGACCTGAAGCATGTGCGAACCTAGAGTTCGTAGCTTGTGGAGCTCAGGCCATGCGATGTCAGACGTGGTCTCAACTGCGCATTCGTCACCGTAACTATACACATTAGATGACTATGGTTTACAAAGAGTAAACCAAGGCGTAGGCAGGAATTTTTAATAAAACTACTGTGTCTATTTCGTTATTAATTTTTGATGTCAAGTGTATTAAACCCTACATGTTACTTTATTGTGTGCTGTTAGCACATAGTTATTAAGCATAATTAATTGTTTGTTTTTCATGGCTGTACACTTAGCTTTTGGATGTAATTGTTTTCTTTTACGGACGTCATCGCCGTAAATTTTGTTAATTGATAGGACTTAGCTAGATGAATTAATGTTAAATTTAAATGTCGAAATGGTACCATCCTAACCTAGATTTGTTTTTGCTACCCTGTTAAATGTAAATTCAGATATTAGCTTGATCTTGTAACTTGAACTAGGGACTTGCGTCGTACCATATTCCTAGCGTTGCTGTTGTTGCTTTATCATTGTGAGTTAGATCTTTCGCGAGGGTTTTCAGTAACTTCTCAGGTAGGGGACCTGATCTTTATCTTTGTTTATTTATTAATTTGCGGACTAGCCGATTATAACCCTCCGAACTAGGCTAGGGGCTTGTAAAATTTTAATAAATTTTCACGGTGTTTTACATAAGTCTGGATGTTTATTTCCTCAGTCTAGTTTTAAGGTGAACCTTTCCTTAGGCGGTCTATGACCATCGTCACCATGTACCACGATCCCTGTGGACTACGGACTCTCGTGCCGCTTTAGCCTTTATGGAAGGTCACCTGATACTCACGGTACTTTTTATTCGATTTATGTGTCGTTAGTTGAGTCATCGTGGTTGTTGACTCAACTAAACGGTCTCATAAAATGGCGCCCAACGTGGGGCCGACGTTAACGTGGTGACCCTCAGTACCATGTTATTTTTTTTGAGGATCTTAATGTTGGTTATTGGTAAATTGACAGGACTGGGACGAACTTAGAAAGTCGTACTGCAGATCAATTGACCGCATGGCATTCATGTTTGATAGAAGTCCATGGGGTGAGGCTTTAGTGTTGGATAAATGAAGGATAGGATTTTCTTTGATGATGCCTCATCCTAAGTAAATGTAATACTTTGCTTTGCTCACCGTTGTCTTTGTAAATGTAGAAGCACTTAGTTTGCATACTCCAGCTGTACTCGTGATATTTATATAAATGAAGCAAGCTTTATACCACCAAGTAACTAATCATAGCTGTAAGTTCCAGTAGAAATTGATCCCTCACTTTCTCATATATTTCTTATCTATGGATGAGGAAACTATTCGTCGTGTGTTTGGAGAGATGATGGCAGGTGTGAATGCCAATCTTCAACAGATTACTGCTGACTTAGGTCAGAATACTCAGGCTGTAAACAATGTCAGTGGTCATGTGGACCAGGTTAGACAGGAAGTCAACAATGTCAGTGGTCATGTGGACCAGGTTAGACAGGACTTAGAGATTAACACCCACTCTGTAAATAATGTTAGGGCTGATTTAACTCAAGTCAGGGCAGACATGGACACATATAGGATCGAAGCGAGAAATGATCTGACGGCAGGTTTAGCAGCTGTTAGGGTTGATGTCATACGACACCATCAGGAGGCTAACCAGCGCGTAGATTGCTTAACCGACCAGATGAATAGAGCTAGGGAGGAGGTGCAAAACCGATTGGAGGAGCACACAGCTCAAATTCAGACAACCTTGAATAAAGTCCAGATAGACATGAGAGCAGATCTGGAACATACCAGGGAAGAATTCGGGACTCGACTAGATCACGTCGAGGGATTTATCGGAAATGTGAAGAAGGACATGGAAACCATGAACGTTGGTTTAATCTTGATGAGAGGAGCTGTCAATGCCGTTAATAACAACGTGAAGACTATCGTTGATGGCATGATGGAGATTAAAGAGGAACTTAACACCAACAGGAGAAACATTTCTGAACTGACGGAAACCGTAGCCAGTCTACGTGAGACTGTTGATGTTCATCATGAGGAACACAAAATTGACCTCATGTTATTGAGAGGTGACCTCAACGAACACGAGACCACAGTCGAGGCTAAGGTAGCCGAGGTTAGAGACGATGTGGGTAAAATCCAAGAAAATATGTCCAGAGTTGAAGGAGATATCGATTCCTTACAAAAGAGATTTGAGGAAGTCGCGGTGACCGAGAGGCTAGACCTCAGTTATAACCTTAGGACGGCCATACGCGAGGTAGACACAAACCTCAAGGGAAAGGTTGAAAGGATCGAGCTGCAATTGAACGACTTAGGCAACAAAGTCGCAGCCAGAACCATCCCAGGTCTTGAAGTAATAGAAAGACGCCTGGACAGACTCGAGACGACTCCAAGAGAGAGACACGTACACCCACAGATGGGAGAATCTCAGGAAACGCCTATATCTCAATCAGGAGGAATGATGCCTACCCATTTCCAACCCAGCGCGCCTATGGAATCGCAACCGTCACAATTCACTAATTTAGCGCAAGGTCAGACCTTGAACTTTGACGCTCACCCGTTTCAACCAGCATCTAATCGAATTAGTCATGAGACTAAAACTCCTACGCAGAGTTACATGCAAAATACTTTCAGACCCGCGAATACGCAGGGAAATGTCACCATAATTCGTTCAAGAGAGGAGCAACCAGCTCGCTTCTCGGGAACTGGGAGCGGTGTTACTCCAGTGGAATTCCTAGCAAATGTCGAAAGCTACTTACGTGATACTATGGTAACTCCAGAGAGGGAACTAAGAGTTATAGAGCGACTGCTTGAGGGACAAGCCGGTACCTGGTTCAGAGCATTCCGATACTCATTTACAGGCTACCAAGACTTTAAGGAAGCGTTATTAAGAACATATTGGTCGAGCGACATCCAGCAGAGTATCCGAGCTGAGATGTACACTCGAAGGTACAGTTCCAATACACCTACTCGTTATGCGAATTACTTCGCAATACCGCTCGCGAAGCTCTGTTGTCTTCAGCCTCCGTTGTCCGAACAAGATTTGGTGAACACAATTGTTTGGCAGTACCCTGCGGATGTATAACGTGTGTTAATCGCTGCAGGGGCATCCACTTTCCAGCAGTGTGACCAGATACTGCGAAGGTTGGATGCTAACACAGAACAGTTTCCTACACACCGTCAGCAGAAGGCTGATAGGCGCGAGGATAGACATATGAATCTGACGACTGTTGATAAAGTGAGCCAGACGCCACAACAAACACACACCACAGAGGATTCTGGGCGACGTGATAACAATTACAGTTATAACAGGAGAGAATGGAACAACACTCCGTATACTCGAAATCAACATGATGACCGGCGAAGTCATTGGGACCGGCGATTCGACCGAAGGACGGACGACGACCGACGTCATGAAAACAACCGCCGAGGGAATGAAGGAAGAAATCAGCAACACGGACGTATCCGTAGAGACTATCGATATAGTGGGGGTTACGACAGAAATCGAGACCCTAGATACCAGCCAGACAGGGATTGGAAAGGAAGAGCACGGGAGAGCCGTGAGTACCTCCAGCAATTGAGAGAATTGCAGATCCAAGAAGAGGGAGAACGGAACCCTACTTCGAGGGAAAATAGACTTTCGGCGCAGGAGACGGATCAGAACCAGCCCAGTACTTCTCGCCATGACAGAAAAAAAACTACGAAAAATCAATAGATTCTTGTTTGGTTGAGCACCGAGTAACTGCCTCTATATTACTCTGGGAGCCAATCCAAGAAGACTTGTTGGACGAACGACGAACGACGAACCACAATTATGAATTAACACGTCTACCCAAGATTGTAGCCACCTTGAATGAAGTCAGTGTAGTCATACTCATCGATACTGGAGCGATGATTAGTGTAATTTCCGCCGATTGCCATACCAGACTGAGAGCAAACTCTGAGGTGACGGAGTTGCCCATTTCAGCTGTAAGAGTCAGAGGTGTCATACCTGACCGCGTTGTAACGTGCAAAATCCAGATTTTGTGTACTGTGAAGATTTCGAGCCACGTGTACTTGCACGAATTTCTCGTAATGAAGGGCCTGCATCATGATGCCATTTTAGGCGCAGACTTCATTAGAAAATATGATGGAATCATTGACATGGGACGGAATACGGTAGAGTTCAAGCCGAACGAACCCATTCAGATGAGCCTAATTGAAGAAGAACCGGAATTCCTATCCGAAGTAGACGTAGTCGAAGCATTAAATGGCAAGGAAATTGAGGCGACACTAGATGCCGACGAAGAGGCAGAATCGTTATCAGCACCCACTCATGAGGATCTTGAGGCAATACTGAACGAATACAGAGATATATTCGACACCACACCTGGTGAGATATTAGACTACGAGTATGATCTTGTATTACTGGACGATTCCCCATTCCAGAAAAGGATCTATCCGATTGCCGAGAAACATCTCGAAGAAGCTGCTAAGAAGATCCATGAGATGGAAGCAGCAGGCACAATCAAGAAATCACCGACTCCTTTCTTGAATCCCATAATACCTGTGGTTAAGGTAGATGGAAGCTTGAGACTTTGTCTTGATGCCAGAGCCTTGAATGAACGCCTAGTCGTATCCGACAGCCTTTGAACAATGGAAGTTATGTGATAGAAGACATTAGGACAGGAGAGCGCATTGGAACCTTTAATGCAACCAATCTAAAAAAATATCACTCTTGAATGAATTTCAAAGCAAATAAAAATGTTATCCCAACATTTTATTTGAAACGACAGAGAGGCAGATGAACCCGCTGAGCTATGGCTCATGTGATATTTTTTTATGACAGAGCATTTATGATGGGATGTTGTACTTTTGAACACACCCAGGAAGCCACGTGAAGCTGAGAGATCACGCGATACTTTGAAGTAGCGGTGAATCGCACTTTTGACTTTGGTGTAAACTGCTAATTATTATCTGAGGTCTTATTAATTATTTTTATCTTTCCTACGAGACTCAGAATATTCCATTTCGTCATGCTGCATTATTAAAACATTTTGGAGAATGTTTATTTTTACTTTAGGTAAGGTAATACCCTTGCAGATACGCAAAAAGGAACGTAAGTAGTCGCTCAACGTTTTCGTTTTGACGACCTACTTTCTAGAGACACCCAGTACCGGAGCACTGCGTCTTGAGAATCCGCCTTGTGTAGGCGTGGAATTACATTTGTCCTACGAGACGTAGAAGAATATCCGCTGTTTAGCGTTAAAAGTGATTATAAGGTGCCATCGAGCATGAAGATACTAATTCACTGTTGTTGAAGTCCAGTGAATTAAATAAGAAGCTTGGGAAATAATTATTGGCAAGTATAGTGTATTGCACAACGTTGCTGTAACATCACATATTACCCACGCATATGTGGAGGGCAGATGCCTAGTGGAAATATACAGGTAATAGTGTTACAATTATCCTGAATAAGTGTGATTATAATTGTATGAGATATTTAAATTGCCAAAGTGGAAACTTCATCTTTGAAACGTCGTATAATTCACGGATGCTGCGTGATACAAAAGTAGCGTCACTAGCACGTGCAGCATTATAATATAGTGTTGGCTCACATGCTAATCCACATCTGCAAGATTAAGGCTGTGTCGTATTTTATAATTGAAGCCAATAATAGTCACGACGGACATTATAATTTTGGAAGTGAGAGGATGAATAATCACGCAACTTATTTCGCTACCCACGTGATTGGACTTTTCTTCACCATGGTTGAAGCAGTCACCATGCGCTAATACCATCCCGGTATGGGGGGGGTGACGTTTCTACAGGAACCAGCATGATGGTGGAACTTCCAGAACGATGAACGAGAGGGAAGGAGCCAGAATGCCATTTCCAGGCATATCCACGAAGATGTCGACAGGGACAAATCGAACCCTGGTCTTTGGGGGAGTCCAGATGGGAATCCTGATGAGGAGGATACCGATCCAGAGAGCCAGAGAGGTTTTTGTACAACCCTTGTTGTGGAATAGAGAGCCGAGTGAGAGCTTCTCCATTTCGTGAGTTTTTGTCACACCCCTTCTTTGTTCTAGTTTCTGGTGGTATAGTAGTTTTAATGTAGTTTGTGAATCAACCACACTCAGTGTCAGCCATTTTTCTAGGTAGGGATGTAACTAGATTAGTTAGATGTCATTTATTTCAGTTTAGAGTGAGACACCCTTGGGGTCAGACATTTTGGTCAGCCCTGGTGCAGCTTGGTGAACGTCGTGGAACGTCAATGCCTAACCTTTTTGCTGAACCTGATCGTAGTCATTTTGAGGCTATTTTGTTCAACCCTACTTGGGGTAATTTTCAAGTCTTTGCTGACTGTAGTTATGGCAATCAGATGCCTTGGTTATTAATTGACTGCATTCTTCGCAGCCATCCTTTGTTACACCCCTGACTGTCGTTAGAACGGTCGTATCATTTAGGTAGTCGACAGTAACTACCAGTTTGGTAAATGCATTATATTTCATTTTGAATAAGCTCAGAAGCTATTCTTGGTCATGTTTGAACCTAACAACTAGAAGGAATGTTTCGTTGCCTAGCATCGAACGCGGTTCCCAACGTATCATTAAGCAGATCTAGTGTGTGAATCTGTGCCACATTTATCATATTTTTGCTTGTGTCGTGTGAGACACGTTTTTATTTGATGTTCTAGCAACTACTGAGTTGCATTTTTAAAGCAAAGAGCTTCAGTTATTGTAAGTTTACTTTCATTTAGACGTCTTTGGTAGAAAGACGGAATTGTATTACTATACTCAGATTTATAGCGTGCGTTTGATACACGGACTCTGTAGAGATCCGTAACCTATGGTAAAGTTTTTTATGAACCGGCCAGGTGCAGGTTTTGTATTGATTAAATCGCCGGCCTTGAATAAACTGGTTATGTAACCCAGTGACCTAGAGCACGCCTGCTTCATTGTGAGACAAAACTACTATAGACGAGGACAGAGTACAATTTGTATTCGCTTTTCCTTTCATTGCTATTTTGCTTATGGAAATCAGTTTCCACTCTTGTATTTGATCACTTGTTTTATGGATCGGTTTTTGTTAGTTTAACGCTCTGTTGCGTGTATTGTCGTATGACAGGTACAGTTATGTAAGGTTTTCTATAGGATGGTGAAGTCTACCCTGTTATAGCAGGATGTTATTGTATGCTTTGTCCGGGGATGATCCCGTTGACCAGATGTTATTGGAAGGTAACTGTTGTACAGACCTATCCCAGAGTTATTGAACGCGAGCTTAGCGCCGCTGGTAACCCGTGTTATTGTGTGTCCGAGTTGTTATACTCGTTGATTATATTCCGACT